>JAVJIF010001509.1:0-472236 GCA_038442645.1 Agave tequilana
GGTGTACTAAATATACGAGTATGTTAAGCGATGAGTGTGGAAAGTTCTTTACGTTGTCCTCTGTGAGCAGAATTCTTACTGCATTTAGACATTCCCTCTGTTTGTGAGGTGAATTTCTTCTGTCACTGTTTCTTGTAGCTGACTGGTGATGGTCCGACACCATTGACATTGCTCTCTCTGACTTTTCTCTTGCGATAAAATGTGAGTATTTAATTCACTAGCAATTTTGTTGCTCTCTCTCTCTTCTCTCTGATCCTTCAATGGCATTTTCCTCTTCTTTTCCTCTAGTGAGTTTCAGAACAAAACAAGAAAGAGGTCTTAAGAGGGCAATACCCCAAAAGTCAAAATATCGTCGCAATAATTCATTCAAAAGTCTTGGCAATCTCTGAAAATGCCCACTTATGGCCGCTATCCAACTCTCAGTCCTGTCCTTTGTCAGATCCTTCTACAGCAGAAGAAATCGCTGCCCATCCTCCCCATTTAGTTGACTTTGTTAATGGCCAATGCAAGCACTGCCACCATTTACTGAGGATTTGAGGCAAATTCTCGTGGGAATTGTAATTCAAATTCTCATGAAAATAAGAAAGTTAAAGTTTGAGTTGATTTAGTATTTTTGGGGTTTTAAAATTTAGTCCTGGAATCATAACTGTATTAGGGTTAGTTCAGGAGTTTCTTATTTTTTTAATAAAGTAGAATTAAATTAGAAATAGGGGTTTGATTTTGAGTTGAATTTGCATTATTTTATCTAAAAAGAGATATAGTCAATATTTTGTAACGAAAAAGAAAAATTTGAGAGGAAAAAAAAGATAAAATTTATAGTTGAAAAAGTTTAAAATAAAAATATTTGTTTTTGAGTTTCTTTCTTCCCCAAATAAAAAAAATCAACAAATCTGAGATGTGTCTGGCTCAATTTTGTTGCGTGAGCTCTGGATTTCTAAATGATTTCGTGGCACATTGAATGGGTCAAAACTTGGAATTTTCTAAGAAGGGAAAGGGGACAGAAATGATTTTTATCATGTTGGACATAGATTTTGTCATTAACCTAGACTTGACTCTCACAGTCAAACAAGGCTTGTTCTTCTTCTTACTAGATCTTGTCAACATCACTTTCTTTTTCTTGACATTTTTTTATTATAATAAAGGTCTGCAAATGATGGGCATGGTATTAGAATTGGGTTGTTGGGGTGCTGTTTGGGGGCTGCTGCAATGGAAATCTCTGTGGAGATCTGCAAAATGCGTGAATGCTTCATCTCCATTTGCTTCAAGTGAGTTATCGTGTTCTATAAAGTTTGTTTCAGTTTTATTTCAGTGCTTTTGTTTGCTCTATTGGTTTATTTTTTTTGTTCTCTTGTCTGTTTTGTTCCTTTTCTTTCAGCCCGTGTCCCTTAAGGTTGTAATAAGATTCTGCAATGCTTCTAAACTTTGTATCATTGGGTTTGATAGATTGTTTTTGACATCTATTGTTCTTCTTTTGAGGCACAATAGTTGTGATGGAATGGAAGTGTTTGCATTGGTATAAACAAGTTTTCTTGTTAAAGAGAGCATCCAAAATATTTTTGTACTTTTCTGGTATTCCTTTGTCTACATGTGTAGCATAAACTTTTTTGAAGAAAGATTTTTTCATGGAAATATGATGAAATGGTATAGTGTCTGGAGATCAATGGATTGGTCTTTGATATAGATTTAGAATACTTTGGAAAGCAAAACTCCATCATAATTATGCTAATCACCAGTCATTTTCATGAAGCCTCAGAACCGACTCTCTTGTCTGCCTCATGGAATCTTGTACTCTCTAACTCTTCAGTTTCTTCAGACCTATAGTCTCACTAATCTGCCACTCTAGATCTTATTAGACAAATCTGAATATCTGATTGCTACTCAGATATCCTTCATAGGAGCAAATGTGCAAAAGTACTTACGAAGTGCAGCGAGATATTGTGATAAACAGCTTGTTATGGTTATGAGTTCCCAGTCACAATCTTACTAGACAAATTTGTATACCTGATTGCAACTCAGAGTATCCTCCATTGGACACGTGCAAAAAAGTTTCTCAAAGTGCAAAAAAGATAATTGTGATAAGGTTTCTTATGGTTATGAGTTCGTCTTCGCGATGTATAGTGGTGATAATCTTTCCAACTTATGCCTATTATAGTAGGCTTACTAACACTTAACAGCACGTCACTATTAAGTACTGGTGGTCACACCTCCACTCTAATTAGTATGACAGGGTTTTTACCTCTATAATTAGTTTTATGCTTATTGTTAGACAG
Source organism: Agave tequilana (assembly GCA_038442645.1). Classification (NCBI taxonomy): domain Eukaryota; kingdom Viridiplantae; phylum Streptophyta; class Magnoliopsida; order Asparagales; family Asparagaceae; genus Agave; species Agave tequilana. The sequence goes on from JAVJIF010001509.1 coordinate 2,271, forward strand.
TAGGAGTGTATTCTGGACATCACACATCAGAGATTCAGATCTTTGCTGCAAGGGCTATCAACCATGTATTCTTGGAACTAGTGTACTTCGATTAATTATGTTGGTTTCACTGTGATATATACAATCTTCATCATGTTTTGAAATGCAAGGAACTTTTACTCGATACCAATTCATTGAAATTGGAAGTTCTCCGAGAGGTGCTGCAAGCATCATTTTTTATATAGGAGCTAGCAGTTAACCTCAGGCTAATGATAATCATTTATAACCATAAATTCAGAAAACAAAGTTTTACATGCATCGTAGTTCTTTCAAATGCAAGTTAAACTGATCACTAGATTACTCGTTATACTGACATCAATATATTGACACTGACTAGCCATCTTTATCTCCAAGAATATATGGAAGGTTCCAAACTCTAGTTTGTTTACTTATTCTAAAACTAAAAAGGTAGGAAAACATGCCGAATTTTGCATTCTACTCTTTAATTCTTGATGAAGTTCAGAACATGATTTCTCTCTTTCAGAATTCACTATTTTATTTTCAAGTTTTTAAAATAAACCGTTCTTTTTTTCTTGTTTGTTCTTTTATAGTTTATATTTCACAGAAATTTATCAGTTATGATTATTTTCTCTTTGTAGACAATAGTTATGTTTCCTTCCTAGCTGTTTTAAAGACTTCCATAATCTCAATGCTAGTGTTTTTTTTTTTAGAGAATCCACTGGAAGGCAGTAATACTTCAAGCTCAACTGGTTCAAGAAAAAATTACTTCAATTAGAACTACCAGTTCTGTTTCTTCGTCATTAGTGAAGGATCATCTACCAATTTGAAATCCTTTACCTTGAATGATCTCAAGGCTGCCACTAGAAACTTCCGTTCATTCTTTTCTTGGTGAAGGAGGATTTGGATGTGTTTTCAAAGGGTGGATCGATGAGAAGACATCTGCTCCCACTAACCAGGAAGTGGCATTGTTGTGGCTATCAAGAAACTGAAACGAGAAAGCTTTCAAGGACACAAGGAGTGGCTGTATGTATCCCATGACCTATTCTTTATTACTTGATTCTCTTTATTTTCTTTGGGTAATTGCATCTAAGTATTCGGCGTTTGGACCACTTTCAGATAACTTCCCTCTAATCAAACCAATATCCCCAAAGTTGTTTTGATGACACATCTATGTCTATTGTCACGTGGGATGGTTACCCCACATTATGCTGCATATTCTTTGGCATATTTTCTATTGCAGCAACATGCCTCATTTATGCTAGAAAATGGTTATTATGATATGGGACCTCCCCACTTGATGAGAGGTATACATGTGTCAGTTCTGAAAGACATTTGTTCACCAATAAGTTTTGAAACATAAGGACGTTTTTGTGAAACTTACCCTAACTACAGGGGGGTTACTAAGATTTACCTCTGTTTTATGTCAGACAGGTGAACATGTTCCTATTTTATTTTATCATTGTTCCTGCAGGCAGAAGTTACCTATCTAGGCCAGCTTCACCACGAAATTTGGTGAAGCTCATTGGATACTGCTCTGAGGATGATAACAAACTTCTTGTCTATGAGTTCATGCAAAGGGGCAGTTTGGAAAATCATTTATTCAAGAGTATGTTACTGTTTCCATCTTGGATTTAAAAAAAAAAAAATCCAATTGTATTATTTTACTTTTAATCCATGCCAATTAATATCTGCAGTAAAAGTCACTAGTTGTTCTAATCAATTTTCACATTATTTCTTCTTTATTAAATTCTATATGAGAACCAGACTTATCTAGGTGAATAGTCTTACTTTTTCCAAGTATGAAATTTTTCTAAACAGACAATCAGATGTAGGCTTCATCTCTGTCAGTTTCCCTATTCATCGTTATTGATGAATTTAACTTTCAATCATCTTAAATTGTCTTCCACATGCTATTTTTATGTCGTGCGCAATTCTTATCTATGCGCGTAATCAGTATTTTTCCATCTCAATTATATTTTTGACCATCAGTTTAATATCTTATAGGAGGTGCGCAACCCATTTCTTGGGTATGCGAGTCAATATTGCTGTTGATGTTGCTCGAGGAATATCATTCTTACATATTTTACCAATCCAAGTAATATATCGCGATTTAAAGGCCTCAAATGTTCTGCTTGACTCGGTATGACTATATTTTGATGAACCCACAATGTTGGTTATTACATTTCTGATTCCCTTATACTGAATGAACCTTACCTACCAAACTTTTTACAGGATTTCAACGCAAAACTTTCTGATTTTGGTTTAGCCAGGAGCGGTCCCACTGGAGACAATACTCATGTTTCAACAGGGTAGTTGGAACTCGTGGTTATGCTGCTCCAGAATACATTGCCACAGGTTAGCAGTTTGCCTGTCATCTTTGTCATGGGACTACAACAAAACCAGATACAACATACATATATCTCGATCTCCTTTATCTCTTCTCTTTCCTGAAACTTCATATTTGGTTTGGCTCATCATGTAATATCATTTTCATTCTGATACTTCACTATGCATATACTTGGTCTGACCATTTTATGTTTAAAAAACTTAACAGTAAGTAACATAGCCATCTTACGATATTCTTAACAGCAAATTTGATCATCTAAAATGCAAAATAAAATACCTCAGTTTGAAACATTATTTGACATATATGATTATATCCAAGCGAACTTCTGAAGATCACTTAAGGTTCTATCCTTTGGATACAAAACTTATTTATTGTTCATAACAACAAATTACTTATGCACGCAGTAAAGGAAGCAAATAATAGTTTTAAACTCCCTGTTAATTTGTTTTTCCTGGCCTTCTTTGTTGGGAGATTGAGTGCAGTTAGAAGGACACGTCCCCAGAGTCTGAACAGCAAAGAAAAGAGAGAAACCAACACAATCTCAGGCAAAAAGCATGGTTCGACAAGTTTAACTGTGTCCAAAGGGTAGGGGAGGATTTATTTTTTAACTTTGAGAATGTGATTGCATCATAACAGTGCTGCTTGAGTTCGAACTTGAACTTCCCGCCACTTAATTCTTTATGTTGAATAAGACCACCAAGAGTTTTCATCTTGATTCTATTTAACATAGCGATCTCTTGGAGTAGCAACCTTTATGGCTTGTTACAGATTCATCGGGGGCCATGCGGGGCATGTGCCCTCATGAAATTTTACAAGAGCCTCGACAATATATAAAGATTTGTAATTTTCCCCTTGAAAGTTTCGAAAAACCCCATATACATCACATTTTTTTAGAAAATTAAAACAAACTATCCTTAAAATTTCTCTTATGTCCTCTACTATTTCAAAAAATTCCCTACACAATCTTATGATTTTTTTAACTTTTTGTTCAATATTGTTATAAAACCCTTATATTTTCATTACATTGTGCCCCACCTCGATGAAGCTGCTACTTCCATCCCTGCTTGTTCTCCTTTGACAATTGTCATCCATCCTGTGTCATGGGGCAGCCCCTGTCATATTTAGCACTGCACAGTGCCTTCAATTCTTGAGAATTTTAATGGAACCCAAGGGAAGCATTAAACTTTTTTGTAAGAATCTGCTCCTTTAATATATATGTTCTGTTGTTGGTCGTGCTGATCTCCGTCCCCTCTACAACAAGCATGCAGAATGCTAGATAGGTAAGGAAACCTGGCATTGGAGAGACTTCGATGTAAGTCAAAGACGTGAATAGAGTAATTGTCGGCATAAAATTCTTCTCATTTGAAATGGACAAGGGTCAGGATCCATCATATATGACACTTAGGATGATGCTGATAGAATAAGAAGTTGATAATTATGATCTTCACTCAAACTCGTGGACAGGGACACCAGACACAAACATGATGGGGCCGTTTGTTTCGCGTAAAACTCCGTAATTCGTAAATGACTTACTACCCAGTTACAACTACGGCGTTTGTTTGGACCGTAATTCGTAAAAGACTTACGTAACTCAACTAACACTCACTTGCAACCCAGTTACCACTCACTTACAGCCCAGTTACAGTTAATTTTGTGGTCATACAAATTTGTATTATTTTTTTATATTAATATTAAAAAAATTTAATATTTAATTTTTTATATTTATTTGCAGTATTAAAACTTTTAAAATCACCAAATAGTTAATTTTGTGGTCAACTTTTTCACTTACGACTTATACATTACGACAACCAAACACCGTAAAGTACAATACACTTTCCCACTTTACAATTTTATATTTCTAACCAAACCATAAAATTTACATACATGTAACTCATTTACAACTGTAAAAGACTTTACCAATTACAACTACGAATTACGGCCAGTTACGACAACCAAACAGACCCGATGTGAAGGCACACACATGTCATGGCAATTCCTTAAAGGTAGGACACAGAGATATGACAATATAAGAATAGAATATATGTAAATAATAAAAACATAGTGCATGCATACATACATATGTCCATGCATCCAAAAGTTCAATCCCATATTTCCAATAATATAGTATCATATATGCTCAAATATCTTTGCGAGAGAAATAGGCCTTTGCTCTTTAACTTTCTATAGAGGCGCTCAATATAGCTTAGTTTTTATATCAAAATGTATCTGTTAGGTACCCTTATCTTACTACTCGCTTCTTATCTAACTACTCTGTTAGATATCCTTATCTTACTACTCACTTTTTTTATCTAACTACTCACTCTTTCTCTCGCTTGTGTACATATACTAATGTAATCCCCTGATGAATACTATACAGAAATTTTCTCTTCTCCAAATTATCATGGTATCAGAGCCTCTCAATTTTTTTTTTGATCGAAGTTCTCTCAGTGTTCTCGAGCCTGCGTTGCGCCACACTCCCTTAGCTTGTGCCTAATGCCGAGCCATCTCTTCATCTTCTGTTGTTGTCAACCTTGACAGCATCTTACTCTAGCGCCGCCCTCGGCCCTCACCCTCTAGCACGGCAGGCTTCCTCCTCCGTGATCTCTCCAGTGCGGTCTCTGCCACCGCAATCTGCCATGCCTCTGCCACCGTGAGCTGGACATCGAGATCTATCATGTGCAGTTGTTGCACAATACACGTAGTCGAGTTCCCGTGAGCTATTTTACCTCTATCCTTGTTCGTTTTGCATGTGTCATTGGTCATCGCCTCTGCCGTGCGTGGTCGATTCTGCCCGCATCTCGTCTCGTTTGTCAACATCTAGTTCTCATTCGTCGACATCCTCGTCCTGTATACATGAGTCACCCGACGTCGCCTCTGCCCCGTGCAGTTGCTACGCCATCTCGTCCCGATCTCTGCGACCTCGTCTCAGTTTCGCGAGAATTTGTTCAAACTCTCGATGTTTGATCCACCACGAGTTTGATGAGGGTGTTAGATACTTTTATCTTACTACTTGCTTTCTTATCTAACTACTGTATTAGATACCTTTATCTTACTACTCGCTTTCTTATCTATCTACTCTTTCTCTCTCTCTTGTGTGTGTGTGTGTATTGATGTAATTCCCTGATGAACAATATACAAAAAATTTCCTTCTCCAAATTATCAGTATCTAATGTTATAATAGTTTTATACAAGCCAACATTTTGATGGTATTTCCCACTAAAATATTGTCTTTAATATATAAATAAAGGTATATTAATGTATCAAACATGTAGTGGGACAAATAAGTGCATGAGAACATGTGTCCAAGATTTGTCCGACTATTGTCTTAAATTAAAACATGTACTTTACAATTGAGGATATTTTTCTGAAGGTGACCAAGAAATGTCAATGTCCGATGTGCTCATGTTGCATAGGTAGGACTACTATCAATCCAAATAGTCCTAAAGGTAGCTAAATAGGGCCTTAATGACGGCTTGGAATATAAAGGGACTTGCCAGTAATCATAGAAGCTACTTCTGCAACAGTGCTATCAGAAGATTTAAGTATTGTGAAAGTGCCTAAATTTTAAATGTGAGTAGACTAATTTCCAAAGTCATCTAGGTCAGCCCAAATGCCAGGATCAATGATGTGCATGGAAGTGGATAGTCATTGCCTCACTCTGGTCATTCCTCGTTACGCCAAGCTGTGAGTTTTACATACTAATGAATATGCACAACATCCATTAAACTAATAACCTAAAGAACAAAATAAGGAAGAGAGAAGAAAACAAGGTGTTAAAAAATAAATAAGCCGAGAAAATGGTGATAAATCAGCTAAGAGTTGTTACTAGAATTAAATAGAATTAAATACGTGAAAAGAGGATGAAAGAGGTAGGGAGTGGAGATCCAACAAAAGGAATTGTTTCCAGGCATAATTGCGATAAAAGAATAGGAAGGAAATACTCTGGTTGAAAGAACTAAATAATAATTAAATTAATAAAAAATGATTAATTTACTAACCAATAGGACTTCTAAGAGTGAAGAAAAGGTCGAGAAAGATAAACATGTATCTGGAGAGGGAAGAAGATCTACTTTGGAGAGGCAGATCCAATTCTTGAGCAGGTCAAATGCGCGTGAAGTGGGCTTTGAATGCCCTCACAAAGATGAGTGTGGTGGTAGGTGTCAGGGGGGGAGTGCATGGGGCTGATGTATGGGATGGGCGCACAAGGCTAAGGCACAAAATGGGCAACGGGATTGGCGTGAGGTCTGCGCATGAGGGGGTGTTTGGTAGGTGAGAGGCCAAAGGGCAAGTGGTTCAAACGAATTCACGGGCCAGAGGGTGTGCAGTGATCGGGGGAAAACTGTGCACAAAAAGTGTGTTTTGAAATTAAGATTTAAAGTGTGTGTGTTTTGGCTTCCTCGATACTTCCGTTATAATATAGAAGCTAAAACGAGTCAAATCCATAAGGACGGGAGGCGATAGAAGATTTACCGGTAAGTTCACGTGAGTGTTAAGTGTTCTTCAATGTTTAAAAGAATGAAAAAAGAAAACAAAGAATGAAAGAGAAGTACGGTGAAACACGAAGAAGTGAAAACATAGAATAAATGATTTTTGTGATTTTGAAATATTTCTAAAATAAAGTGAAAAAGAAAGAAAACCCATAGCTACTAACTACTAATGACTCCACTAACATGCTAACCTCTTAGTGATAGTTGCCTCACATGTATCATTGGCATCACTAGTCCTTGGTTCAAGAGCGTTTCAAAGCATGACCCATATGTAACTCATCACATCCAAACTCAACAAAACAAGTGCAAGCTACACTTAAACCATCAAAACTAAACAAGAGTAAGTATGGAATAAAGTAATGTTAGCTTGTTAGAGAGTTAGGATGTTAGAGTGTTAGATCCATCATCATGAGCCATCAATGGCTTTTGCAAGAGTAAGACCAAGTAGAGGCTATTAGATTCATGTGAATTATCAAGTAAGAAGTTAGACTAGTTAGTGGTTAGTAGTTAATTGTCATGAGAAAAGATTAGCTAAACATGTAAAAGGAGTTAGAGAGAAGAAAACAAAGATAGGTAAAGAGAGAACCTTTCATAGCTTGTCACCTTCTATTACAAGCACTATTGCTTTTCAACCATGTACCATTCTCTTTCTTATTACAAGATCTAAGAGAAATAAAAAATACAAAAAGAAGAAGAAGAAGAACACTAACTAAATTACCCTAAACTACAACATGGAAAGAAAACTACACTGCTCTCTGGATATCTCTCTGAAGAACCCTCATGGGGGGTATTTATAGACAACAGGGGAAAGGGGGCAAGGGGGACAACCCTGGCCCAAAGCACGGGCGCGGCCGCGCCCGTATGGCCGCGAAAACGCGCTCACAAGAGCCGCGTTTCCGCGGCTGTACCAGGGCGGCGCACGCAACGCCGCCTGCTGTGTGCGATCGTGTCAGTCCCTTTTCAGATGTAATCTCCGGATTTCTGATTTGAGTCCTCAGGTCTGACAGAGTCTTCACCTAAAGTTAATGACTACTTTGTAGGCTTTTAATCACCCATTAATTGGTGATTTAGGGTCTTCTTCTTCATTACACACCATGGACCTAAGATCACACAAGCAAATCATTATTAACAGTATTTTATATAAGATAATTGTGCAGATATGGTAAAAATTATGCAATATCATAGACTAATCATGCAGCTCGGGAAAATTCACATGTTAAGCACTTATGGGCAGTAGAAGATGTGGGCTGCACAAATGTAGTTGGAGTTGAAAACAAGGGAAGACGATTAAGAGACAATGATTTCTGTGCTCAAAACTGACTTTGACCACAGTGATAATTTTGATGATGCACCAAGTGAAGAGCGGCTCGGTGCTAAGCACACTATGTGTGAGCGCACCTAGTGTGTATGCTAATGGGCAGCGTGAGAACGGCGATAAAAAAGAAGGAAAGTATCAAAATAGGTTAGAAAAGGACATGAGAAAGTTTGACTCCTCTCTCTATACTCTTATTTATAGGCGAATACAGTTACAACTTATAATATGAATAAGACTCCTAATACATAAGCAATATGACTCTTAAATGTATGACTTCTAATTAGCTAACTAATCTAATCAAAGAGTTTAAACACTCCCTCTCAAGCTGAAGTATAAATATCAATCATGCACAACTTGTTACAAAGACTAGTTAAAGACTTTCTAAACAAAGTTTTTTTTTAAAAAAAATTAAGAAACAAAAACATTGTAACAAATACCGAATCATTGGTGTCAAAATCAAAGTAAGTCAAATATGTCGAACCAAGCACTTGCGCGAAGACTGTATGTAAAGTAAAGTATCCATCTTCTTAGATAAGGATAGAATTTTAGGGATTCCAAACTCAATAGAATAGGAGGCTTTGAGAGATCCTCAAGATCAATAGAATATGAGGTTTTGAAAAATCCTCAAACTGAGTAGAATGTGAGATTTTTGAAGATCCTCAAACTCGTTAAATGAGAGAATTTAGTAGAAGTAGGACGAGACAATAACTATAGATTATTTTATATCATACTTATAAAGGACTCATTAGAAGTAGTTGGTTACTTGTAGAGAGCACGACAGAGGTGGTTGGCGGCTTGAAAAGAGCAGTAAAGGGCTGTGATTGATTAGAAGAAGTTATAAAGATGGATGGTTCATGTAGCAGGACAGTAGAGATACAAAGGCCTGAAATTTGCAGATATTGCTATTGCGCAGTAAAGTAGTTATATGAATAGCTGTAGCAACAGTAAATATAGCAGTAGTTATAGCAATAAAATAGTTGCAACAGTGGTTATTTACAGCAATAGAGTAATTGAAGTAATAATCGCAACAGGGACTAGAAGCATAAGCATCATGAGCAAAAAGATGAAGTCATAGTTGACAGTAAGTAGCAACAATAAATGAGTACAATAGTATAATCGATAACGACAAAGGAGGATGAGGGTAGTGGCACGCACGAGGAAAAAAACAAATTCGATGATAATGCAGACGAACATGCTATATCGGCATGGCCTAGCGTAGGCGTGCAAAAAACTTGACGACGATCAGAAGAAAATTTTTGAGAGGCACTGATACCATATCAGAAGTTGAGCGAAAAGGATGTGAGGGAGTTTATGAGTCCTCTTTATACTCTTATTTATAGAAAAATACAATTATAACTCATAATATGAATAGAACTCCTAATACATAAAGAAATATGACTCCTAATTAGATAATTATATAACTCTTAATACATAAAGCAATGTGACTCCTAATTAGATAATTATAGAATTATACATAAAGTAATATAACTCCTAATTAGATAACTAATCTAATCAAAAAGTTTAACACTTTTGGTGATGTCTAAAATTACAGAGAGATGACCTTAATAGTATGTTAACTCAATTAAGCAACTGTAATATATTGATGAGCGCAACATGCTAGAATATATAGATACATAGTTACATAATATGAAAACTTCAGAATAATAAAAAGTCCTAAATAAGGAAACTGCTAAACATAATATTATTCTAGTCCTAAATTATTATTCTCCAATGGTGCCTATAGGTTGTATAGGACAAAAACGCCTAGGGGGTCAGTTGTGTCAGTAAATATGGGTGTTAAGGACAACTTAAATTGAAGAAATACAGAGGTCATATGGTTCAAATGAATGTTAGTCATGGTAGTATTTTAATTATATTGATATGTCCTGTTGATGATTGTGCTGTTCCAGATAACATAGATACTAACATCTTGAGCTTGATGCAATTGTCAATCCTACATTAGGGGGAAGAAAGATATTCTCTCACTTGTGGCACATTGAGGAATAACCTAGTCTTTGATGACAGGAAATATGGATAACGATTTGTGAACTTTGTTAAATAACTGGAGAAGAATCTGCTTAGGAGAAATTAGGAGGAATTTGGTGGAGTGGTGAAGAAGTTAGAGGAGCAAGTCATCCAGGATTTGGATCTGGAAGGGCCGCCCAGTAGAGTTTCACATTGTACCAAAAGGAAATGAAGAATGTGCTAATTAGTGCAAATACCTATATACTCAAATATTCTAGGCATTCATCTTGACGCGCTGATCTAATGCAATATAAAGAAATGCATGGGCATAAAGAATAAATAACATATAAAAATTTGAAAGTTAGCAATGAATATATTCTGCTTACAAATTCAGTATGCAGTAAAGGAAATCAATATTTAAACCATCACAAGTTTTGTTGGAAAGATCGGTTTCTGTACAGCAATCTTCTATTATGAGAAATCGACAGATCTGTACAGTTAGAAAGGATATTGAATGTGTCGATAGTGCTTGACAAATATCCAAGGCTGGGTTCTGTTGTTTATCTTTCCAGAGGATGACAAACATGTTAATTTGGAGCAATTGTCAAATCCAGAATTAAAGGAAACAGTTTTCGTAGAAAACCATGAAAATATCGATAATTGGATAGCCTTTTAAACCAGCACAGCAATCCATGCGGAGATATTATAATTGGTGTTTCCTTTATGAAAAAAGCAACATATTGTATTTGATATGTGATGTTTCCTTGCTATGTGATATTTTTACCCTTACATAGTCTCATACTAGATAAACCTTTCCATCCCAGGTCACTTGAGCACAAAAAGTGACATGTACAGCTTCGGGGTTGTGTTGTTAGAACTGTTATCTGGACGTAGAGCACTAGATGAAGACAGGGGTACTGCGGAGGAGACTCTAGTAGACTGGGCAAAGCCATTCTTGCATGATAAAAGAAAACTGCTGAGGATAATGGACACAAGGCTAGAGGGTCAGTACTCGAAGAAAGGAGCCAGGCAGTTGCTGCCCTGGCCTTGCAGTGCGTTCACACGGACCCCAAAAACCGACCTAACATGACAGAAGTCCTTGCGACGCTAGAACAGCTTCAGACATCCAAAGATGCAACAACAGCGCCCCAAAACTATTCATGAAGCTAGGATTCTGATGTACTAGCTTAAGGACACCGTAGCTACCGAGTTCATGTCAGATATGGTCCAAAGACAAGGAAATAAGTCGCACATATTATGCGATATGTGTGTGATCTATGTGCCTTCCAGAGTATATATGATTGCAGCAGCATGTATGTACAGCAGCGAATAGATTTCAGCACAAGCATGAAGTTTTATCAAAGAGCATGTCTTTACTGAACATACAATTTGCCTGTCATGTTCATTTTTTTTCTTTCTTTTCTTTTGTTCTTTTTCTTTCTTTTTCCAATTTTGCACTTTTCAAAAGTATATACCTTAGATCTTTCAGATTCATGATTGTGTATGTTCTTCAGTATGTGTTCACTTGTAAAACGTGTTGAGTTTTTTCATCTTTATGGGCTTGTTAGGTTTGCTGCAAGTGGGCTGGATTGCAAAGCCCACTGGCAGCAAAAAATTTCCGCTTGTTTGGTTGAGATTGGATTTAAAGCTCACTTATAGACTAAACACTTAATTTTGTGGCCCATCAGCAGACCCACTTGAACTCGTAAACTCATTTGTAATTTTGTGGCTCACTTGTAGATCCACCTGCAAACCCACTTGTAGACCCATTTGTAATGTTTTTTTATTAATAGGTTTATCTCTTTCAATATTAGATTAATATTTTTTATTAGATTAATTTTTATATTATTAGATTAATTTTTTTAGCTAATAGATTATTTAGTACTATATTTATGTTTTTATTATTAGATTAATCTTTTTTATTAAATTAATATTTTTTATTACTAGATTAATTTTTTATTAGATTAAAGTTTTTTATTAGGGGATTTCTCTATAGCCCCCTATGTCAAATCGTGATTAGAAAAAAATTCTGCTTCATATTTTTATTTGCTTTAGTCACCTCTTTTTTTAAACCAACCACGTGTGCCTACGTGTCAAGCGCATAAGCGTTCCTCAGCGGCGAAAGACGCAAAAGCCCCGCAGTAATCGCTTCAAAAAATGCGGGCCATTTCGAAAATGCAGAATGCTGGTATATAGTCCTCACAAAAAACCTATTTCTAAGGACTGAGACGATGATCACAGTCCTCATTAAAATATTTTATTCCTGAGGACTGTGATCATGATCGCAGTGTTCAAAAAAATGATATGTTTATGAGTTCTTATAGGACTGCGATCATGAACGCAGTCCTCTTTATGAGGATTCGCAGTTCTCTTTATAAAGATTGCGATCATGATCACAATCCTCACAAAAATGACTTGTTTTTTAGTCTCTATAGGACTACGGCTGTTAGCCCAAAGGGCCATCACTCTAATTTTGATAATGATTAACTCATGTAGTTATAGTACTAATGATCCTATGTTCATTAAGTTTCAGATATTCAATCAAGATTTTAGTTAGTGTTTAGCTTCTACTAAAGATTCGAAGTCAAGTTTTGAAGTTAACACATATGGTTCAAGAGCTCGCGCTTGAAGATCACATCAAGTACTCAAGAGGAGTCTAGCTCATGGATCAATTTTGGATCAAGTCAAGATGGTGAAGAAGATTTTCAACAGAAGATTTTCAAGAAGATTTGAGTCCATGTTTGTAAGTGTAAGATTTTAGTTTTTAAATAATATATAAAGGACAGATTAGTTGTGAATTGCTCAAGCTTTTACACACACACAAAAAAAAAAATTTATATATCGTTTTCATAACAAATAGTTTTGATTTTGGTTTAACTGGCTAAGTTTCAAAGAATACATCCTTTGTTTTCATGAATAGATTTCATCAAAACAAGTTTACATGGTTTATATATGTATTGGATTTCATTCATATACACTATTGCTTCATATTGTTTAAATAACTTATTTTGATGAGTTATATCATGTGTTTAAGTTTTGTATTTATCAAAACTTATTTTAAAGCGTATGTCAAAAACAAGTATATTTCATCTTCTTTATTTATTGATTTCTATCTATACACACTGTGCTTCAAAAGTGTTTAAATATCTTTTTTTGTATTTGTACAAGTTTTGAAAAAAAAATCAGTTTTTCATTTGAAGTTTAATTTTTGGAAAATACAGTTTTTAGTTTATACCTTAATTCTTTACCCCAAAAATAGTTAACATGTTTGTAATATATGTTGATTTTTTTCACACGTATTTATGTTTTAAAGTATTTACATGAACTTATTTTTGTGGATTTTAGGGAGATTTTATAGATTTAAAATGAGTTTTAAAAGGTCTTTTAAAAATTTTGAAATATGTTTTCTGGGGCTGCTTGCGGTCGACCGACCGGTCGACTGATGTTCACACATGCACGACCCAAGGGCCGGTCGGCCAAGCGGTCGACCGACTGGATCAACCCAACTCTCGGGTTGGTCCCGGTCGACCGAGCGGTCGACCGATAGGCCTTTGTCCTGGGGACAGTCGACCGCCCAGTCGATCACTAACCCCAACGGTCATTTTCATAATCGATCGGCCAGTCGACCGGTCGACTGGCCGATCGATTGACAGGCCAGTTTGGTATGGTTCTGAGTCCCAACGGCTAGGTTTCAAATCCCTATAAATAGAGGTTCTCTTGACTAGTTTTAGACAAGATTTTAGAGAAGTTTTAGAGCCAGTTTTTCCCATCTTTCTCAGAGGTTTTACAACAAGTTTTTGGGCTTAACTTTCATATCATAAGGAGAGTTTTTCAAGAGTATTTATCTTGAGTTTTTAAAAGCATTCCCTTGAGTTTTTTCACCACAAATCTATCTTGTTTTTCTCACATAAGTTTGAGCTTTTCATTGCTATATTCATCCTCTAGGATCCTTATTGTGAGAGTATTTGTGAAAGAAGTGATCACAAAGTTTTTCATCTTTGTAATTTGGAGGAGTTGGAGGTTGCAACCTCGGCAAACTTGCGGGTTCGTGTTGTGTATTGTTCTTGCGGGAGCAAGTAAGGGACTTACGGGTCCAAGTATTTTTGAGGGAGCTCATTGTAGGTGTTGCAGCACCGAGTGATCTTGCATGATCAGTTCTAGTGAAAATCCTTCATTACAGTGAAGGCGGGAACGTAGAGCAAGTGGCTCGAATCTCGAAACAAATCTCCCGTGTTTGCGATTGCTTATCTCTCTCTCACACTTGTGTTTATATCTTGCATGCTTATTAGAATTGTGCTAATCTGTTACATGCTTTATATTACTTATGCTTAATAAATTATATGCTTGGGTTGATTGTGCTCACACTTGTATTTAACCAAGAGAGCTATCATTGCACCTCAACTCTTAATCTCGAGGAATCTTGAGGAGAAGTCCAGAGCCCATCACAGGAATTCGGCTTCACTCTTTGGTTATATGTTGTGTGGTAGCATAATAGTTTTACTTTGTATAATTAGTTTTAATTCCTCATTGTTTGACATTAGATTAGTAAGCCACCTATTCACCCCTTTCTAGGTGACCTACAATTGGTATCAGAGCTTGATGCTCTTAATTTGAGTCTAACAACCTAGAGTTAAAGATTATATTTTTGCTAATCACAGCATTTGCATACACACACATGAATTTTATTGCACCTCCTATGTTTGATATTCTTAACTTTCAAAATTGGAAAGTTAAGATGTCCATGTATCTCAACGCTCTGGGGATTCATGTTTATCTTGTCACCATTAAAGATTCCTATTTTACAAATGAAAAATATCTTGAGGCTAATGTAAAAGCCATCAATGCTTTAAAGTCTACTCTAAATGATGAGTATTTATTTAGGATTTCTAATTTTGATTTTGTTTTTGTAGTTTGGAACACTCTTTATCTCCCTTAGTGAACAAACGCAATATTACAAGGAGAGTGACTCGGGTCAAAGAAGTGATGCTTTCAATATATGCTATGGTCCAAGGGGGTGAACCCTTAAGGTAAATTCTGATTCCAAGCGTGATGATGATGTTGAGATACCTTATGATGAGCTTGCATTATTTTGTAAAATGCTTCTTAAAAATATGATTTATTAAATGTTGAGAAAAATAAGTTGAAGAAAGAAAATGCTTCTTTGTTGAATGAAAATAACTTTTTGAAAAGGAGAATGTTTCCTTATCTTCAAAATTGGATATTATTTTTGAAGGAAACAATTTATTGAAAAACAAAATTGATTCTATTTCAAAAGAAAATGATCTTGTTTTTAAAGAGAAAGAGGATTTGTCTAATTCTTTTGATAGTCTTAAAAATAATTTTGATTCTCATTCTTACCATGATTCTCATATTACTATTCCCTATCTTCTCTTGACCAAAATGAGTTTCATGTTTTGAAAAATAGAATTGATTGTTTGGGCTCCACTTTGAGCCATTGTGCATTTAATCACAATATATTGAGATTTATATTTTGCAAGAAATAAGTTTCATATATGCATGCACATACCTCACAGCATACACCACATGCACATCATGTTCACACCCATGCTTACATGTATATTAGAGTGTACACATGTACACATTGTGGTCGCAAAAGCTATCTTACAAAATTTTGCTTTGATAGACTAAATTCTTTAAATTTTGCAAATAAACTTTTTTGGGTTCCAAATGATACTAATCCTCGTGAACCCAAAAAGATATGGGTCGCTATCAAGGAATTTCGGTGGGAGGACCACCTGGTTTTGGAGAAATGAATTGGTTACATCAGTATTGGTAACCATTTTATTTTCCACCTTTTAAAATGTTTTTAATGCTTGTATGCTCCTGTAATAAGCTAAACACTCTGTTTTGAGCTTAATGTTGAGGTGTTTGGTTGTATGCTATACATGTATTTTTGAAAAACTATATTCACATTTTCAAATGAATTTACATGCTTATCTTTTCGATTCATGTTTCTATATGTTTTAGTTAAAACATATTTTGATTTATATGTTTATATCATATGTCCATATGCAAATCTTATTAAAACTTGTGTTATACATGCATAATTTTTGAGTTACATGCTATATATGCTTTATTTTTTTGTATACTCATTTTATGTTTGATTGTATATTGTATGTCCTACTTTTGTTGATACTTGCATGATTATATGATATATCATGATTTAAAGAAAAAGAATTTCATGCTAGTTTTGATTTTTGAGCTTTATTGTTTTATCTTCATGAATATGTTATTCACACGATAGCATTCACCTTTATGTTTACTCGTGACTTTATTTTCATGAGCACATTTTTTTATGCTATATAGAATTTAAGTGATAATTCTTGTATATTTAGTATGTTTTCATGAGATATATATATTTGTTTTTTTCTTATTTGAAAGATTTCGTACTAGTTTTCAAAATTATATTAAAGCTAGTTTCGTATTATTCAATTGGTAGAGTTTTCAAACTATGTTAAAATTATTTCAAAGCTTATTTTTGAAAGTTCCTACCATCTAAGGGTGGTTGGTTGGACCACCATGCCTTGTGTGCCTCAATGAATATCTTTTTAAACATGTGTATAATAGGGTGGACGTTATGAGTTATACTTAATTCTTAATGATATTTTTATTTTGCGTACTCATGTTTTCTTATATATGTATGTGTTATATTTAAATTGCTCTGATCATATATGCATATATTTGATTTTTTGTCCTAGATTAAAAATGTTTACACATATATGTTTTATAGCACAAAATGTTTTATGCTAAGCTTTATTTAGTTCTAAATGTTAATTGATACCTTTTACAAGCTTATGCATAAGTTTTTGTTCGCATTTCAAAAAGAGTGGGGAAAATTCTTTCTTTTTGAGAAAAATATTTTGTTTTAGAAAATGATTTTATTTTTCTATTGGTATCAAATTTGTTTTGTCAATTGGTATCAAAACCTACAATTGATATTAAAATCTTCAATTGGTATCTTAATATTAATATTTATTGGTTTAACAAAATTTGTTTTTATTGATTACAAGTGTATCAAAATTTGTTGTTTTGTTTTATTTGTTATCAAAATTTGTTAAATTATATTCAAAATTTGTTTTGACTTGTATTCTTATATGCAAGGGAGCTTAACATCTCCTTTTATACAGATTCATGTTGAGTGTATAGAATAACTTAACCTCTTTTCTTTATATGGTACATGTGTGTAGGGGAAGCTTAATATCTCTATCTATACATTGTATATTATGCTTATATGGGTTAGAGTTTAATCATCCTTTCTACATGTAATGCATGTATACAGGGGGAGTTAACTTGATGTCTCCCCTCTTCATGAATTTATATCGCATATACATTTATCTTATCTGTTTTGCTTCACCCCTTTGTTGATGAATTAACAAAAAGGGGGAGAAGAATTGAGAGAGTTTATATATGCATGTTTAATATTTATGTTTATGCATATATGTTTCTGTTTGTTTAATATTTTATTTATGAACTTTCATTGAATATCTATATATTTATGCTATGCATGAGTTAAGGGGAGCTTCTATGAAAAGTTTATCTTTAATCCATGCATATATAACTCCATAAATTTTGTCATCATCAAAAGGAGGAGATTGTTGAACCAAAGGCCCATCACTCGAGTTTTGATGATGATTAACTCATGTAGTTATAGTACTAATGATCTTGTGTTCATTAAGTTTCATATATCCAATCAAGATCTTAGTTAGTGTTTAGCTCAACTAAAGATTCAAAGTCAATTTTTGAAACTAACACGTGTTGATTCAAGAGCTCGCGCTTCAAGATCGCATCAAGTACTCAAGGGGAGTCTAGCTCATGGATCAAGTTTGGATGGTGAAGAAGATTTTAAGAGAAGATTTTCAAGAAGACTTGAGTCCATGTTTGTAAGTTTAAGATTTTTTTTTTTAGATAAAATATGAAGGATAGATTAGTTGTGATTGCTCAAGCTCTTACACACACAAAAAAAAAATTTATATATCGTTTTCATAACAAATAGTTTTAGTTTCGGTTTAACCGGTTGAGTTTCAAAGAATAATCCTTTGTTTTTATGAATAGATTTCATCAAAATTAGTTTATATGATTTATATGTGTATTGGATTTTATCCATATACACTATTGCGTCATATTGTTTAAATAACTTATTTTGATGGGTTTATATCATGTGTTTTAAGTTTTGTATTTATCAAAACTTATTTTAGAGCTTATTGTCAAAAACAAGTGTATTTCATCTTCTTTGTGTATTGGATTCTATCCATATACACTATGCTTTAAAAGTGTTTAAATATCTGGTTTTTATATTTGTACAAGTTTTAAAAAAAAATGGTTTTTCATTTGAAGTTTGGTTTTGAAAAATACAGTTTTTGGTTTATGCCTTAAATTCTTTATCTCAAAAATAGTTCACATGTCTGTATTATTTGTTGATTTTTGATCATATATATTTGTATTTTAAAGTATTTACATGAATTTATTTTTTGTGGATTTTATGAAGATTTTATAGGATTTTAAATGGATTTTAAAAGGTCTTTAAAAAAATCTTGAAATATGTTTTCTGGGGTTGCTTGCGGTCGACTGATGGGTCAATCGAAAGTAAGGCTCGGTCGACCGACCGGTCGATCGACGTGCACACATGCACGAGCCTAAGGGCCGGTCGACCGAGCAGTCAACCGACTGGATCAACCCAACTCTCAGGTTGGTCTTGGTCGACCGATAGGCCTTAGTCCTAGGGACAGTCGACCGCCCGGTCGATCGCTAACCCCAACGGTCATTTTTATGATCGTTGGTCGGTCGACTAGCCGGTCGGTCGCTGGTCGACCGACAGGCCAGTTTGGCCTGATTCTGAGCCCCAACGGCTAGTTTTCAAATCCCTATGTTCTTTTGGCCAGTTTTAGACAAGATTTTAGAGAAGTTTTAGAGCCAATTTTTCTCATCTTTCTCAGATCTTTTCCAATAAGTTTTTGGGCTTAACATCCATATCAAAAGGAGAGTTTTTCAAGAATATTTATCTTGAGTTTTCAAAAGCATTCTCTTGATTTTTTTTCACCACAAATCTAGCTTGCTTTTCTCACACAAGTTTGAGCTTTTCATTGCTATATTCATTCTTTAGGATTCTTATTGTGAGAGTGTTTGTTTGTGATCAAGAAGTGATCACAAAGTTTTTCATCTTTGTAATTTGGAGTAGTTGGAGGTAATGGCCTCAACGAACTTGCGAGTTCATGTTGTATATTATTCTTGCGGGAACAAGTGAGGGACTTGCAGGTCATAGAGTTCTTGAGGGGAGCTCGTTGTAGGTGTTGCGGCACCAAGTGATCTCACGGGATCTATTATAGTGAAAATCCTTCATTGCGGTGAAGATGGGGACGTAGAGCAAGTGGCTCGAAGCTCGATACAAATTTCCCGTGTTTGCGATTACTTATCTCTCTCTCACTTGTGTTTATATCTTACATGCTTATTATAATTGTGCTTATCTATTACATACTTGATATTGCTTGTGCTTAATAGATTATATGCTTGGGTTGATTGTGTGCTCACACTTGTATTTAACCAAAAGAGCTATCGTTGCACCTCAACTCTTAATCTCCAGGAATCTTGAGAAGTCCAGAGCCCGTCACCGAGAATTCGGCTTCACTCTTTGGTCATACATTGTATGTTAGAATAATAGTTTTAGTTTGTATAATTAGTTTTAATTCCGCATTGTTTGGTATTAGATTAGCAAGTGACCTATTCACTCCCCTCTTGATGACCTACGCGACCTGATCGCAATCTTCATTATTAGGATATGTTTCTGAGTCTTTATAAAACTGTGGTCATCATCGCAATCCTCACAAACTTCTTATTTTTTTAGTCTTTATTAATATTGCGACTATGATCGCAATCTTTACAAAAACACAAATTTTCAATCTATATTGGAATGCGACAATGATCACAGTCTTTGCAAAATACCATAATTTGCAATTAATAGAAGGACTGTGACCATAGTCGCAGTCTTCTAATAAAGGGTTATGACCAAAGTGTCGTAGTCCTCACATAGGACTGTGAACATGAGTCGCAGTCCTCATATCAGCTTCACTATCATCAGCAGACTCATGTTCACAGGCATCAAATGATCACCAATTTTTTCTAGATCTATATACCACATCGATCACAAACATAAACAAAACTCATCGCAAGCACGAGCAAACAGGACTGTTAACATGAGTCGCAGTCCTCATATCAGCTTCACTATCATCAGCTGACTCATGTTCACAGGCATCAAATGATCACCAATTTTTGCCTGATCTACATACCACATCGATCATAAACAAAAAAAAACTCATCACGAGCACGAGCAAACAAGATCTAAAAAGGTCGACCCCAAAAAAGATTTGGTCCGGGGGCTCCACCCTAGACCCTCGGGCGGGGGCTCCCTGCCCCTTCCAACCCTCATGGTGACCTGACCGCGCAGGTCGACCCACGAATTACTCTGCGTCAGGGTCAAGGTTGAGGGGAGGGTAATGCTGGGGGTGGTGAGGGAAGGGTAAAAGAGGACATGAAAATATATAAAGAAGTGATAGTTGGGAGGAATCGATTTATACTGACATGGATGGGCTATAGTGAATAAAATTATAAAGGTGAGTTTTTTTTTTTTCTAATTTTGAAGCAAAGTAGGTGGCTACAGTGAAATTTTCTTTTTACTATTAGTTTAATATTTTTTATTAGATTAATCTTTTTAATTACTAAATTAAACTTTTATTAATATATTATTTTTTATTATTAAAATAATTTTTTATTTACTTATTAATTAAGTCAGGGTTTTGTTTTGAATTTAATTACTTGAAATGCTTACTTATATCATATTTAGCAGATCGATCACTACCAAATAATAAAATATAGCTTCTCATTACAGTTGTATCAAACACTATAATTGATGATATATTTTTCCACTGCCAACCAAATACTTGAAAACTTATTCACATGCCCATTCGATATTTTTAAACTGCATGTAGATCTGCTAAACATGACATAAGTAAACATTAAAATGTTTACTTATGTCATGTTTAGCAGATCAATCACTACCAAATAACAAAAATAACTTCTTATTATAGTTGTATCAAACACTATAATTGTATTTTCCCATTGCCAATCAAATGCTTGAAAACTTATTCACAGGTACATTCGATATTTTTAAACTGTATGTAAATTGTTTCTTGCTTGTCATGTGTATGCTTTTCCTGCTATCTGGTGCAATATGCAATAGAATTACTGTCATGTCGACTTTACATCAGAGAAAAATTGAACCAAAAATAATTCCTGAACGTCTATCACTGTAAATATGGGTGGTAGAAGACCTTGCTTTAAGTAGAACACGAAAGAAACAGAAGTATAGACAGATTTTGAAGAATAGAGAAGCAATTTGATGTTAACCTTTAGATTACAATCGGCTATTTCCTCTTTTTGTAAGTTGTAAAATATAATCATTTTACAGGTATTTTGGGTTCTTATATATTATACAAACTCCAATAAAATTTTGTATTTAAAAAATATTATGCAACAACTTGATATTGCAACAGCTCACTTTCCCAGTCTGAAGTGCCGCAAACCATCTTAGGGCGGTAAGCAGTCCGATTAGTATTTGGTAACCTAAAAAGTAGCTAAGCTGTTGAGTCAAAAAATACTTTTCAGCTGCTTATTGGTTAAGCGGCTAAGAGTAGCTTTCACAAAAAAAGTAGGCAAAACTTATTTAGTAGACAAAACTACCCTTAAAAAAATAATATTGAAGAGCATATAGCAAATGATATCAGAGAAATGAATCAAATATATGATGATATTGCTCATAGTTTGGTAGAACTAAGATAAACATGTATACAACATGTCCTTTGAGTGTCAATAAAATTTGAATTCTTTGATATTTATCTACTCAAGTATTTGGTGTAATAATAATATATTTTATTTTAATCCATCAATTAATTATGCTAATGTATTTATGCTTTATAAATTATTTATTATTAATTTAGATGAAAATTTTTTTGTATGAAAACTGGAATTTTTACATGCGTACAGTCAATATAAGTAACTGTCTAATTTGATCATTTTACTCGATAAGATTTCATTCCGTAGATTTACTAAACACACTTACAATAAATTAACAGCAACTTCAGAAAGTTATTTAGCAAACACAAAAATATCAGACAACACAGCACAGTTCAGCTCAGCTCAGCAACTTGCATTCAGCACAGCGCAGTTCAGCAGGTGGGGCCAAACAGGGTCTTAATGTGTTGTTATTTAGTTTCCTCAGCTTGTTTTGTTGTATTATTAACTTCTTTGTAACTTTACCGATCTCTCTGTCCCCTCCTTTCTCTTTCTCTCTCTTGTAACCTCTCATTATTTATTCTTTTAATAAAATTGGGGCCAAGGAACCCAAAAAAAATGCTGCTTGGTCAGGAGTCAGGGAGATTGGCTCAATGGTAAAAGAGTATGAGTAAGCAGTTCCAGTTCAACTCTCCACTACAAACTATATTCATGAACGCTAGATTGGGAATCGTAAAGGATAAGCAAGGCCTCTAGTTAGAGGCCAAGGTTGTAATTAGAAACTAACTTGATATATATTCTAATAAACATTTATGTGGATTAGCATCTTGTTTCTTTCTTTTTTTTTTCCTTTTTTTGTCTTCTATTTTTCATGTTTTCTTTAATAAAGAAATAAAGAATGACAATTCCTCTACTCATAAAGTTGATTTTCAAACTTTGGGTGAGCTTCAAATAGAAAATTTCAATCCAAACGTATGTTGTGTTGGGTTGGAACTTAGGGCTGATCCTCAACCCAATTTGAATCCGACCGTAACCCCAAGCAACCAAAACTATCCCTGACATATATGTATATACATGGTATATATAACATATAATTTTTTTTTGTTATATTCATATTATTCATATGCTACAAATGTCTAGTGTGCTTGTGAAACACACGTATGGTTTCTATCTAATAGAAAATGATCTCATGGTCCCAAACTGATCTTACTTGGGATCAGAAATTCCAAGTTTATCTGTAAAGAGTTGATTTTTGTATTATTTTTTATAAATGATTTCTTCTTTGTAATACTAATTGTTAAGACCTCATTGATAAGTATTACAAGCCTACGAGATTTTGTGCTTTAGAATCTATGTTTATGGACGCAAATGTTTTAGCATGAAATATTTTCTTTTCCTAGCGAAATCCCTTGAACGTTAATTCCTACACAACTTGTTCCATTCAATCAAGCCACACATCATGTGTTTTCATTGTTTTACTGTTTGAGAACATGTAAAAACCAAAATCTGTACACTTCCCTCCCTTGGATAAATAGCAAAGGGTAGAGACCGGCCTTGTTTGGCTACAAGAGTTAGTAACTTAGCATTAGAAAACAACTCTAAAAGGAGTTGGGATCTTGCTCTTATACCAATTTTGGATTGGTGTAAGAGCTAGGCATTTGCCCCCAAAGTAGGGGGCAAAATGTATAAAACAAATTCTAACTCTTGCATTTTATAGTTCTTCGGCAAGAGTTAACAAGGCGTGTTCCTCCTTCCTATCAAGAATGAGAGCCTATACCGCTTGAAGGACTTAGGGCACCATCCCAAAAGACTAGCCTGTTAGGTAGAGTTGCCCAAATCCTTATATACCCAAGACCATCCTCACGTCTGGGACTATTTGTTCGACCCAAATCCCAACCGTAATCACTAACCAACATACTTTTCTTTCATGCCTTTACTCATTGATGGTTCAAAATTCCGATGTACTAGACACAAAAGAGCCACACCAATGCACCCTGACCTTGGTGATTAAACTACTGCAACGACGTTATTATCGTATTACAGGTCCTGTGAAAAAATAGCTTGCAACCTGTTAACACCTCTAATTTACTTTTTAACTAGAAAAAAGAAAAATGTAAATGTAAAAGTCTTCTAGGTTTGAGAATAGTTTGCACTTATTATAATTTTTTTCAGAATATAAGCCGTAATCTTGATGCAAGCGGGATTTGAATCCCAGACCTCTGATCCACTATAAAGAGATTTTTACCACTCTGCAGTACAGTTACCACTTATTTTAAGTTAGAATACTTGTGTATAAATTTGTAAATTTTATTTGGCACAACCGTACAATATAGATGAAACAAGCAGTTTCTTTAACACAATAAACTTTGATTTACCTAACTCAACCAACCCAACCGGGCTCAACCGGACCCAACTCGAACACAGTCCAAACCCGAGTTTAGTTGGTGAGATCTCAAGAGGTTCGAGTTAGGGTGTGTTTGGTTGCAAGGAAGTGGGCGAAAGTAAGGAAATGGGGAAGTATAATTGCTCACTCCCCTATTTATCCAAACACCGGAAAAGAAAAATAAGAAAACCCCTTTTCCTTCTCTCTATTCTCTTTTACACAATCATTTCCTCACTTTCAGAGTACTACAGTTAATTTTGTGGTCATGTAAATCTCATTTGTAAAAAGTTATAGCACAAAACAGTTAATTTTTTGATCATATAAATCTCACTTGCATTCTAATTACAGTCTATTTTTTATTTTTCTTAATTAATTTTTATTTTAATATTACTTTGCGGTCAACTTTGCGGTCAATTTTTCCACTTTCACTTTCATTATCATCCAAACACCGAAAAAGATATAACATTTTTCAAACAATACTGCCCAACAACATCTAAACACCGAAAAACTTACTAACCAATTCTCAAATTCTAAAAGAAACTATTACCACTTCCTCACTTCTTCACTTTTTCTTGCTTCCACGCTTAATCAAACAGGCCCTAATTGACAACATAGCAAGTTCGATAGCAATGGCAGTATTCATCCCCAGAAAGCAGAACCCGGTAAATCTCTTTGACTTTTTTTTTTTCCCCTCTTCTCCCCAGTTTTCAGGTAACAGTGATCAGATTCCGTCCATATACTTACTTTTGGAGGTGCTGACAGAATCTTTCTGATTGGAATTGCTTAATCTAACTTCAGGACGAGTTGCTGATGGATGAAGGGGACCAAGAATTATAGGTGTGTGTGACCTAATCTCTTCTCCCCTTTCTTTAATTCCACCATTTTTTTTAATTCTTTTGATGAAACTTTGTTGATAGCAAGTCCACATGACTAAGAGTAGATTATTTATTTATTCTAATTGATGTTTGATTTGTCTGATTTTAGTTAGGTTTTGTACTGCTGCATGTATGTTAATTTGCATGTGTTTGCTGTTTGGGTTACTGAGAATCATTTTCTTTAGTAATTAGTCCATACCCAACCCATCCTCAAATGATCAATTTCCCCCCTTTTTGTTGCTTGGATTACCGAGTTATTAGCAATAAATAATATGTATGCATGGTACGCTAAAGATGGGGGGAGTGAAGTTAGAAGTGGAGGGCTGTTATGAGTTCTCCTGCTCTTGTGAAAGGGGTGGGCTTGAGAATCTTGCTTGCACCATTCTATCCCAGAGATTAATCGAAGAGGAGTTGCTCTGTTTTCCCTATGGTATGTTGGTTGTGTGGCCACTTCCACCTTGCAAGATTATCCGATGTGAGCAATCAGCAGGGTAAACATGCTGCATGAGTAAATGCAGACAAAGTGCGTTTGAGGGATGGTACGATGTGATGATAATCTTTGAGGACTTGATATGTCTTAGCTCACAATAAATTTATGATTAGACTTGAGCTTCCAGGATTTAGTGTCGATGTGTGATGACCGATGATGTGAATTGAGGTGAAAGAGCATTTGTTGGAAATCGGGGATGTGGGATGGATTGAGTTATCAATGGAACTTGGGTGTCCAAACTCTATGAGCGCCTTGCAGATCTATTTTGGAGGAGATGGGTTCATTAGGACTCCACGAAATTGCAAAAACAAAGGTGTATGGAAAGGCAAGCAATGAGCTCTCATGTTCCAATTCGATGGTGCGGTGGGTAATTCTCAGGGAAGTTATCCACGCACCAAATTATGAAAATTGAGTAGCAGATCACAGAAATCAAACTAGAGTACCACACAGATTTACGTGAAAACCCGAAAGGGAAAAACCACAGAGGGAGCGAGAGAGGATACCATTATAATTCAGAGAAAATTATTGTGGTGACTGTCTAATCTCATGTGCTAGGGTTTCTGAGATGGATTGATTGTCCCCCTTTGGAGGGGTCTACTATTTATTCAGGTGAGTGTCTGTTGGATAATTTTTACAAAGTTCTCATCTATCTGAACATATATCCTATCTTAACTGCTTATCTTGGAGGCGGTTGGAGCTGAACATCCTGATTTGAATTAGTAGAGCACACGTTCATCTTTATCCAATGATCTTCGTCCAGCTATAGTTATGGTAGTTTACTCCCGAGCTGTAACCGTCGGGTTCAAATAAGGATTTGGCTTGTAGATAGAGGTACTTGTAACCGACTCTATCTCTATCCTTTGGCTGCTTGAACTGCTCGGAGTTTGGATGGGATCAGGACTTTTCTTCAGAGATTCTGGAATCGGCCACGTGTCACACGATCGTCTAGGGACTGGATGGACACATGTGATCTCGAGGGGGTCGAAAACTGACCACTACAGATGGTCTAACCAAAATCTTGTTGTAGAACCATTTCCCACATTCAGTTTAATGCTAGAGTGGAAACCATTGCTTGCCTTTAGAGCACTCCTCCATAATGGTGAGACATGTCCAAATATGGAATTAGTGGTACTGAAAAACTGCCGTCTCCTATAATAGTTCTAATGAACAAGTTTTCCCAAGGAGCTTCACAATCCATGAAGAGTCTCCACCATTATTTTGCAAAAAAAAGAAATAAAGTGATGCAATTTGAAAATTCTAAGACCTCCAATTGCTTTGTTTGTACACACCTTTTTCTAATTGATATGACAAGACCTATAGTTCACACCTCTTTCTTTTTTTTTCCCCCAAAAGAATGATCTAATAGGATCAAATAACTGACTTCAAAAGATGTGAAAGACATATAGTAAGGCGGAAGGGTGGATAGTGTAGAGAAAACAAAAACTAAACTACCTGCTCTATATAGGAGAGTATGTCCTAGAGTCAATCGGTCTACTCTATCCTATGTTGCATGGACACGATCACTCCGACACGAACACGACACACAAACACGTGAAAAATTCTTAAAAATACATAGGACACAACACAACTCCAAGATAGGAGTGTCTGTGCTGCATAGACTCTATCTATGATAGGTTTCCAATTGGCACGAGAGGGTAGTAGCCTTGAATGGAAGTCCTGAATACGTGAATGAAAAGGTTTCAAGTTGGCATTGAAAAATAGTAGCCTCTTGAGGGCCAACCTCATTATCTTTCATATTCTTTTTGATAATTTTCTAGTTCGTTTTCGAAACATATGTGAGCATGATAGGTAATTTCACATTTTATGAAAAGAAAAACAAGAAGGGTGAGATGTCACTAATACAAAAAAAACTGGGATAATGTGAAGAGTGTTGGTATAAAATAGGATTAATTTTGTAAGCACTAGCTTCATAAGGAAGTTAACAACCACCACAAGTACAATTATACAGCAATAATCAAATCAACATGCTCAAAGATCAAGACCAAATTTCAAACATTGCCCGATAGTGATATGTATGCTAATATCAATATCGCCGATCCGACCTAATATTATCAAGTGATTCAGGTATTGCTAATATGATGAGCCGAAATGACCGATAAATGGCTGATATTGTCGATTTTCATACCAAAAACTTGCGACCAGTACCAAGATTTCATGCTATGATCAAGACACTAATTTTACAAGTGGTTTCAATTTGTTCTATTCGTAAGAAACTGTTCAACTTCCAACCGCTTGATTATGGGCAAATGAGCTTCAACATTCCTGATGATCTAGAACCTTATAAGATGTAGATACACTTGTTGTTTTGAGCTGCACGACACAAAATTTTCTACGTTGTCAGTTCACATCCTATTTAGAATGGATGATCAACACTTTATGATCTGTAGCACCTCCACTTACACAGTAAATTTGATGCAAAATTATTGTTCCTTTTGAGTCCACAAAACTTTTTGCATTTTATAACACTTGATTGGAGCTTCTATGCATGTAGAAATTTAAATAGGGTGAGACAAAGTGCATCTATGGAGAACCTTCTCTACAACTAAAATGGAAGCCCGAGAAAGGGTTTCAGTTTTTATCTCTACTGGGAGGGGTAAGGTGTTGCGATCTTCATGAGGGGCGGGAGACCCATCACACTGGGGACAAACAACTGACACAACGCAGAGACGTGAGATCTAACAAGGTTCGGTAATCTTGCCTACGTCCCCGGGGCAGAAAGAGAGATGATCTATTGAATCAAGCAATATACAAGAGGAATACAAGTTTCTCTCAAGCTTCCATATTACTCTCATCAACTAGATACCCAACAATGGGTTATGAGTCCTCTAATTATAGATCAGAGGAGAGAAGCCTCCAAAATAGAGCAGAGTCGGTTCATTCAACCGACTAATGAACCGACTCTGCAAATTACAGAACCTTCTCCAGAGGCGTCCAGGGCCCCGGAGGCTTCAACGGCTGGAGACTACTCAGAGATTACACTCCGGAGACTTCATATAGACCACTCTGGAAGAGACAACTACTCCGGGGACTTCACTCCGGACATTTCACGGAGACGCTTTACACTTCGACAGCTTTACACTTCAGAGGCTTACACTTCGAATCCTCTCGCGATCTCGCGCTTCTCCATTCTGAGTGCCTGTAAACAAATGCTCCTCTCTCTGATCTATCTTCAATGAGTTCCAACGAACTCTGATGAGTTAAAAAACTCCAATTTTACATCTCCCTACAATTTTCCACCTCGATGAGGATTTCCTAAATCTGAGCCAAACTCTTAACATCAAATAGAACCTACGCTGCTCTGAGATTGACACACGACCTCTAACGAACGGACCAAACGCCGCTACGAGATCAACACACGACCTCCAACGAACGGACCAAACGCCGCTCCGAGATCGACACATGCCCTCCAATGAACGGACCAAACGCCGCTGCGAGATCCACACACCATCTCCAATGAACATACCAAACGGTTCGAAACGAATCATCAATACAAAGTTGCAATTGATTTCAAACGATCACAACTGATCCAAACAATTGATTCGATCCAAATTGAGTTTGTCGTCGCCTCAAGCAACTCTTTCCAAACTCCAATTTCAATTGCAACGATACTAAATTTTTAGCTCAGCAGACTGATTGCACCATACGGCAACCATTCCAACAGTCCATCGAAGAGAGCACAAATCCGAGCCGACAGTCAACATCAATCTGACTCAGCAATAGACTGGAACACCAGTCCAAATGACCTCGCGAAGAACCCAACATGAGCCAACAATGATCAACAGCTGACTGGAACACCGGTCCCAATGTCTTCAAGAAGTCCTAAATAAATCTGAGACGATCAGCCAACCTGTCTTCAACTCAATAAGTGACTGGAACATCAATTTAAATGACCTCGAGAAGAACTCAACATGAACCAACAATGACTCAACAACTAACTGGAACACCAGTCCAAATGTCTTCAAGAAGTCTCAAACAAATTTGAGTCGAGCACGCCAAATAACCAATTTCAGCTGCAACATGACTGCGCCATTACGGCTGCCTACGTAGTTCATCCTAATGAGCTTCACCGAGCTTAACCAACTTTTTTTTTTGCATCAATGGACGTAATAGACTGAGTCATATGAATCTCATCAACTACCCGATCGTCGTGGTGAACAATAGTCGTCAACTTGAGCTTTTGATCTAACTCACCAATGTGAGATCCATGTTTCTTCACAACCCACTTTCACGGATTCAACTTGGCCCTTCCAGCTGTAATAGGAACATCTCCAATATGTTCAGTATCTAATAAGGCTACATGATCTACACCCAGTGTCACAACCGGTAAGATCTCAAATGATACCGACCCAATTAGACAACGTAGAGTAGCATCACTCTTCACCCGCTGCAATGACAACTTGGTCTTCATCGTCTCCACCTGTTGGGAGAAGGTAGGCTTCATTATCGAAGCCTCATCTAACGTGTCAGGTTTGCTCAAGATAAACTTTTTGTTTTTCAGATC
This sequence comes from Agave tequilana, assembly GCA_038442645.1. Lineage (NCBI taxonomy): Eukaryota > Viridiplantae > Streptophyta > Magnoliopsida > Asparagales > Asparagaceae > Agave > Agave tequilana. The sequence goes on from JAVJIF010001509.1 coordinate 32,457, forward strand.
CCATAATTTGTAGCCTTTTAAGTTTTCTTTGTATCCCAAAAGCACAAACTTGTTCGCGTTAAAGTTCAACATGTCTTTTTTGACATCAACATATGCATGCAATCAAATACTCTAAGCGAACCATGATCACGAGCAGCTCCACCTGACCAAATCTCCAATGGAGTCTTACCTCCTATCGTAGTCATCGGTAGCTTATTCAAGAGATGCCTAACATACACGATCGCCTCATCCCAAAATGATTTGTCTAACGATGCATTAGACAACAAATATCGAACCTTCCCCAGTAAGGCACAGTTCATTTATCTGGTTACACTCATTTGTGAAGTGAGTCACAATACCATTGTTCTGGCCAAATTGCAGGAAAAGATCCTTGTACTTTTCAACATGATCACATCGGAGCACCTTGATCTTCCTACCTCTTTGATTCTCCATCAGCTTCTTCCACTTCACCAATGTAGGCTGTCTAAAAATTATTGAGGATAAAGCCTCAAATGTGGACCTCAAGTCAGACGTGAGGGTCGCGTTTAAACCCTAAAATACAAACTTGGCACTTCACCAACGCGGGGATGATGCTCTTCATCAACCGATGGTCGCGTTGCTTCTTCAAACACGAACCTCAATCATAATCGTGTTTAAGCTTCAAACGCAAGCCTGGGCAGCTTCGCGTTTCAACACTAACGTGAGCTTGTGAAATCCATGTTCAACTCAATAGCGAGGTGCGTGTCCAGCGCGAGACCTACGTTTTGCTGTAACAGACATCAATTACTGGGTCAAATCACACCCACTTTTTCTCCAAGTAAATCCCCATTACAGATAGATTTAAAGGGTCAGTTACACCCCAAAATCTTTGTAAATAGCTGTGAGAAGCTATAGAGGATGTTTTTGACTTTTGGCCTTAGAGAGTTTAAAGAGAAGAAAAAGAGGAGACTCTTTCTAACTTGCTGAGTTCAAGTTCAATCTCTTTGAGCCATTGTTCATACTTCATCAGTTAGCAATCCAAGAGATCAAGAAGATCCGAAGTCAAACTTCAGGTTCGGTTCGTCAATGGAGAACAAGAATCACTCTCCACCGCGACATCAAGAAGTCGGTATTAAACAAAGGAGAGATCCACTCAAAACTCTTTCCTCTTTTGTAATCGGAGATTTTGATCCGTTGTAACATTCTTTTCAATCAATTAAAGATTTTACACGTCCGACGAACAAAAGATGGTGACTCCGCTGGGGAACACTTTCTCTACCGATGAGAAGGCTGTAGCACAAACCGACTTGAAGCTACTCGATTCCAACGTCGAATCGCTTATCGTCGAATTCGATCAAGAGAAGTTCGAACAACTTCTCTCCTCAGGCTCCATTAGCCCCAATGCCATGCGGAATTACCACAAAGTCTCATCCGAGACTCGCTCTCTAGCCTCATCGGAGGCTTCTCAAAGAAGAACTTCAAAAGTTAATCATACGCTTTTCAATAAAGCAAACGGTCAAACTCTCTTGAGGTTCGCACAACCTTCTTTAGAGCCAACACGGTTCACGATGAAGTCTCTCAGGAGACCTGCGAAACCAGTGCTTTGGCTCAAGGCCAACATCACGACAGAGATCAATCTCGCCGTCAAGCTTTTCTCAAGGCTCAACTAAGTGACCAGGACGCGAGTCTTATGGTTCACTTTGATACTGAGCATGCTCAGTTTAAAGAGGGTTCGCAACAACTCTTCAAGCTAAATGCATTGATGATCATCAACGAAGACGTCATGCTTGCCGACAGCAAGCAGAAGCTGAAGACAACTCTGTCTGCATTAAACGTGACACTTACGTTCTTGCTTCAAAACACGACACTGACGTTCAAACGCGGCGGTCGCTGAAGGATGAGCCACGCGTCGCAGTGCCAAAATGTGAGTCGTGTTCATGATGTGCCAAAACGTAAGACCTGCATTTCACTTCAGAAATGTGAGACCCGCGTTCAGTATGTGGCTGCACCAGAACACGAATTCCATTTCATTTCAGAAACGCGAGACCCGCGTTCAGACGCTGGGAGATCCCGACCCCCGTGAGTCTAGAGTTAGTTCCTCAATAGCTCTTACTGCTGACCTGAAAGGCTACCTGACTCGGAAGAGAAGCGTTCATGAAATCACTCCTCAATGTTACTGTAAGCGGCTCATCTCAGCAGTTATCTCTGTCATTTTGCCTCATGCGAGCAAACCGTCGGTTTTCAACCGTTTGTCAGCGGCTTCAACCGGTTGTCTGCGGCTTCAACCTCTATTAAGCCAAGAGGCGTCGCTCAAGCCAGAAGTCATTTTCCGATGTGAAGTACCCTGAAGTGACTTCCCACATGGTGGGTCCAAGTACCACATCAAGCAAGTCGAAGGGAAAGCAACCGGCTCTCAGTTCTGAGGAGTCGGATGCTGAACGTTCCCCAGGCTTGAAAGAAATACTGATAGAGCTTGAAGGAATTTTCCAACGCACTCACATTCGGACTGGAGCAATTACCCCGGTGGATTACAATGACTTGGCCAGGGGAATTGAAGTGAATGATGAATACTCCACCATTGCAGAGTCTCAATCGTCCAACTCTTGCATGGAGAAGGAGGCCTTCGCATACATGGCCGGTACTTCAGAAGAAGTGGCCAGAAAATTTGAGGAACAAGCTCGAGTGCAACAAGCGCAACAGGAGATGCTGGAGCCCAGCATGAGTCTTCCAACGACCTCGAGAAGATGATAACTCTTTTGCTAACAAACTCGAAGAAGTCGAAAGGTTCCAAGACCGGCACTTCCTCTAGCAAGAGCAGGGGAAAACAGAAGGAGGGTGAAAGCTCTACTTTTGAAAATACCAAGAGTGAGAACAACTTCGGATATGAAAACCTTAAGTCTTCATCTGAAGAGGAAAGGATTTCATAAAACGGAGACAATCACTCTGGAAGGATGAACGAACTTGAAAAACGCCTAGAAGCCATTGCTAATCGAAGCAATCTTCAAGAGGTGGGAGTAGTCCGGCTATAACTGGCCGTGTGGGATATTGTTTCCTATCTTCCCAAGTTCAAGGCACCCACCTTGCAAACCTTTGATGGCAAAGGTTTCCCGAACCAGCTTATATACTACTTCAAGTCCTAGATCGGGAATGTAATATCAAATGACGCTAGGCTCGTTTGTTCATCACCCTTAAGGGATGGCTTTTGAATAGTTCATGAAGCTTCCTACATGATCCATCAAGAACTGGGCTGATCTGGAGAAGCTCTTCCTAGCCCGCTTCTTTGAAGAGATATCGAAGTGTCTGTGCCCACTCTTCTAGCTATAAAGCAGAAGAAAGGAGAGTCCATCAAAACATTTGTGGAAAAATTTTCGAGTATGGCGCTCCGATGTCTAAGTGGCATGACACACTCTACACTGGTGGAGACCTGCCATTACAACCTACAAACCACGCTCCTAGCCCAAATAGGAGTGTCCGAGTGTCGCACTTGAAAGCAACTGGTGCTACAGGGCGAACAAGCGGAAGAGATCGTCGCAAGAGTCAAGGCCGAAGAAAAGGAGAGTAAGCCTAGATAGGAGAAAACTTCGCACCCCAGAATCTTCTCAACCGAGAAGAAAAGACACTCTGGCGACGAAGACTAAATCTCTTTACAAGCCTCAGTCAGCTAGAAGAGGTGGAGCTTCAAGCCAGATGCGTGCCAATAAACAGTACTCCTTCAAGGATGAGCACGCCTTCTTGTTTAATTTACTTCATAAAAGAAATAAACTAAAACTTCCAGAGGCCAAGCGCCCTAAGGAGGTGGGCAAGATAGACATCCCACGGAGAGCTGCTACATCTTCAAAAATGTCCTTCAAGCTCTGGTTGATGCAGAAGTGCTCAAACTTCGTCCAGAGCAGTAAGGTGATAACCAACATGACGCCCCTTCAATTTGGCAAGGATCTTCCATCAGTTCTAGCCGGAGTGGTTTCTATCCCGAAGGGAGAACTTAGGGTATCAATACTGATCCACACCATAAAGAGAAGGGTCTGGTCCCTGTTCCAACTCCTTAAGGAGAGATAATGTGGGTTCACCCTGACCTCGCCTAAAGCTAGCAGTGGACTACTATGACGAACGTGAAGTCCAAAGGTAAAGCAAGAGCATCCTCTTGCAACGTGGTGCACACTTCCTCTAGAGAAGCCGAGATGGATGTTGCCTCTCTTACTGCTTCAGAGGAGGAAGAAATTGTTCTCATTGCAGAACAAAGTGCTCCTCTTGTGGCAGGAACTTGGTCTGGCCAGCAATACTTGAAAAAGTATGACGAGGCGGTGCCTTGCTCATCCAAGCCGACCCATGAAGCAACCAAGCAATCCATGAAGCAACCCATGGAGAAACAGAAAGAGCTTCGCTATAATAACGCTCTTCTAAAAGACAATGCGGAAGGATCATCAACTCCTTTCCGCTTTGAGATCTTGGTTCAGCTATCCAACATCCCAGCCAGGATCACTCTTTACGAGCTCCCACGACTCTCTAAGTCGACAAGGGAAGCTCTTCGAAAAGCTCTAGCTGACTCAGAGGCTTTTGTAGCCCAGATTCCAGCTGGACGTGAGGAGAAAGATGACAGACACTGTCTCCAAACTTTCAAGCATTTCCCCTACATAACATTCACATCCAATGATATGCAGATCAAAGGAAAACATGATAGGCTTCTGTATTACACAGGGTATATTGGATCATCTTAAGTGAGCTGCATTCAAGTTGATCCTGGGTCTGTGTTAAGCATTATGCCTTGCAGAGCAATGCACCATCTGGGAATCCCTACTCACTGGTTGAGTGCAACCCTGACAATCATTTATGGCTTCAATGCCAATGGTACGAGGCCAATGGGAAAGATCAAGCTTAGATGTCAGATCGGGGACCTGAGATCAGAAGTGACGTGTTACATAATTGATGCAGACACGTCATACAACCTGCTCATGGGACGTCCATGGATTCATCGCAACAACATCGTTCCATCCACCCTTCATCAGATTATGAAATACGTCGATGAAGAAGGAGTCTCATTTGTTTGAGACAGTGCTTACCGGCAAGCGTTTGAGAAAATCAAGCAATACCTCACGCATCCGCCTGTTCTTGCAGCTCCTGTATCAGGAAAACCCTTCTTGATAAATGTTAGAGTTATAGATCATTTTTTAAGAGCTTTGTTAGCGCAAAACAATGATCAGGGACATGAGCAAGCGATCTACTACTTGAGCAGGACCATGATCGGGGTGGACCATCGATACAACCCAGTCAAAAAGGAGAGTCTCGCTTTGATCTCGTCGTCTAGAAGATGCGACACTATCTGGTGGGCCAGCTCATTCACATCATCTCTAGAGTCAATCCTTTGAGATTGCTTATGACAAACCTTCCTCGCTAAACGGTTGATTGGTGAAGTGGGCTATATTGCTCTCGCAATACGAGATGCGATTTATACCACAGAAAGCTGTGAAGGGACAAGCAATGACAGATTTCTTGGTTGAACATTCAAATCCAAGATCAACCAAACTTTATGAAGATCTCTCAGACAAGATTGCTGAAGTTTGCATGACCCAGATATCCTTCAAAAAACAATTTGGCAATTATTCTTCAATGGCGCCTCAAGAACGAGTCCTAGAGGAAATATTGTAGGAGTGGGGGTAGTACTTGTATCTCCACAAAACTACGTGATTCCTCGTGCATTTCTCTAACTGAGCCGTTTTCAATAATGTTGCGAAATACAATGTTCTGTTGATCGGAATGCAACTTGCAGAAGAGATCAGTGTCAAGTATCTCGAAGCATACGGTGATTCAAAACTCATCGTTAACCAGGTTCGCGGAGAGTACAAAGTCTGACGTGAAGACTTGGTATCCTATCACAACACAACCATCAACATGGCTGAGAAGTTTAGAAGTTTCTACATCACCCATGTACCTCATCAACAGAATGCACATGTAGATGCATTGGTGTCCCTCACTGCTTCATGGCTCTTCAGCCAGAGCGACAGAGAAAGTACTCGTACAGTGATGACTTGTACTGCCCAAAATTCGCCTTTGAAGACATTGACACCCCAGAAAGAGATCTTCAAGTCAAAGATGTTCTTGAGACTTCAACAGGTCAGTACTCAGGGATTGTTGATTCTCGTTCATCGACTATGTCTTATACGACATACTGCTCGATGATTCTAAGGAGGTAGCTGCCATTAGATAGAAAGCTTCTCGATTCTATTACAATGCGATTACGCAGATATTATATTGTCGGTCACATGATGAAATCCTCCTCTGCTGCCTTTCACACAAACAGACACAAGAAGTGCTCAAAGAAGCTCACGATGGCATGTGCGAAGCTCATCAAACCCGGACCCAAACTTGGGGACTGACTCCGAAGACTTGGCTATTATTGGCCGAAGATAATTTCTGAAGCTATTGCCTACGCCAAGCCATATCACGCTTGTTAGATCCATGGTGACTTCATACACCAAGCGCTAGGACATCTTCATCTAATGTTTTCTTCATGGCCATTCGAGATGTGGGGCATGGATGTCATTGGGTCCTTCAGCCCACCAACCTCCAAAAGACATCGGTTTATCTTAGTTATAACTGATTACTTCTTAAAATGGGCAGAAGTTATCCCTCTGAAGGAAGTAAAAATGCCTGACATGATCAAGTTTGTCAAACATCACTTAATATACCGCTTCGGTATACCTCGGCTGGTTGTCCATAACAACGGACCCCAATTCGTCGGTTAAGTGTTCCAGAAATTTTGCAATAAATTCAGAATTCAGAGTGTGTTCTCGACTGCATACTATCCAGCCGCCAGCGGTCTTACAGAAGCCTTCAAGAAGACTATTGGAAAACTTCTAAAGAAGTTCGTCTTAAAAATTCAACGCGACTTGGACGAGAAGTTAGGTGAATGTCTTTGAGCTTACCACACAACGGTGAGAACCCCTACAAAGGCTACACTATTTTTCTTGATGTACGGATGCGAAGTCGTACTCTCACTGGAAATTCAGATTTCATTTCTACGTATTGTCTTGGCGACAGAGATGACGAACGAGGAAAAGCACGAATGTGTCTCCAAGAGTTGGAAGCTTTAAACGATAAATGTCTACAAGCTTAACAGCAGATTGAGCTCTATCAAGCTCGAATTTTCAGAGCCTTCAACAAAAAGTTAAAGAATGACTCTTCAAGAAAAAAACAATCTTGTCTTAGCTGTCAGACGACCATAGTCAAGGCACACAAGACGAAAAAAATTCAACCCAAAATGGGAAGGACTGTTTGCAGTAAAGAGAGTCTACTCAAATGGAGCTTATCGTTTCACAAATCCAAATGGCGATATGCTCATGATGCCGATCAGTGTCAAATAATTAAAGAAGTACTATCCTTGATCAGGTTAAACACCACACATTTGGTCCAAAAAGTACTATCTAGAATCATGTTAACATTAACATTATACCGCTAATCACCTAATCAGAGTCGTCTGACTATTCTATCCCTTCATGGAACCTTCTTCCCTAAGCGAGATCGACTCCAACCCTCTCTGATTGGTTGGATGGATTATGGTTTGGGATGCAAGATGTTTGGGAGAGCGCCAAAGAAGAATGTACTTCAAAAGGATTGCACCATCACTCGCCAACATCGAGCCGAACGAATGTGGGGAGACCATGATGCATGATGTCAACATTGAAGAAATGATAAAGGCAAACTATCAGTTTTAGCCTTGTTACTCTTCTTACTGTCGACATCGAGCCGATCGAACGTCAGGAGACAATGATGCATGATGTCAACAAAGAAGAAATAATAAAGGCAAACTATCAGTTTTAGCCTTGTTAGTCTTCTCTAATATATAGACCTGCATCCAATTTAATTTGAAAGAATAGGTCATATTTTGAAGTCGAGCATGTCTAGGCAACAGTTTTGGCACTCTTCTTCTCGATCGCTCCTCTCGATCCAGAAGGATGGCTTTTCCAGCCTGGCCTGGCTTTTTCATATGTAATGGTGGCATGTCTCCAATCACCTTCTTCCCCCATTGGATGGATCGAAGGTCAACTCTGACTCCACGGCTTATTCATCCAAACATTCAGATAAACTGATTGAACGAGTTTATCTGATGACTTATCAAGTCGAACTCATTGAAGAATGCTCGTTATGTATCTTTGCAAAACTTTTCCAATGTTTCCACACTCATATCAGAGTGTGGCGACTGACCTGAATCAAAGAAAATCCCACGAGGAACGCTAATGTTCCCACGGAATTCTTAATGTCATGATTCTCTATTCTCCCTTTTGATCCCCAGCAATTAAGAAGGAGATTAACTCACGATGCCCATCAATGGCGGGCCCTCGAAGAAGTTCTGCTCATAACGACAACAGTCCTATGACTGCCATGTTCAACAACTACCTCTGGATAGTCGAGATCATTTCCTGGGAGGTACACATGTGTTACTCCAGGAAAAAAGTTACTTAAAGTAACATATTAATCCAACGCCTCTGAAGGCTAAGGATAGAGAAAATGTTGGCTTTTAAGCCTAATAAAAATCCTCGATAACTCATCATGCTCAAGGGAATATCATGGCTAGCCCAACTCAAATGGTAGTTGGTAATAGCAAAACTAAATTCGTTGATAGCTACAAGTTTGCTAAAAATCCTAAGGGACCTAATCCCGCCAATCCCATCAAAATCCCTTACTAATTCCCTTCTATGGAATAGTAGGTCCACAAAAACCTGTATTTATTTCCCTAATGAAATGAATTACAGATCGAGCCTGTCATGTTAATATTATACCTATGACAGTAAGACTTTAATATATCCCCAGCGGGTAAAACTTCTACTTATCAATTCTCTTCAATAGAATGACAAGTCTACCAAATTTGCTCAAATCGCAAAACTAATTCCGGTCAAGTTAAAAGCTATACCTCTGACCAAACTTGCTCAAATCACAAGACAAATTTCTGTCAAGTTAAAAATCACACCTCTAATAGTAATTCATCTCTATTTTCTCAGCGAAAATGAGGCTTGTGGTTAAAATTATACCTCTTACCCACTTCTTTCAGAGAAGTGTCAAATTTGGTTAAAATCACACCTTCAGTAGCTAAGTCAACCGTTATCTTTGGCACATAAAACAAATCCCTGTCATGTTAAAAATCACTCCTCTGACAGTGAAACTTCTACTTGTCAATTCTCTTCAACAGAATGACAGGTCTACAAATTTGCTCTGCAAAAAACATTCTTGTCATGTTAAAAATCATACCTCTGACAATAAGATTCTTTGTACATGTTAACTCCTCCCAGCAGAATGACAAGTTTGTCAAATATACTCAAATCACAACAATTCTCTATCATGTTAAAAATTATACCTCTGATAGTAAGATTTTCTGTACTTGTCAACTTCTCCCTAGAATGACAAGTTCGTCAAATTTGCTCAAATCACAAAAGAGTGCGTCTTGAACTCTCCAACGTGACCCTTGTGTTTCTCTCACGACAAACAAATGAGAGTCGCATCTTCATCAATGAGAGTCGTGTCCAACGTAATGGTCGCGTCCAAATAAGAGTCGCGTTCTCTCTCAAACAAAAAAGTATGTCCTCACTTTTGTAATGGTTCAACAATATACTGGCAAAAGAGATCGACAATTCAACAGTACACCGATAGCCAAATTAAGCTCGAAAAAGTTCTAGACCGTGTCTCTAGATACTTACGACAATCTTCCTTGGAGGCTTCAAGCTGTTCAACTGTATACTCATGAAGACCAGAATTCGGACAAGATCAGACTCAGAGCATTTCAAAGTGATTGCCAGTCTAGTAACGAAAACCCAAGTCAACATGGAGTCCAAAGTATTTTGAAATTCTCTTAAAAACTTTGGAGGGGTTCTGTAGGCTGTCTAAAAATTACTAAGGACAAAGCCTCAAATACGGACCTCAAGTCAGACACAAGGGTCACGTTTCAACCCCAAAATGCAAACCTGGCACTTCACCAATGCGGGGATGGTACTCTTCATCAAACGCGGTAGTTGTGTTGCTTCTTCAAGCGCGGACCTCAATCATTGTCACGTTTCAGTTTCAAACGCAAGCCTGGGCAGCTCCGTGTTTCAACACTAACGCAAGTCTGTGAGCTCCGCATTCAACTCAATAGCGAGGTCCGTGTCCAGCGCGAGACCCACGTTTCTGCTGTAACAGACAACAATTACTTGGTCAAATCACACTCACGTTATCTCCACGTAATGGAAAATAAATTCTCATTATGGAGAGATTTAAAGAGTCAGTTACACCCTAAAAATCTCTATAAATAGTTATGAGAAGCTATAGAGAGGAGGCTTTTGACTTTGGCCTTAGAGAGTTCAAAGAGAAGAAAAAGTGGATACTCTTTCTAACTTACTGAGTTCAAGTTCAATCTCTTTGAGATTTCAGCCATTATTGCTTGAGTTTTCATACTTCATCAGTGAGCAATTCAAGAGAGAAAGTAGATCCGAAGTCAAAACTTCAGCTTCGGTTCATCAACGGAGAACAAGAATCACTCTCCACCGTTACATCAAGAACCCGACATTAAATAAAGAGGAGATCTACTCAAACTCTTCCCTCTTTTATAATCAGAGATTTTGATCCGTTATAGCATTCTTTTCAATCAATTAAAGATTTTACACGTTCGATTTTTTTTGACGAACAACCAACAACTCTAGGACTTTAACTATTTGTCTCATAGAGTATACCCCATCATGCCTAGAATAATCATCTACAATAGAGACAAAGTATTTATGGCCTCCAAGCGATGCAGTTTTGGTAGGGACCCAATACATCCATGTGAACAACATTGAGAAGACTCATCAAATGGTGAACAACAGTGCCAACATCACCTTTGTCTTATCCAGAACATAATGCTCAGATGAGTCCAAAATGCAGGTCAACGCACCTTCCAAAATCTCTCTTGTCCGATTCTGCGCATCCAATGCCCGCATCTCCACAAAACCACAATTATTTGTACCATCAACTTTGACCACATCAATCTTGGATGATTGATTGATCATCAAACTTTGAGTGGTCTTCACCACGAAAGAACCAAACCCAACGTCGGATGTGCTTTCTCCGGTCGTCTCAACCAATATCGCAACCAAACAATAGTGGAACAAATGTAAAGTAGATCTATACATGGCAAAGTTCAGATTTTTCTCTGATCTGCTTCCACATCCAGGCCCGGATTGGTTCCTAGTCCCGCCAATCTCGCTGCCTAATGGCACCGTCGAGCCCGATCAGTTCACTTCAGATTTAGGTTCGAGTTTCGATCGTCTATCAGGTAATCTTTGAAAAAAAAATTTCAATTATTTTTTTGCTTGATTATATAGCTAATTCTAAATCTGTGCAAACTAGAACTATTGACTGCTGCCCGCAAACGTGAGATTATGTGATCTAACTTTAATTGGAAATCAATTCGTTATTAACTGTGACAACTTAATTTGATTTGAATCAATGATCACTTGAATTTATTTGAAAATTTACTATGTCAGCACGTGTAAGTTAATCATATTTCCTATATTACATTGTCTTAATCATGTGTTGATCAATAGTTTTTAAAATTCGGTATTATTCATTATTGAATTTATCTCTGATTCCTCTTGCATTAGCATACATCTCACCCTTACGATAGTTTGCACTTTGCACTAGTATTTATCATTTGTTTGGATTAAAAAAATCATCATTTATGATTAGTTAAAATTTGCATGTCAACTAGAAGAGGAAAAAGCTTTCAATAAGAGAAATTTCTGCACCCATTGATTCTAAAATTCAGGATAAACTTGACGCGATCCTTGCTAGGATGGGCCAGATGGATCAACAACTACGGGAGTACAAAGATCAGGCTGACGCCAGTTACAGAGAATTAACCACACGACTTGATAGGCTATAAACAAACCGAAGAACCCCGAATCCCTTAGAGGAGAACGATTTCCGAGCTAACAACAAGTCATCCGGCGTAGTCAAGCTCATCACTACTATACTGATTCAGAATCCTACATAGGTGTTTCCCCTCATAGAACACATAGATCTAGACAAGCCCATAGACACGAGGACACAGACAGACAATATGTCAAGAGTGTAAAAGAAGATGCTCCATTCTTCGATGAACAACTAGGCCCACAGGCTTTTATAGATTGGACATTAGCTATAGGCTGCTAGTTTCATTGGTATGACATGTCAGAGTCTAGGAGGGTTTGATTTGTAATTATGAAACTAACTGGACAAATCGGACAATATTGGAGAATGTTGAAAGCTTGATGCAATTAAGAGGGAAAGATCCAATTGAGACTTGGGATGAAATGAAAGAGAAGTTTAGGCAGAAATACATTCTACCTTCCTTCAATTAACAGCTAATGGACATATAGAACAAGTTAATTAACCCAGGGAAATAAGTTGGCCATCGATTACATCACGAAATTTGATGAATACTTGGATCGGTGCAGTGTCATCGGGTTAGAGTCTCTGGAACACACCCTATCTAAGTTCAGACCAGGTCTTAAGGATGACTACCTCAGAGAGCTTATAGCTCAGGGCATCACAGTTTTGGAACAGGCTTATCAGTTGATCACCAATCTAGATGAGTCTAGAGGATCATTCTTTCACCGAGCTGATTTTAGGGATAACTTTAAGACAACAATCGCTAGCAAGCTTAGCTATAACCGATCTTTCCCCACCTAGAGAAAACCAGCGTCCAGTTCTTCAAGGGTCAAATCAGCGGGTCCGTCTAGTACAAACCTCCGATTTTTGGTGCTATCTATGTATATGGTAATTTTGATAAATAAAGTGATAATTGCTTTTTTTTAAAGTTTCTTTTGCACATTTAAGTTTGTTGAATTAGCAGTTAGACATGTTGGAGTTATAAAGTTAGATTCGTTGGAGTCATAAAGTGGAAACCATTTGAAAGTGTGCCTTCACTGATCACCAGACATTTCCATGTCACATTCACATTTGATTTCTGTGGTTAAAGACTCTGAAACTTGTGATATGGAAGGCGAAACTTGTGATATGGAAGGCCCTATCTCAATTATGAGAAGCTAATGACCGTCATGTTCGGTGACGGGGTACATAATGGATCAGATTGATTTGAAATGTTTATTTATTGGCGGTTAAAGTTTTGATATCATAAAGTCATGCATAATCTCTATTTGGTATGACTTGCTTGGCCCAAATGGGAGATTGTTAGACTTATTATGATTTGAGTCTAAATTGATTTGAGCCTACATAAAGTTAATTAAGAATATGCATCTGTCTCTATAACCTATGTTGTTGACCCATTTAGAAATTGATTAGGTTTTTATGATTGGATATAGACTCGGTTCAGTTACACATAGCCATGTGTGTATTTTAGTTATGATGTGGATCTAATCTACACGTGTGGAACTCGTGATATTGAATCAAGGGCCTAGATCTATGATGAGTTGATTATGTTTGCCTTGACTCTATAAATACCATGGCTAGGATTTCCTTCTCTACTACTTGTTATTCTCTAAGGATTAGGAAGAGTACGTATTGGTTAGAGAAGAATCCCCTCCCTCTTCTTCGCATCCTAAGATCATTTATCTTTGACATTACTTTCGTGATGAAATCAATTATGCCTAAAACCCTCCTCCTTTTTGATATGATAAAGAGGTATTTTGTTGCATATGATCTTGTTTATATGTATTTAGATCAATTTTGTATGCCTTCCAAATCATTCAAGTTAAAGAAGTACCCTCCATGTTAACTTCTGTTAGATTTTTAGTAGATTATGACCAAAAAAACAATTTATACTCCTGGTTAATACAAAAAAGAGAGAGAAATAAGGGAAAGAAAAAAATGTGTAAGCTTCATTTTCATCTAACTAAAAATTTCTCTCTCCTCCGTCAATACCACCACCATATCCATGCCACCACCTCCTCTCTCTTTCTTGATCTCGTTACTGGCGACAACCACACCCCCGCCCCCGCCATCTCCTCTCTTCCATACTTCCTCCACTCTATTCTCTTCTTCTAGACATTGTCACTAACAACCAACACCTCCACCACATCTCCTCTTTACTTTTGATTTGATTGCAACTCCATTCTCCTTCTTTACCACTTCTGAAACTTGAGTGTTTGAGCCCAAGAAACTCTTTGATCATTTTTTAGAGTTTTTGAGAAGGTTGAGATAATGAGAGATACTCAAAATAGAAATAGAATTCGTTGACGGAAATGAGGATGGAGATGAAGCGAGGACATGAGTGTTTTTGAAGGTTGAAGGAGGTTCAATGATGAGTTCATAGTGGTGAATAAAGGAGAAAGGAGAAAAGGGTGATGTTATGGTTTTAGGGGAAAAAATAGCACTTAACAGCCAAAATTAGAATATTCCTTTTTTATTTAGTTAGATTAACATAGGGGTAACTTAACTGGGTTTTATAAGTTTGGGGTACAATAAGTCCAATACAGAAGATTTGGAGGGTAAATTTTTAAATATAGAAGATTTAGGGATCACATTTCTAAGAAAACTCAAAATAAAAATAGAAAGAAAAGGAAAAAGAACAAAAAACTCAGTTAAGATTGCCAAACAGCGAACACCAAACTCGGAAGAAGTTGGCTGAAAAAAGGAGAAAATGTTGTGCGCAGACAACAACCTCTCTGAGGAATCCACCAACCAGGCGAAGACTGATGCAGCCGGAGATATACCCAACACGACAAGAACAGAGAACAATAGAGAAAAACAATCAATATAGTATTTAACGAGGTTCGGCAACGTGCCTACGTCCTCGGGGCAATGAAGAGAGAGATTTTATTAATTCAGCAATCAATACAAACTAATACAGAGGGATTAGGGATACTTGAGGGAACTTTCAGGGATACAATACATGAAGGCTCTAGCCCTTATTTATAGCCACAGAGTCCCTGAGTTTTCGGAAACCCCGATTGGATTCGATCCCAACTAGAAAAGTAATCTGAATCCAGAAAGGAAAGCTAAAACGCGTCTGTCGGTCGACTGGCCGGTCGACCGACCCATGTCACGGTCGACCAGGCAGTCGACCGGACCCAAAACGAGAGCAGCCTGCTTTCAGTCGGTCGACCGTGCGGTCGACCGACTGAAAGCAACGGTCGACCGGGCGGTCGACCGGGCTAATCCTGTGCATGTCGTGCACATCGGTCGACCGGGCGGTCGACCGGCCTTCTCCACCGGTCGACCGGGAGCATATTTGGCCTGCTTCAATGCGCTGTCTTGTTCCTTTGTCTTCCGATCTCTGTGCTACTCTATCTCCTCTCTCCTTGCAATTCTCCACCTCGGTGAAGATTTTTCAAATCTGAGCCGATATCTAACGAACTCCAGTCTATCACCTGGCAAAATCGACACGATCTCGGCGAAATCGACACACGATCTCGGCTTGAGCTCTCCGGACGAAATCGACACACGATCTCGTCTTGGAACCTTTAGCTCAGCTATCAACTGGAATGCACCATACATGCGTTCCTTACACTTCACTTTAGGAGAATTTTCATACATGCCGATCACCGAACGTATCTCCTACTCAGCAACTACATGACCTCTCGAAGAACTCATCATGAGTCAACATTGACTCTCCAACTGACTGGCTCTATCCAGTCTACATGTCTTCAGCTAACGGTTTAACCAAGTCCGAGTAGAGCACACTAACACCATCATCGGCTTCAACAAATTGGATGTACACCCCTCCTATGCAAGCTCAACTGTTCATCGAGATCACAATTCTTCACCTCTACGTGAAGTCCAACTCTTCAACTCTACGTGAAGTCCCAATCAGCTTCTCGAGAACCCAAACAACTTCATATAGGTTGCATCACCAAAATGTGACTGCGCCTTTACGGCTGCCTACGTACCTTGCCCAAAAGATCAAGCCACCGTAGTTCATTTAAATGAGCTCCATCAAGCTCAAGCACTTGTACCTGAATCTTCAGCAGCGAACCTATCTGGCTGAGTCATATAAACCTCCTCACTACCGTCATGGAGAACGACCTTCAACTTGAGCTTGTCGCGGTCACAAGCTTGAGATTCATGCTTTTTCACCCACGTGTGTGGTTTTACCTTGGTTCCAATGGCTGTAAATAATTCGACATTCTTATTAATGTCTTCAACCTGTTCAGTATCAACCCTGGCTACATGATCTCCACCCGGTGTCACATCCGGTGAAGTCCTCACTGATACCGAACCGACTGGAGATGGTGGAGTAGCGTCATCCTCCACCCGCTACGATACTTCCTTGGTCTTCGTCCTCTCCACCTGCTGAGAGATGGAGACTTCAACACTGAAGTCTCATCAAACGTGACATGCCGACTCAACACGATCTTCTTGTTTTCAGGGTCCCATAACCCGTACCCTTTCATATTTCTCTTGACACCCAAAACACAAACCTCTTTGCTCGCGGATTCACCTTGCCATCTTTGGCACTGAAGTAGGTCGGACTTTCAAATTCCCGCAGCAAACCATGCTCTTGAGCAGCTTTCTCAGAGCAAATATCCAATGGAGTTTTATCTCCTATCGCAGTCGATCCATTTATGAGATGGCTAGCATACACAATCGCCTCAGCCCAAAACGATTTGTCTAATCTTGCATTAGACAACAACTACCGACCCTTCTCCAGTAAGGAACGGTTTACTTTCTTAGCCAACCCTTGTATACCTTCTGTGAAGTGAGTACCAATACCAGTGTTCTGGCCAAATCGTAGGAATTGGTTCATGTCTCTTTCAACATTACCAATCTGTAGCTCCTTAATCTTCCTACCTGTCTGCTTCTCCATTCTTTCTTTCTACTTCATCAACATATCTAGGGCTTTACACATTTGTCTCATGGGATATATCCAACAATGCCTAGATAAACTATCAATAAAAGAGACAAAGTACCTGTGACCTCCAAGCGATGCAGTCTTAGCAGGTCCCCAAACGCTTACGTAAACACAATCAAGAAGACTTTCTGAGTGGTGAATACTAGTGCTAAATTTCACCTTCTTCTTGTCCAGAACGCTGTGTTCACCTATCAAATTGCAGGTAGCAGCACCTTCCAATGATCCCTTCTTTGTAGGAGCTTGCAAAGACTTTTCACCTCCATGTCCGACCTTCACCTGCCAGACCTTTGTGCAACCATCATCTGAAGAACTAGAAGTCTCCACCTGACCTGTAACCGTACTACCCTTCAAGTAGTAAAGATTGTTCCAGTGGACGCCCTTCATTACCACTATTGAGCCTTTGATCATCTTGAGAGCACTATCTCGAATAGATATCACAAGACCCAATGCTTCCAAAGCGCCAACAAAGATAAGATTTCTTTTAAGTTGAGATGTATACCTCACCTCCTTCAATTCTCGTACTATTCCATCATCCATCTTGATACGGACTGTACCCATCCCTTCTATATTACACGAATGATCATCACCCATGACTGTGTAACATCCATCTAACTTCTCAAAACTAGAAAACCAGGCCCTGTTTGGGCACACATGATAGGTGGCTCCGGTATTCAAGATCCACTCAGCAATATCTGAGTAATCAACAGTAAGAGTAGTAACAGAGAAAGAATACCGATGAGCCTGAATCCGATCCATCCGCTTGTGTGAGATTCGCCTCGGTCTTTGACTCCTTCATACCTTTGGCCTTCGGGCAATCAACTTTCCAGTGCCCTAACTCCTTGCACAAGGCGCACTGATTCCTCTTCAGATCTCTGAAGCCTAATCTTGACTTTGATCTTCCCTGATCATTTCTTCTTTTCCTATTGGAAATTCTGCCTCTTACCGTCAATGCCTTTGCTGTTGTGTTCTCTGAAGAAGACAATCTGTCATGTCTCCTTCCTTCATAACTCACAAGAGCAGCAGACACCTTATTATAGTTAAGGGATTTTCTTCTATTGATCAATGTAAGAGTAAATGTCTCATACTCTTCCCTAAGGAGAATTCAATAGGATTACCGTCTTATCCTCTTCATTGGTCTCCACATCCACATTAACTAGATCTGTAAGAAGCCTCGTATAGTGATTCAAGTGTTCATTGATGGAGCATCTTCTTTGCATCTGAAAACTATAAAGCTTACTTTTCAACTGCAACCACGATTCGATGCTTTTAGTCAGATACTTCTTCTTTAGGATCTCCCACAGCTGCCTTGTAGATGTCTCATGCAACACATGATACTTGATGTCTTGTGTCAAACAAGATCTGATCAAGCCACACGCCGTACGGTTCATTTTGTCCTAATCTTCTTCAGTTGTTGATGCACGCTTCTTCTCCAACCGCAGAGTGTCTTCGAGGTTTGATGCCGTTTGCGCATCCATCACCTCAAACCTCCACATACCGAAGTTCGTGCCGTTGAACTTCACCACATCAATCCTCAGCGGATGTGGATTCATGGATGTACCTTCTCCAGCCATCTTCTCAACTAATTCCTCAAAGCAATGTGGAAACAAACGGAGTTAGATAAAATAAATTAGATAAAGCCAGGACCTTTACTTCTACGTGAAACCCTCGAAGAGTTTCCGAAACTATCTACTCCTTCGAATTGATTCCTCGAGCAATCTACACGCTGTTTTGAGATCGACACACGATCCCACAAACAGTTCCAACGCCGCTTCGAGATCGACACACGATCTCCGCCAAACAGCAACTGATGCCCTTGAAATCAACACACGATCCCATGAGGAATCTGGGATGCTCTGATACCAGTTGTTGTGCGCAGGACAACAGCCTCTCTGAGGAATCCACCAACCAGGCGGAGACTGATGCAGCCGGAGATGTACCCAACACGACAAGAACAGAGAACAATAGAGAAAAGCAATCAACACAGTATTTAACGAGGTTCAGCAACGTGCCTACGTCCTCGGGGCAAGGGAGAGAGAGATTTTATTGATTCAACAATCAATACAAACTAATACAGAGGGATACTTGAGGGAACTTTCAGGGATATAATACATGAGGGCTCTAGCCCTTATTTATAGCCACAGAGTCCCTGGGTTTTAGGAAACCCCGATTGGATTCGATCCCAACCAGAAAAGGAATCTGAATCCAGAAAGGAAAGCCAAAACGCGTCTGTCGGTCGACCGGCCGGTCGACCGACCCATGTCCACGGTCGACCAGGCGGTCGACCAGACCCAAATTGAGAGCAGCTTGCTTTCAGTCGGTCGACCGTGGCGGTCGACTGCTCCTTGCCATGGTCGACCGGGCGGTCGACCGGGCTAATCCTGTGCATGTCGTGCACACCGGTCAATCGGGCGGTCGATCGGCCTTCTCCACCTGTCGACTGGGCTGTCGACCGGGAGCATATTTGGCCTGCTTCAATGCGCGTCTTACTCCTTTGTCTTCCGATCTCTGTGCTACTCCTCTATCTCCTCTCTCCCTACAGAAAATCTGGGAGGCGTCAATTTGGGGGTTTAAATGTTGGGTTTCTCACAAGCTCCTCTTTGTTCTTCAAATTCTTTCCGCCCCAGAGAGGAGCATCATGGGAAACAAAAACAACTTGGGCTTCCTCCAAAATCAATCAAAATATGGTGATTCCCTCCATCTTGATTTTCTATCAACTTTAATTTTTTTTTTTTCCTGAATCAAGTCCTTCATGTTCGATGGTGCAAAAATTTCATACAATTATTATTGCTGTAGATGCTTGTCAATTCGATTTCATTTTTGTATCTTGTTGCATTATGACCTGCATGCTGTGAACTTTTGATTTATAACCTGGCCAATTTTAATTTGACCCTTTTTCTTTGAAATTGCTGTGAACCAACAATTTGATCTTTTATGTTCTTCTACATGCTTATTTTATGCAATTCTATCTCCAGTTATTTCATGCACGATGTCATATTCCTTTTTGTCTCACTTTTCCATATTGGTTTTTACAAATGTATGCGCGTGAAAAGTCTCATTTTTTAACTTCTATTAAAAAATCTGCTGATGTATTTGATAAGTGTTTGAAACATGCCTTAGAGGTGTCTGAAAAATGTTGCATCCAATGATTTTTTTTTCTTTTTTTTTTTTTTTTTTGCGAAGAAATGTTTGTGCTGCAGAAGTTCTTGTCACGACAATGATCCCCTCATATCTTCGCAACACTACAATTAATTGAACCTTAAGTACATAGGATAGAGCACAAGCAAGAAGAATAACACCATGAAGTACGGGTTCTGCCAATCAAGTTCGGTCAATCAAGTTCGGCCTACTCCACGGGACACCGATATGAGAAACCTACTATAATTAAAGAATAGATTACAAGAGAAGCCCCTAGTTGATCTCTAACCCTATACTGTACTCATCAATCATCATCTATGAAAGCCCACACCAATCGAAAATCTCGGACCTAATTGGGCCAAGCTCAACAAGGCTTCGCGTGATCCAACTGATCACGACCGAGTTCTTATCTGGATGCGAGAGACAACCTCGATAGTTCATACATTTATGGAGATCTCTTTTTGGAAAATGTTTATGGAGATTTAGGTCAGCAACTAATTTAGGGAACATTGTGAAACCTTCCATCAACCTTAAATTTCTAAATATAGATCCCATCCAAGTGTATTCTTAACTGATGGCTGAACAGCAACATCATGTTCACAAGGCACAGGTAACATCACAAGTGCATGCGAAATTCTGTTATGAACAGACTAATCTGCACATGAATTAATTTTGGATCTGAATATGGACTGAACTTGAATTTGAACTGATTGGATAGGCAGCATCAACTGATGCTTGTAGAAGAGAGAAGCACTCGATGACTACTGGCGGCTACAAAACAGAGAGGCAAAGGAGGGCGGTGGCTCCGTTTTGATGAGAAAAATTATAAACTCGAGTTAAAGTGGAGAGAGGATAAATAATTATTAGGATTTCACACTCCCAATTATGACCCTTAGGGTTTCTCACACATAAGAGGGTTTCTTTAAGGGTTTCACACACCTAAAACATAATTTTTTACTTTAACGTTTCACACCTCTAAATGCAAGAAAAAAAATTCTCTCTGGGGGAACTCAAATTTTTTTTTTCATATCATCTTCATTGCTTTATTTCTCAAGACTCACACTACTTATATGCTTATAAAGATTAAAGACTTGTTTCCACAACCGTTATGGGACTAAAAACAAGACTAAAATATATATAAAAAAAATACTACATGAGACTAAACAAGACTAGACTCAATAAGAACCTACTAGACTCAAAAAGAAAAATACAGACTCGATTCAAAATTACTTTTCACACCCATTTTCTCACATTTTCTGCCTTCTCTTCTGAGCGCTATTGAATAGAAACTAGTAGCAATGTTGAACCAGCAATCTGCTTGCTATTGATTTAGGGGTTGATAAGATACTGATAGTGAGGAAGATCCCATTATAAGAGGTGAATGATGTTGAAAGATAAACTCAAACAAAGTCCCTTGGAGTTCCCAATACAATATTAATTAAGGAGATGAGAGGTCAAATGCATTATGTAGTTTGTAATTACCAAGAGTCATTGTGAGGAAGTTTAAGAGTCATTGTGTGTGGAATTCCAATGTGTGTGGAATCTCAAGAGTCATTAGGAGTCTATAAATAGTGTTGTCATCCTTGAATGAAATGAGTGAGCAAGAGTTTGATAGAAAAGAAATTTTGTGTTCTTGCTCCTTGCTCCTCCTCCTCATATTTCTAGTTCTTCTTGTGCTAACAAATTGGTATTAGAGCCAAGGTGAAGCTTGAAGCTTCTTTGGGAGGTGATTCCCATTGTGAAGCTTGAAGCTTGAAGCAAGGTGAAGCTTGAAGCTTCTTTGGGAGGTGATTCCCATTGTGAAGCTTGAAGCTTGAAGCAAGGTGAAGCTTGAAGCTTCTTTGGGAGGTGATCCCATTGTGAAGCTTGAAGCTTGAAGCTTGGAGAAGACCGCCCCTACCACTTCGTACAAGTGCTGAAGGCGAAGGCGAGTACAAGTGCTAAAGGCAAAGGCGAAGACAAGTTGCCGAAGGCGAAGTTAAGTGCGAAGGCGAAACTAAGTACCGAAAGCGAAGACAAGTGCTGAAGGTGAAGACCGTCGGTGAAAGCCATGGCAAATTCCGGGAGTACACCGCTGGGACAAAAGCCTACACCGCTGGAGCAGATGCCGCTACCACGCCTCACAAAGACAAACTATGACAATTGGAGCATTCAGATGCGGGTGTTTCTTGGTGCACAAGACGCGTGGGAAGTAGTTGAGAATGGCTACACAGAGCCGGCTACTACTGATAACATGACGCCGAATCAGTTAAAGGCGTTGAAAGAAACGCGCACGAAAGACAAGACCGCTCTCTACTTCTTATTCCAAGCGGTAGATGAGTCGGGGTTCGAGAAGATTGCTAGTGCGGCAACTTCGAAGGAGGCATGGGAGATTTTGCAAAAAGTCTTCAAAGGCGCCGACCGTGTTAAACAAGTGCGGCTTCAAACTCTACGAGGTGAATTGGAGGCCATGAAAATGAAGGAGTTAGAAGGAGTATCTGACTACATCACGCGTGTACAAACGGTGGTAAATCAACTCAAACGCAATGGAGAAACCATAACCGATTCAAGGGTCGTGGAGAAGATTCTGCGGTCATTGACCGAGAATTTCGAAAATGTTGTATGCGCAATTGAGGAGTCGAAGAATCTGGAGGAGATGACCATAGATGATCTCGCCGGTTCTCTCGAGGCGCATGAACAACGGAAGAAGAAGAAACAAGATCTGCTCGAAGAGGCCTTACAATCTAAGGCAACTATCAAGGAGGACAAGACGATGTATGCCCAGCAAAACTGGCGTGGTCGAGGACGCGACCGTGGAGGTCGTGGTCACGGTAGAGGCTGCGGACGCGGAGACAACTCGAAAGAAAAGGACCAGCCAAGCCAACAAAATTGGCGTGGTCAAGGACGCGGTCGTGGTAGAGGCGGCCGGTCAAATCGTCAAAATGTCCAGTGCTACAAATGCGGCAAATATGGACACTACGCAAAAGAGTGCTACTCCGACAAAAAGAAAGAAGAAAATGCGAAACTAGTCACGGAAGAGAAGATAAGAGATGATGGTGTTCTCATGATGGCCTATAAAGACATTATTCCTGATAGCGACTCGGTCTGGTATCTCGATACAGGCGCTAGCAATCACATGAGTGGGCACAAACATCTCTTTATGGAGATCCAAGAGATAGAAGATGGGCACGTGTCATTTGGAGATGCGTCGAAGGTTCAAGTCAAAGGCCGAGGAAAAATACGTTTTTCTCAAAAGGATGGCAAAGAAGGGACAATTGAGGATGTCTACTATGTGCCTGACATGAAAAGTAATATCCTTAGCATGGGCCAACTATTAGAGAAGGGATATTCGATCTTCATGAAAGATCGAATGTTACACTTGAAAGACAAAGGAGGCCGGTTACTTGCACGAGTGGAGATGGCCAAGAATCGGATGTTCAAACTCAACTTGAGAAGTGTGCGAGAAAGGTGCTTGCAAGTCAACATGGATGACAAAGTCTCGTTGTGGCACTTGCGGTTCGGACACTTACATTATGGCGGCCTAACAGAATTAGCAAAGAAGCATATGGTCCACGGGTTACCAGATATGGACTACACCAAGAAATTTTGTGAAGGGTGTGTACTTGGCAAGCAAACAAGGAACACTTTTCAGAAAAGGGCGGAATATCGTGCAAGGAGTTCTCTCGAGTTGGTACATACCGATATATGTGGCCCGATCACACCTAAGTCATTCAGTGAGAAGAGGTACTTTATCACCTTTATTGACGACTACACAAGGAAGACTTGGGTTTACTTCATGAAAGAAAAGTCCGAGGCACTCGAGGTGTTCAAGAAATTCAAGATGTAAGTAGAGAAGACAACTGGTCTTTATATCAAGGCCTTACGATCGATAGAGGCGGAGAGTACATGTCAACTGCTTTCAAAAGCTACTGCGAGGAACAAGGAATCCGAAGATTCTTGACTGCACCATACTCACCTCAGCAAAATGGTGTGGCCGAGAGGAAAAACCAGACTATTCTTGATATGGTTCGGTCGATGTTGAAGAGCAAAAACATGCCAAAAGAATTTTGGGCAGAAGCGATGCAATGTGCTGTGTATGTGCAAAATCGGTGCCCACATGCGAAGATGGGAGATCAAACACCCCAGGAAGCTTGGAGCGGACGAAAACCAACCGTATCACATTTGAGAGTATTCGGTAGTGTGGCCTATGCGCACGTACCGGATCAAAGAAGAACCAAGCTAGATGACAAGAGTAAGAAGTACGTGTTCATCGGGTATGACGAGAAGACAAAAGCTTTCAAGTTATTCGACCTGATCGAAGAAAAGGTGGTTGTAAGCCGAGATGTGCAAGTGAATGAAGAAAACGCATGGGATTGGAACAACAAAAAAGAGGTGACGCAGGAGGAAGAAATAGAAGAATCAACCTCTGCACCGATAATCAAACAGACAAGCCCTTCGACATCTGATGATGAAGAAGAACCAAGACAACCGAAGATGCGAAGCTTGCAAGATCTATACGAGACAACAAGCGAAGTACACTTGGTATGTCTTCTAGCGGATGCTGAGAATATCATTTTTGAAGAAGCAGTGAGAGATAAGAAATGGCAAGCCGCAATGGATGAAGAAATAAGTGCTATTGAAAGAAATGAAACTTGGGAGTTGGTGGAGCTGCCGAAAGGACATCAACCCATAGGAGTAAAATGGGTGTATAAGAAAAAGATGAATGCCCAAGGTGAGATAGAAAGATATAAGGCACGTCTAGTAGCAAAAGGCTATAGACAAAAGGCTGGGATTGATTATGATGAAGTCTTTGCTCCAGTCGCGAGGATGGAGACAATTCGGCTTCTTATATCCCAAGCAGCACAATTCAAGTGGCCAATCTATCAAATGGACGTGAAGTCAGCATTTTTAAATGGTGTGCTTGAAGAAGAAGTATATGTGGAGCAACCTCCTGGATACATGAAAGCCAGGAAGGAGAAAAAAGTGTTGAAGTTAAAGAAGGCGCTATATGGGCTGAAGCAAGCGCCGCGAGTATGGAATACCCGAATCGACACCTATCTCAAAGGGAACAGGTTCATGCAATGTCCTCATGAGCATGCATTATACGTGAAGAAGAAAAAAGGTAACTTGCTGTTTGTTGCTCTTTATGTTGATGATCTCATATTCATGGGGAATAATGAGGAGATGATAAAAGACTTCAAAGAAGCGATGACTCGGGAGTTCGAGATGACAGATTTGGGTTGATGAAGTATTTTCTTGGTCTTGAGGTTAAGCAAGGAAAATCGGGAATATTTGTGTCCCAAGAGGCGTATGCAAAAGACATTTTGAAGAAAAACAAGATGGAAGATTGCAACCCGGTAGCAACACCGATGGAACTTGGTGCGAAACTCTCAAAATTTGATGAAGGAGATCGAGTGGATATAAACAAATACCGGAGCTTAGTTGGGAGCCTACGGTATCTCACATGCACAAGGCCTGACATTGCATATAGTGTCGGGATAGTGAGTCGGTTCATGGAGGAACCGAAATACTCACATTTGAAGGCTATCAAGAGGATTCTTCGATACATTCGAGGAACTGTATCACTCGGGTTATTCTACTCGGAGACACATGAATACAAACTGGTGGGTTACTCCGACAGTGATTGGTGTGGAGATATAGATGATCGGAAAAGCACATCGGGATATGTGTTTTATATGGGAGACACAGCTTTCACATGGGTCTCAAAGAAGCAGCCAATAGTAATCTTATCAACATGCGAAGCAGAATATGTGGCAGCATCATGGTGCGTGTGTCACGCAATCTGGCTGAGAAATTTGCTATGTGAGCTAAAACTCCAGCAAAACGAAGCGACCGAAATACGAGTTGACAACAAATCAGCAATTGAGTTGGCAAAGAATCCGGTGCACCATGAAAGGAGTAAACATATAGATGTTCGTTTCCATTTCATACGGGAACATGTGAAGAAAGGTAAAGTGCGACTGAGTCACGTTGCGAGTCGTGATCAAGTGGCAGATATCTTTACAAAGCCGCTACCAACAGCGCTATTCGAAAATTGCAAGAAGATGATTGGAATGAAGGATGAAAAATGTTTGAGTTTAAGGGAGGAATTTGTTGAAAGATAAACTCAAACAAAGTCCCTTGGAGTTCCCAATACAATATTAATTAAGGAGATGAGAGGTCAAATGCATTATGTAGTTTGTAATTACCAAGAGTCATTGTGAGGAAGTTTAAGAGTCATTGTGTGTGGAATTCCAATGTATGTGGAATCTCAAGAGTCATTAGGAGTCTATAAATAGTGTTGTCATCCTTGAATGAAATGAGTGAGCAAGAGTTTGATAGAAAAGAAATTTTTGTGTTCTTGCTCCTTGCTCCTCCTCCTCATATTTCTAGTTCTTCTTGTGCTAACAAATGACAGGTATTTATTTATCCCAACCCGGATAAATGCATCCCTAAATCATCGAAATTGCATCTTCTTCGCATGTGTCAACTTCAGAATAATATATATGATCATAATGTCCAAAATTCTTGTGTTTAAGAATTTCAGTTGTCCTTGTTGACGGTCATAAATTATTTTCTCATTGTTCTCAGTACATGAGGTCAACTATTTTTCTGGCGAAGCTAATGAGGAGATGGTTTGGCAAATATTGCAATTGAGGATTGATTTTCTGCAAGTCTTTCTTAAAGGATTAGGTTGCTTATCTGTAAATGTTTTTTACCTCCTTTATTTTTACCATCTTTTGCCTTGTATGTTATCTTCTTGTTTTCCAAGTGCCGGGCATATGCACTTCCTGGTTCAGTCTATTTTTGTATATCCCAATTAATAGAAATTCTAGAGGGTCTACTCTCGGACCTTAGAGTAAGTTCAGTCTATTCTTGACAAAAAGAAAGTTTGCTCTTTCCATCATATTGGTATATTCGTCAAGATCATGTCTGAACATATGGTTCCATGAATATATAGTTTTTTACATCAGTATTGAAGTCTGTAACGACCACATAAAACTTCTGCACCTTATAAAAGCTTATATAAGTTAAGGAATTAGGGGTTGTCCTGATGAGAAGAGCTAAATTCCCTTCAAACTAGTAGAGATAGTAGAACATTCTGGTTTTCAGTTGATCACAGTAGCTAAATCAATTGAAGAATCAGTTGCGGGCTTCAAATCACATGAAAGAATCTCTAAGGATAAATGAAATATTATTTTTAGATCCTGAAGCTATCTGATTCTCTATTCTGTTTTCTGGATACTAGATATAAATGTTGTCTTGTTCCGGTTCTAAAGCATGTTGAGCAACGTTGGTGAATTTTTTCAGAGCATTAAAAGAGATCTCATGCCAAGAACAATGAGCATGTGGAGGTAAATCGTGGCATCTTGCTCATACCTTCTTGATTCATGTTAGTTTCTGTTTCCTTAATGTCCGTGGAATAGTTTTCTTAACTTGGTCTATGTTTAGCTCCAAGAGAACACATAGTTTATGGATGAATTATGGGGTATGCACATAGTTTATGGATGAATTATAGTTCGAAGAGAACACATAGAAGCATCATTTCACTAGAAAGAGATGACCACAGTTTCTCTACTTGGCAACCTTCTTTCTACTTCACATCATATTGGCCTCTGGACCTCTGCTACAAATAAGCTCAGCACCTACACAATTGATTGTGTTTGTGCATCGAATCAATATGCTTGGACGCGTTCGTGCGTCGGGCATTTGGAAGAGAGAATTCATTCACACAGATGCATCCAATGAATGCGTCTGTGCAAACATTTAAGTAATTAAAATGAATTGTAAAGAAAAATTAATTTGCACCGACCCATATGTGGCTCTGTGCAAATGTTTAATAAAAGTAAAAGCAAGAAACTTCGCTCCTTACACTGACCAATTTATCAAGCCAGTGAAAGTTTTTATTAATTTTAAAAAATGATAAAGAAAGAAAATTTCTCTCCTACCAAATTTTCATTCCCTCTCTTTTCCTCCTCCAAAAGTATGTCTCCCTTTAGGACATTAGCCCCTGCCTCTGTTGTCTAAAAGGCTACGCATACATTTATACACAAGGTACACAGTTAAACTATATTATTTTTGGCGATACACATGCATAAGCAAATTAAACCGTGAAGATTCACATGAAAAAAATGATTAATTGGGTTATTATGTCTAAGTATGCAATATAGTTTGTACATATTATATAATCTATTAATAAACCATATTTAGATTTTTTTTAGCCAAATAACTCTCTTTTAATTTTATTTAGTTTTTTTGATAACTTGTATCATTTCTAAAATTGACATTTTGAAATTAACTTATTGGTATAGTGAATATGATTGAGATATAACTAAAAATATAATATATTTGGGTCAACTTAATAATTGGTTATAATTTTTTTCTGTAAAATATTTTGAACAAGGGTTGATACCCAGCTAGCAAAGGATCCAAAAAAATTTCTCGTTGAATCTGAGGCAAGTTGTTCTAGACTTGAACCTAAATCAAATCTAACTCATTAGAGTTTGTTTAATTAGTGAACCGATTAGGAACTCTATTGTTGATCAAAACTTACTTTTCGTGAAGCATACCACCCATGTGATAAACAAAACCTTCTATATTTTACGCAATCAACGTCAGTCAAACGCAATAAACGAGCGATGACATCAACATCTATCGAGTGCGGATAAAGGCGCCCATCGAATTAATTAAGGCACTCAAATGATCAAGGCACCCACCCAGTTTGATTAAGGCACCCACAATATTTCCAAAATACCCAGATTACCCCACCCCTCCTTCCTCTTTCCAGCATCTCCCTCCCTTCTTTCCCTCCGCCACCACCATCCGTCCCCCCTTCCCCGCCATCTCACCCTCACCCCCCTCTGCCACCCCCAACCTCCTTTCCCCGCCGACCTCCCAACCTCCCTCCCCTCCCGCCTCCCCTTCGACCCCCCCCCCCCCCCCCCGCGGTCCTCGTCCTAGCCCGCCTCCCCGTCCCCCTCCTCTTTCCTTCCCCCCCTCATCATTCTCATTCTAGAGAAAAATGTTTCATTGGAACAATTGATTCACTTCTAAGAAGTAGTCCTTTGAAGAGTTGTTCAAAGATCCAATTGATCAGCATATACCTACCTAAATAAGTCTCATTGGGTGTGGGTTAAATTTGAGGTCTGAAGTAATTTGGTTACAACCATTTTCTTTTGTTTCGTTTGTAAATTCACGCCTATTCACCTTCCCATCTTCGCGTCGCCCGAGCTACCATGCAACACCGTCTCCTCGTCTCCCGCTCTACTATGCAGTGGTGTCACCACTTTTTCATATTCAGTAGCATGCATGCACCCATTCATGCTCTGCGTCTACCCACCTCGTCTTCAACGCATCCATGCAGCGTGCATGCATGCAACGTCATTAATACCTCCATGCAGCGGCATCCTGCATCATTTTCAGTGTCACAATGCAGCAGTGCTAATCTGGCTGACACCTCGTCTTCAGCACTGCCATACGCCAATGACAAACAGGCATATCCCATCGTCTTTTGTGCCGCCATGCAGTCCTCACAATTAGGATTGCGACTATGATTGCAGTTCTCACAAAGTGTCATGTTTTTGAGTCTTTATTAGGAGTGCGTTCATGATCGCAGTCCTAATTGTGAGGACTGCGGTCATGATCATAGTCCTCATAAAATGTCATGTTTCTAATTATTTTATGAGGACAGCGATCATGGTCGCAGTTCTTATATACACTGATAAATGGTGCCTTTTAAGAGGACTGAGATAATGATCACAGTTATTATAAAATTCTATTTTTCTAATTATTTTCTGAGGACTGTTACAACTTATATACACTGATAAATGATGCCTTTTGAGAGGACTGCGATTGTGGTTACAGTCTTCATAAAACTCCTTTTTTTAATTATTTTCTGAGGACATCCACCTCATATACATTGATAATGATGCCTTTTGAGAGGACCGCGACGTCGCAGTCTTCAGAAAACTATGATCTCGTATATATTGATAAATGATGCCTTTTGAGAGGACTGCGACCATGCAGTCCTCATAAAACCCCATTTTTAATTGTTTTATGTGGTGCAGTCCTCATATATGCTGATAATGATCGCAATTCTTATGTACACTGCTAAATGATGCCTTTTGAGAGGATTGTGATTGTGGTCACAGTCCTCATTAAATTCCCATTATTTTAGTTGTTTTCTGAGGAGCGCGACCATGTAAAAAGTAAAAATAAGGCATTTTTGTAAGAACTGCGATCATGTTCGCAGTAAAAAAGACTGTGATCATGGTCGTAGTCCTAAAATAACTCAGAAACATGACATTTTTGAGGATTACTTGGAAAATTAAGCATACACATAGCAAAGTTATCAGTAGTGCGTGTTCATTTACACATCATTGGTTGTTATATTGGTTGTTATATATATTGAACAATCAGCTTTTGTAAATTTAATAAATTTTTACACAAATCTCTTCGCCTTCGCCTTCACCTTCAATATGTTTGCATTCTGATCCTCTTGGCCTCTTTTTTTTTACTACAACAAACTGCTTTCTCTGGAGTTGAATTGGAAACACAGTTTTTATTTTGTGGGAAGAAATCTGAGACCTGAAACATATACGGAGAGAGCATAGGAGCAAAAAATGTCGTACGAGAGTCCCATTCCAGATCGATGTAGTCTTGGATGATCTTCTTTCCCGAAGCTCTCTCGCATGATGTTTTGTTATAGATTTGAAGGTGAACACCATGTTACCTTTATATTTGAAGTGCATTTTGTGAGGATGTTTTGTTATATAACATGGTGTTCACCTTCAGAATCTATGACAAAACGGGAGATCACCAGCTCCGGGATGGCTGTGCGGGAGCGGTATTGAAGTCGGCGATCCGCTATGGCTGTTCGGTGGCTTGCTGTGGGGTGCCTTTAGAGTTTTTTTAAATAGGGTAGAATAAGGTTTTTTTTTTTGAAAAAATAATAAGTGGGGAGATAGGAGGTCAATTCCCGAGGAGGAGAGAGAAGCCCATGTAATTTTCACCAATACAGGTTTTTGGATTTTTCCAAAAGAGTAGATGTGTCCACTCAAAAAATGGGTGAACAATGATTTTTTTTGATGGTGCCTTAATCAATTCTTTGGGTGCCTTTATCCAACTCACATCTATCATCGAGTGATTTCAGGGTAAGGGTAAGAGATCTGTTAATGTCCCAAGTTCACAAAGACATTATATGTTAAAGCTAAGTCAAATATATGTGCGCAAATTCAGTCATTTTGTATCCAACTGAGATTTAATTTATTGAAAGCAAATCAATTCATTTCATAAAATTAAAACCATAAACTTAATCGTTTACAACTACAAACCAACCAAAAAGAAAAATAATTACTAAAGTTTGTTAGGAAACTAAGAATTGTCCAAGTGAGTTTGAGATAACTTAAGCTGAAATTTTAGGCGGGACCCACTGCTCATAGCACACAGAAAATGGTTGAATTATGTTCTCCTTCTATTGGTGATGAATGTATATTCACATGTTCAATTTCGTTTTCAAATGAAGGAGATATTCAAGTCGGAAGTTGGCTTGAAACAAGAGCTAAATGGGACCAAAAAGGGTGAAAACTCTTTAGTCCCTCATTGCAAGCGTAACGAAAGTTTAGTGGTTTAAATATGAAAAGTTGGGAGGTAAGGGTGTGCCCATAGGGTACTTTTTCGCGCACGTTTGGGAGAAAATCATGCCCACACATGTGCCGCCCCCGCCGTCCCTCGCCCCGCCTCGGCGCTGGTGCTGGTGTGTGAGTGGACCAGACCTGAGTGCGGGCCTGGGACACCTGCCCACGGCCTAGTCATTTTTTTGGGCCGCTGGCACGGGCCTAGACCGCCCGCTTCAATATTGAAGTGGGTGCGGGAATGTAATCGTGCTCGACTCGACCCGAAGGGTTTCCCCAGCCGAAACGGGCGGTTGTTTCCTGTTGCAAATGGTTTTTGATATGTGAACTGTTGACAGGACGGTTCTTATTAAACTGTTCTGACGGCTCTTGTCAGAACCATTGTAACGATTTTGAATGAACCGTTATAGCTGCAAAACGGTTCTTTTTGAACAGTTGTAACTACACCATTTCCTCTATGTAAACCTGAGATTTTCCATCTCAAAATTCACACAGAACTCGAAATCAATTGAGTTATATTCTCCCACGTTCTCTGCTCTGAATATTTCCTCTAAAATTTTAAGACAAAAAATCTCTGTCAGAGTTTTAGTTTTTCATTTTCTAATTAGTGAAAGGTACTAGTCGATTTTTGGTTCGACTGTATGAGCATTTGCATTGTGCTTTGTAAATATCGTGAGGAGTGTTGTATCTTGGGAGACCAATATATTGTAAACACAGTAACGGGAGATATATTGTCTTAAAGCGATTCGCTTTACGCATATCTAACTCCATATTCTGTATATTTGAACTAACATTCTTATTGTAAGAATTATTGTTAAATTATTTATCTTGAATAAATAATTTTTGAATTATTATTAATACGAGACTGGCTAATACTAGTCTGATTGGTGTCTAAACAAAGAATTTAAAAGGTGATTTTTAAATTAAGAAACATTTTATCGAACAGAAAATCTCTCACCTGATTGTCATTGCTCTGGCCAATTAGACCGGTGGCTCTTGATTGGTTGTCAGGAATAACAAAGTTAACAAATATTTTTACACGATTATCTAATCTCCATTCAACACATTTATAGCTCCAAACTGAGTGTAAGTGTATTTCGTCTGATTATAAATTTTCTTTCCATTGTTTTGGAATTCCTCTCTCTGTCTCTTCATCTTTTGTTGAATTTGAATTTGTAGCTCCTCAACTCTTTTGATGGGCTCCTTCACTTAAGAATTAAAAGAGAGATTAAAAATAAATGAAATTATATAAAATAGAACAAACTCTATTTAGAACTTAGAAATGTATCTAGAATAGTAGCATCTGGATAGTGAGAAGTGCCCATCTTTCTCTTCTAAAAATTGTGTATAAAAATAAATGCACCCAGTGGTTCATAATCTTGGTTCCTCTTATGTAAACACGGGAATAAGATTAAAGTGACTAACATACTTGATAAGAATAGAATAAATTACCATAGCTTGGTTGGTTCGAATTGTGGATGTAGATCATGGTTCAAGTCTCGGTCTCGGCCGCCGACTCGGCCGCACCGAGACGGATCGGTCTCGGCGACTCGGATCGGACTCGGGCGATACGCAAAAAACGCTACATAGAGCGCCAAAAAAATTATGAAAAAATCATGATAAATCATAAAAAAATGTAAACATCCAAATTCATGCATCACATATTCAAAACATATCACCTAACACTCAAAACATAACGTGAAAGCATAAATACAAGCGTCGTCGGTAGAAAAATATCAAAATACATGCATAATATAGTAAACTCAATTAAATGAAACTACATTAAATTAAACTAAACTAGTTTATACTAGATTAAGCAACACTAACTTAATTTCCTAACTTCAATAAAATTATTAAATTACCTAACTTAATTACAAAACTTTATTAAATTAAATTAACCTAAATTAAGTTAACTAAACTAATTTAAATTAATTAAATTCAATTAAATGACATTAAATGCAAATTAATTAGAGAGAGGAACAGAGAGAGGGAGAGAGACGGAGACAGAGGAGAGAGGGGAACACAGTGGAGGAGAGAGAGACGGAGAGAGAGAGGGACAGAGAGAGAGAGACAGAGATAGACTGACAGGGAGGGGGGAGAGAGAGACAGAGAGGGGAGAGAGACTGAGAGGGAGAGGGAGAGAGAGAGAGATACAGAGAGAGAGAATCCGACAGAGAGAGAGATACACAGTGAGAGAGAGAGAGAGTCCGACAGAGAGAGATACAGAGTGAGAGAGAGATACAGAGGGAGAGAGAGAGAGAGAGTCCGACAGAGAGAGAGACAGAGAGAGAGTCGCTGCGGGTCGCTGCGGAGAGAGAGAGAGAGCCGGGAGAGAGAGTCACTGCGGGGAAGAGAGAGAGAGCGCGCGCGCCGCTGCGGGGGAGAGAGACAGAGAAAGAGAGGGAGAGAGAGGCACAGAGAGAGGGGGAGAGAGAGACTGAGAGGGAGAGAGGGGAGAACTTACCTGCAGACGGACGGCGACGGCGACGGCGACGGCGACGCGGGGGGACGGCGAGGGCGTCGCGGGGGGGACGGCGAGCGCGCGAGAGAGAGAGAGAGAGAGAGAGAGAGAGAGATTAGATCTGATCTCTCTCTCTCCCTCAGCGCGTTTTTAAGGGAGGAGTCACGGGCGCCTAGTCGGCCCGGATCGGGTCCGAGTCGGACCCGACTCGGCGATTCTCTGTTGACTCGGGCCTCCGAGTTGTACCGGAGGGCGCCGAGTCGGATACGACTCGGCCGAGTCGTATCCGACTCGGCCGAGTTTTCGATCACTGATGTAGATGTTTCCCTTGAATGTTAGGAATAAAATAAACATTCACATTCATCAGTTATTTGCTTACAATGCCTGACTCGGCCGAGTTTTCGATCACTGATGTAGATGTTTCCTTGAATGTTAGGAATAAAATAAACATTCACATTCATCAGTTATTTGCTTACAATGCCTGCCATTTCCAGTTACAGCTCAAATCTGGTCTGCATCCTGGATTGCCGTGCTGAAGGAGTGGGGAAAACATCATCAAGCCCACCATACGCAGGTAATGACAACATGTCTGCATATATGCAAACTCTGTATGAACAAAAATAACCAATCAACAATAGCAATATGCTGTCTATCATGGTTTTGGCTAAAAAATTATCTAACCGTGTGATGTAAATGAATGATATGGTTCTCTTGTCGGCAATTACTTACAAATGAGTATAAGGCTTTCAGATGTTCATAGCTTGGAATGCTTCAGCATTTTACTAACCTATTACATATTTTGGTCCTTGCAGGCTTTGCAAAATTCGTGTAGAGCATGGACACACATAAACATCGCCTGATCTTCAGTGCATACGCAGTGATGCTCGCTGCACAGATAATTGAGCTGTGGACCACTGCAAGGGGATTCTTGAAGAAAATTGCTCTTTATCGAGATTCGATTTGTGGAGATCTAAGAATTAAGATGAACTAGTTACACTTGGATAACTGACTGTCAAGGGCTTTATTCATCTGAACTCTTATTTTCTGCTTTGCAAACTGCGCCATACCTTTGTTAAAATTGCATCCAACTTTGATCTCCAAGCAATATGTTTGTGTGTATGCTGGGGCCTTAAATGAAACCTACATGATGCCAGATGCTGTGCGTGGCTTTGTTAACTTTAATTTGTTGCAGTATTGCATTGTAGTGTTTCGACCTGTCAAATAGTTTGCCTTTAGTACAACTTTAATATGCTTTAATTTGCTTCAGTGCTGTAAATTTCTGATGTTGGGGCCATGTTGGGCCTTTTGAACAATGAGTTGCTTGAAGTCCAAGACCTTGTTGGGCCTTATCAAGCAGTTTAATTTGTAATGTGACAATGCTTTGGATTATGAAAAAAAAAAGTAGCTCTTTTTCAAAAGGCCCACAATGATCTTTGTCCTCAACCTCAAGTAGATCTTTTTCAAAAGGTCCTATAGGGAGCAAGCGATTCAAAGTCCAATTCTTGTGATTTGAATTTGATGATTAAAATCATTCTGCTTATAATTTCACAATTTCACACTGCAAATTTCAGTTAACATCTAAATAACTGGTTATATCTAAGAATTCTAATATTCATAAAAGCATCTCATAAGTAGCTATACATTATTAATTAAGTTTTGATGTTTATTATTTTTATTTATTTATTTGATTATTATTTATTAGCTATTAACTATATAACTTATTAATTTAATTTAATCAAAATTGATCGAAGGAGGGTTTTCTCTCGTGAGTCCTTTACAAACTTTGTATGTCCGTCTATCTGTCTTCATCCACTGAGAGCCAGCGAGCAGAAGGAGCAGCAATACTCCTCTCTTCCCTTTAACCCCCCCAACACAACACACACACACACACACACAAAAACTCCTCCCCCGCGCTTCTTTTTTTTCTTCTTCTTTGCCGATGAAATTCCACCAGTTTCTCACTGTAAACGTGGTATACTAGTTGGTATACTTTAGTTTAACAGACATCGGGATGCTATTTTAATTTAATTTGATGACGATAAATGACGAAGCTGATATGACTTCGTCTAGCTAGTTATCACCAAAATATGTGGCACACTCATTTATAATTCTTGTCCTCGTCATCATCGTTATTTTTTTGCTACACTGGATAAGCCCCTTCCTAACAGTGGGACCCACGCAGTCTAATCATTCAAGTGAGAAAACTTACAAGCAACGACAACAAAAACAAGGCGTGGATTTTTGAAGATCACAACCTAAAACCCACTGGAATTTTCTCCTCTCCGTTTACCTAATTTTAAAGGTAAGATCTTTCACTGATCTTTACTATTTTAACAATTTCCTGAATTAATTCATTAGCTATGTTTGCAGTGATTCTGATTGTTTTTCAAGAATGGAATAATTTTCCCTTTCAGTTTAAATTTCTTGTGTGTAGACACAAAAAACATGATGTTTTCTTTAGCCTTGAGATGATAGGATAAGGATATATTTGTTGGCATTCAGTTGTCAAGGAATCACTCCTTTTTGTTATCATCCAGTTTTTCTTTCTCTTTGAGGTGAAGCCAATGATCCAGTTGATACATTGTGGTCTGCTTCTGTTGTGACACTTTACCTAACCTTTTTCCAATTACTTGTGTTCTAATTGTTGCTTCCTTTGTGCTCATTGATTGCTTCTGTGTGTATCTCTCAAACTTTTTCAGGGGGATACGTGTGTGTATATATTTTTGTGAATTGTGCCATTATTTTCTGAGATTGGATTCGGTGAGATATGGGTCTGCAAATGGGATGTTCCATTGTTCTGCTTCATGCCATTTTCTTGGTATTCTCTGCGTATCGAAGTTTCGCTGTTGAGTTCAAAGCAAACCAGACTGGGCTCCTTCTTGTCGATGCTTCGCCGCAGGCAGCTCGACAAATGCCTGATAATTTGTTTGGTATCACCTTTGAGGTATATTAATTTTGTCAACTATATAAATGTTCAATGTTTTAATAATCAGGAAACGACACAATTATTTTAATTGAGCATGTCATCAAAATTCGTATTTCAACTCTTCGATAATATTTATCTATGAATTCCTCTCCTTTTAATTGTCTTTTAGAGTAGTTGAAGACCACCGCCCCCCCCCCCCCCCCCCCCCCCCCCCAACCCCTAACCCAAAACACACACGTGCACGCGCGCACACACTCTTTTGAAGTAGCATCTAAATCATAATGCTTTTGCTATATAGCATTATGAGGAATTGAATCCATGAGCCAATTTAACATGGCTATGATTTCTAATTTCTTTGTTGACTGTTTGTGGTAGATTGAGGGGCATATTAGTAACTACATTACACTATGGTCTTTCATATGTTAAACATAATTGCTAGTTATATATTTGAAAGCTAAAGTTTAAGGGTACTAATTACATCTAAGCCTTTTTGTAGGAAATCAACCATGCGGGAGCTGGTGGATTATGGACAGAGCTTGTAAGCAATAGAGGTATGTTGGGTGTTGTGAGAAGTGAAAACTATGTTTTGATATTTAGCAAGAATTCTCGCAAAATGATATGCTTGAGTTTGTAGCGAATGGCTCCAATTTTTTTTTTCTAGTGTCTTCCATATTGGTAGTGTTGTTGTGGTTACTTCAATGCTAGGTACCACGCGCACTTCATATGTCGAGTCGTGTTGGACACGTGTGAGACACGATACTTTTGTTTTCTATGTATTTTTTAGAATTTGTTGTGTGCCGTTGTGTCGTGTCGAGCTTGTATCGCAATCTGTGTGGCCGTGTCTGTGTCCGTGCAACATGGTTCAATGATCTTTTCACTGGATTCTTTTTAAGGCATTTTTTTTTTGTTTTTGATACTGATATTAATGATAATAACTAGCATTATCATTGCCATTTTCCATAAGGATGGTGAATCTATGACTTTTCCCATTAGAATGAGTTCAGCTATGACCACCAGGTTGAATGAGAGACTTGTGCAAGTTGCAACTGACAGTCAACCTGTAGTGAGTCCTGCAAATAGATGCAGAATTCTTGTCCAAGCAACCATGGAGAATAGAGGGGATTCCTGTAAACCCTCAAAGGCCAGTTTGCACGAGACAAACTTTATTTGCCACACAGTTTAAGCTTGTGCAACTGATGAGAGAACCTTCAAATTTTCTTCTACACTGAGAAAGTGTGTACAAGATAACAGAACTGATGTTACTATTAACAATTTATGAATAAAAACATACAGAATGAAATGCTTTCCTGCATAGAGTCTGTTCCCAACTTTTACTTTAAGTGAAAAAAAAAAAAAAAAAATCTAAACTAATGTACTATAGTGTCCAAGTTGATAACTAAACACTTCTGCTGACCAAAAAGGAGTGGCTAATTATAGTGAAATTGGAAAATTACAACCCTCTTATTATTGCCAGATTAGTATGTGTACTCAAGA
The DNA here is from genome assembly GCA_038442645.1 of Agave tequilana. NCBI lineage: Eukaryota > Viridiplantae > Streptophyta > Magnoliopsida > Asparagales > Asparagaceae > Agave > Agave tequilana. The sequence continues at coordinate 70,835 of JAVJIF010001509.1, forward strand.
GACTACTAGAAGCAAAAGAATTGTCCTGGTGTAGTTCTAATTTAGTTGTTTCTATCATTTTTAGGGAGAAATATAGATTTTCCATGAAGATATGTGAATATTAAAAATTGTAATATACATATATGATATGGCTGTACTTTTTCTCCATCCTATATTCTCAAAAAAAAAAGAAAAAGAAAAAAAGATATGTGAATATTAAAAGTCACCATTTAAGGGAATGACCTGTAAATTACTGGTTAAAGTGTGGGATGAAGAAATCACGTATTCTTTTAAAGAACCATAGATATACTAATCAAAGTAAAGGAAGCAAAAGCCACATACTATTGATAAAAGTTGCTAATGTTATCTAGGGCTTTCATTTGTGCTTATGATTCCTTCCCGACTTGGTGTATTCAAATTATTTCATAATTCAACTTTCTATTTAACTTAATCATTCTGCATAACAGCCTATTTATGATCATTAAAATGCTGACCAGACGTCTGATTTGGTTCTTGATGCATATACTCACTTATGCCTTCACATAATTTCGCATCCAGGATTTGAAGCTGGGGGCCCTAACACGCCTTCAAACATTGATCCATGGTCTATAATTGGGAACGAAACATATATTACTGTATCAACTGACCGCACCTCTTGTTTCAGCCGTAATGAGGTTGCACTTCGAATGGAAGTACTATGTGACACTGGAGGTTCTAATCTCTGTCCCCCGGCTGGTGTTGGCATATATAACCCCGGGTACTGGGGCATGGTACGCGTTTATCGTTGTTAATGATGAGTAATTGATTTATCTTGTCTATGCTTGTGTACTTACTAAGCATTCCTTCTAAACTGGCCGATTTTTCTTTTGAGGCTACTAATTTTGAATCACTCACTAGACACTTAGCATGGTAAAAGGGAACTGTAGTCCTTGTCTTCGCTAAGGAATTTTTATGATTGTAAAACTTTTGCATGATCAAAAATTTTCTTTTAACTATTAGCGAACTTTTTGTAATACTCAAGTTGAGGATATGTTATGTGTTGCTGATATTCTATTTCTGCATTTGATATACCTATAACCTAATCTTCTATTATTATCCTTTTTTCTTGTCTAACATTTCTATTTGATTCTCTTTTATGGTTGGAATCATTTATATTCTTTTAATCATTGTGATTTCCAGAATATTGAAGAAGGAAAGACCTATAAAGTGGTTCTGTATATTAGATCGTTGGAGTCAATAAACATAACAGTTTCACTGACAAGCTCAGATGGACTACAAGTCCTTGCTGCTTCCACCATTACGTAAGTCTTTCTGTGGGTTTATATTATTAAAATAGTTTCTAAGATAATCACTGATAAACATTTTCCTGTAGAGCAAATGCTTCAGATGTGTCTAAGTGGACCAAGGTTGAGCGAGTGCTACAGTCCAATGGTGCAAATGTTAACTCAAGGATTCAGTTAACAACTAGTAAAAAGGGTGTTTTTTGGTTCGACCAAGTATCTCTCATGCCTGTGGACACTTATAAGGTATATATTGTTTAGTAAAATTACACTGTCAAGTGTAGATGAATTTCTTAGTGTGACAGTCTCATCTTCATCGCCTAAACAACGAAGACCTCAAGATGAGATTTCCGTTGTTAATTTGAAGCAAGGTTCAGTTGAGTGCTTATTTTCCTACAAAGACTTCGTGAGGTCATTAACCTGGTTAATTGAATTAAAACATCAGTTGACTTAAACTCTGCTAATGGATGACCAATTAACCGATGAATAATATGGTTAAGATCTGATCTAGGAGGACAACCATATTATTTCTACCTTTATTATTGTTTGATAAGTATTTATGTCTTGTAGTTCACTGAGTCACAACCGTGGGCGTATGTTTTATCATGCATCGTTGATATAAACGTAGATATTAAATAGGATCCATCGGAAAGCTTAGGCAGTCTAATGGCATGCCTAGTGATCGGATCAGAAGAGTTTTCTATCGTATTTGATATGTAGAGAAAGTTTGTCACCAATCGCCAATGATCCCAAACTATAAAGTCAACTTTATGGTTAGAAAATCAAAATGAGGTAGATGGATGTGATCAATTCCACTAGTATTATTTAGAAGAACTATTCTGTTTTTTTAGAGCTTTTCACTTAGTAGGTCGTTTCTCTCTAGTGATGGAAACTTTAGCTCTTCGCACACACTTTGTCAAGTAGCCGCTTGCCACCATTAAGCTCTGGAAAACATTAGAATCCATGTCAAGCTACACTTTAGTTTCTTTCTCCCTTTAGAGGCGTTAAATTCAATCATTAGACAACTCTTGTATAATAAAAATAAAAATTTTAGTTTGAGTATTTTGAACAGGAAGCTTCAATGTCACCCGAGGTAACCAATTTTGTACATTCCTCTCATATCTTAAATCTCTGACTTATCTTACCACAAAGAGAAGGGGAAAAAACAAAGAACTGATTCTGTAGATTCGTGCCAATAACCATTCATGTTAATATGAATGTCATGTGTTATGATTTCTTTTTTTTTTTGTGAAATATGAATTATTTGAATGTGGTTCCAAATGTTTGCATACTTATTTACTCACATAAGCATGGAAATTTACCTGGTACCATTCTATTTTTGCAGGGACATGGTTTTAGGGCAGATCTTGCTTCCATGCTTGAAAATCTGAAACCTCGATATATCAGATTTCCAGGTCTGCCAGTAAATTTTCTTCATACTTTTATAGCTCAAGAACATGGTGAAGGCATATGAAATGACCAACCTATTTAAAACCTATCAAAATTTTAGAGGAAAAGATTTGAGTGAGTTCATAATTACTCTCTCAATACTTCTTTTAGACAATTACAAATACATCTCACAATATGAGTATGACACCTACTAACTTACAAACTCTTAATAATATAAAAGACTCTTAATTTAAATAACTAAGTTTAACACACTCTCTCAAGCTGGAGCATATATATCAATCATTCACAGCTTGTTATAAAAACTAGTAAAACATTTCCTAAAAAAGTTTTCATAAACAAAAAAAAAGTAAAGTTCCTAATGTTGATGTCGATCTGTTGAATCAATGATGTTGATACTGAAACTGCAAACAAAAAACTTCGTTTGAGTGGAATCAAACACGTGGATAAAGACTGCACGAAAAGTCATAATCATCTGCTTAAATAGAATTAGGATTTTAGAGGTAGAAAAGGTTTTGAGAGATCCTCAAACTCAGTAGGAGAGATTTTGAGATATCCTCAAACTCAGTAGAAGTGGCTCCCAAAATTTCTCTAACTAAAATTGAGATTTCTCTAACTGAGTTTTGGGGGATTCTCAAAACTTAGCAAAAGTGAAGATTTTGAGAGATCCTTAAATACAGTTGAGAGATTTTGAGAGAATCATCAAACTCAGTACAAGATGACAAAACTTCTTGCAGTAGTAACACCAATGAAGAAACTGAAAAACACCTAGAGGGGGGGTGAATAGGTGTAATTGCTAATCTAATGATCTTTTTAAAACTAAGTATGATGAATGATGCAACGATCTCTCAAAACAAGACTAAGAGCCGAATACCCCGTGAGAGGTTCTGAACTCCTTCCTCCCAATTCCCCTTGAATGGGTTAGAGGTGCGCAATGCAACCTTATTGTATGAGATATGATCGATCAAGGCAAAGTATGATGGATGAATAGTGAGATGCACACAATATATCACAAGTATCATAAGCTTGAAGTAATAGCAAAAAGAAAGAAACAAGATCACAAGCAAGTAATTGAAAGCAATATAGTGCAAGAGAAATTTAAAGCAAGAATTGACACAAGGCAATCGCAAACACAAGATATTTGTTTCGAGGTTCGAGCTACCGCTCTACTCCCCGCCTTCACCTCCGTGAAGGGTTTCCACTATCCACCGAGGACGATTACAACGGTCTACCGAAGACCCGAGCACCGAGCTCCACCAAGTACAATAACCTCTACCGAAGAGGTGTCTCCACAAGAACAAGAAGAAGAACAAGAGTGATCACAACAAAATCACCAAACTCTTTTACAACACTCTCACTCTTTTTACAACTTCACTATAGAATGAGTTAAGAATTTTTGGCTCTATAAAGTGTAGTGAGAAAAACTCAGTTGTAGAGATGATTTTTGCAAGGGAACACAACTGAAAACTAGCTCAAGAAATAGTTGGAAATGGAGAGCTTAAACACTTTTCTTTTCTCTTTGAAAACTTTAACTTGTGGATTTTTCTTGGTATTTTGCAAGAGAGTCTTCTCCTCTATTTATATGGAGAGAAATGGGTTTAAAACAATTTATTTAGAGTTTATTTGCTCTGAAAAAGACCTGAAAAACCCTGAAAAAATCTGCCAAAAAGCAGTCTGAAAAACAGATTTCAGAATTGCACAAAAGAGGAAAGAACCGTTGGGCAGCAGCAGGCTTGGCGGTCGACCGGGCCGGTCGACCGCCAGCTCAGCTGGCAAAGAGCCGTTGGCTCCGGTCGACCGGTCGGGTCGACCGTCCAAAGAAGAAAACATAGTTCTCTTTGGGCGGTCGACCGGGGCGGTCGACTCAGAAAACCCGAGAGTAACTGCTTACAGTCGGTCGACCCGGGCGGTCGACCGACAGACGTGCACAAACGTGCACGTCCTAGGACTGGCGCCGGTCGACCGGGCCGGTCGGCCGGTCAGCCTGAAACAGGAAAAATCAGTATTTTTTTTGACTTAGAAAAATTTGTAAAATAGTTTTGGGTTTGAATAAACTTAAGTAACATGCTAGTAGGAGTATATAAACATGATCTAAACATGATATTTATTTTGTAAAACTTAGGGTCATGTAAATATCTACTAAGGCATGAAATCAAATTTAAAACATGAAAACTTAAATACAAGACTCATATTTTAACAAAACCAAATTGTGTATGTGAATCCTAGAGCCAATATCCAACACTCAAACTTTAACATTCTATTCTTACAATGATTCTAAAGACTTCAAGTTCTTCAAGAGGGCTTTCACCATATGATCTTCAAAACTTGATTCTTGAGCCCAAATTGAGTTGACTTGAGTCCAAAGCACCTTCCTTTAGGGAAGAATCCTTCTAGTAGAGTTAGAATCCTGAGACACACTTAAACAATAAACAATATTAGTTTAAATAACTAATATGTTTTGTAATCATCAAAACACATTAAAAACGGGTGATTGTAACCTTGGGCCAACAATCTCCCCCTTTTTGATGATGACAAAACATATAGGTTATTTAAACAAACATGGAAGAAGAGCTTGGAAAGCTCCCCCTCAAATAATGCTATGTATATAAAAAAAAATGACAATGAGTAAGATACATGAAGCATTGAAAACACAATAGTTTTGTCAAAAACTCAAATCCATCAAAGTAGTACACCATAAATAAACAAAACAACAAAACAACAACAAACAAACTTATACAAAATACAAAACAAACTTATACTTTTTCTCCCCCTTTTTGTCATACATCAAAAAGGGTTAAACAACAAAAACAAAGGAAATTTTTTAAGAATCCATAATCCAAACATTCAACTCACCACAAATAAATGAAAATCTAGCATAATCTAGAGGTTTAGTAAAAATATCGGCAAGTTGAAAATCGGTAGAAACATAATCAATATTAATATCACCTTTCTCATAATGATCTCTAAGAAAGTGATACCTAATGTCAATGTGTTTGGTTTTACTATGTTGATTTGCATTCTTTATCATGTGAATAATACTAGTATTATCACAAAATATTTTAACATGATCAAAGTGTAAATCATAGTCAAGGAGAGTATGTTTCATCCAAAGAACTTGTGAACAACAAGCTCCGGCCGCAACATACTCCGCCTCGGCGGTTGAAAGGGCTACCGAATTTTGCTTTTTGGAAGACCAAGATACAAGACAATTACCTAAGAATTGACATGTTCCACTTGTGCTCTTCCTATCTACCCTACAACCCGCATAGTCGGCATCCGAAAAACTCATCATTGAAAATTGGCCGGTTTTCGGATACCACAAACCCATTTCAATAGTGCCCTTAAGGTATCTAATTATGCGTTTAACCGCAATTATATGAGACTCTTTAGGACAAGATTGAAAACGTGCACAAAGACAAACGGAAAACATAATATCCGGCCTACTAGCCGTCAAATACAATAAACTACCAATCATGCTACGATAAAATTTAATGTCTACACTCTTACCTTGTTCATCCTTGTCAAGCTTGGTAGTTGTTGCCATGGGAGTTTTTGCTTACTTTAGATCCTTCAAGCCCGAACCTTTTGATTAATTCCTTTGTGTACTTGGCTTGATTGATGAAGATCCCATCCTTCTTTGCTTGATTTGGAGTCCAAGGAAATAGTTGAGTTCCCCATCATAGACATTTCAAATTCTTCCTTCATGCATGATTCAAAAGCTTGGCAAAGAGATTCATTAGTAGAACCAAAAATAATATCATCAACATAAATTTGCACAATAAGAATATCTTTTTCTACATGTTTTGTAAACAAAGTTGTGTCAATTTTTCCTTTCTTAAAACCATTTGAAATTAAAAATGAAGAAAGTCTTTCATACCAAGCCCTAGGGGCTTGTTTTAAACCATAAAGAGCTTTATCTAATTTAAACACAAAATTCGGATGTGTAGGATCAACAAACCTGGAGGGTTGTTCAACATACACTTCCTCTTCAATAAAACCATTTAGAAAAGCACTTTTAACATCCATTTGAAATAATTTAAAATCTTTATATGAGGCAAATGCTAGTGTCATCCGTATGGCTTCAAGCCGTGCTACAGGTGCAAAGGTTTCTTCAAAATCGATTCCTTCGAGTTGAGTGTAACCTTAGGCAACTAACCTAGCTTTATTCCTAACAACGTTCCCCGATTCATCCAACTTGTTCTTAAAGATCCACTTAGTACCAATTGTTGGTCTATCGTGGGGCCTAGGAACAAGGTGCCAAACTTGGTTGCGCTCAAATTGATTGAGTTCCTCTTGCATAGCTAGCAACCAATATGAATCGGCCTCGGCTTCGAGGACGTTCTTGGGTTCAACATGAGAAATAAATACATAATGACCACAATAATCATGAAGTTTAGAGCGAGTGGTTACCCCTTTAGATACTTCACCTATGACGAGGTCCTTGGGATGATGAGGATTGTATCTCCAACCCTTTGGAAGTTGTTGAGTAGGCTCCACGTCAATTGATTGAATTTCATGTCCTTGAGCCTCTTCTACTTTAGCTTCACTTCCTTCATCATCCTTTGGCTTGTCTCCCATAGTAGGTGTATCCTCCAAGGTCACTTTCTCCAAGCCTTCATCCAATGCATCTATTTCTACAACATTCTTAACAAACAAGTTAGATTCTTCAAACTTAACATGTATAGATTCCTCAATAGTCAAAGATGATCTATTGAAGATTCTATAAGCCTTGCTAGAGTTAGAATAACCAACAAAAATAGCCTCATAAGATCTAGCATCAAATTTTCCTAAATTATCTTTTGTATTTAAAACAAAACATTTGCATCCAAAAACCTTGAAATATGAAACATTTGGTTTTCTAGAAAAGTATATTTCAAAAGAAGTTTTTGAAGTATTTTTACACAAGAAAACACGATTTGATATATAGCATGATGTATTAACGGCCTCGGCCCACAAATAATGTGGTAGACCATATTCACTTAGCATTGTCCTAGCCATCTCTTGTAAAGTTCGATTTTTCCGTTCAACTACTCCATTTTGTTGTGGAGTTCTAGGACAAGAAAGTTCATGCTTAATTCCATGTTCTTCACAAAAAGTGGTAAAGGGTAGGTTAATGAACTCACCTCCTCTATCACTTCTTATTCTTAAAATTGAAGTATCTTTTTCTTTTTCAACTCTTTTCTTAAAGGTTTGGAAATATGAAAAAGCTTGATTTTTGTGTTCAAGAAAGAAAACCCAAGTAAATCGTGAAAAGTCATCAACCAAAACAAATGCAAATCTATTCCGACTTAGACTTTTGGTTTGTGTAGGGCCAAATAGATCCATATGGATTAACTCCAAAGGACGTGATGTCATGATATCCTTAATTGACTTGAAAGAAGACTTAGTTTGTTTCCCAAATTGACATGCGTCACAAACTCGGTCCTTTTCAAAATTCAAATAAGGAATACCTTTCACCATTTCCTTTGTGTTTAATCTAGAAATATGGTCAAAAGAAATATGGCATAATCTTCTATGCCACAACCAAGAGTCATCATCGAGGGCTTTTAAACAAGTAATATTACAAGGCATATTAGACATATCTATCATATAAACATTACTTTCACGAAAACCGAAAAACACACAAGTATTAGAAATTCTATCAATTACTTTACACACTACATTATCAAAAACAACATCAAAACCTTTATCACAAAGTTGACTAACACTCAAGAGGTTATGCTTGAGGCCATCAACTAAAACTACATTCTCAATTAAAGGAGATGTGCCGAGTTTTACATTACCAATACCGATGATTTTACCCTTGGCATCATCTCCGAAGGTGACGGTGCCACCTTCATGGTATCTTGATAGGGTTGCAAAGTTGTTGATGTCCCAAGTCATGTGCCTTGAGCAACTACTATCAAGATACCACAATCCTCTACGTCGTTGGGCTTTGGAAGGTACCTATATCATTTAACAAAATTGTTGACTTTGGTACCCAAACTTTCTTGGGTCCTTGAAAGTTAGTGTTTCGAACCCAAACATTTTGAAAAGATGCACTTAGTCTATCATAGCAAAAATTGGCTAAGTGTCCTTTTCGCCTACAATGTGAACATGAGAACACTCTTTCATACATGAATGCATGATGTGTGTGTGAAGTGTGAGCATGCTTTGGGGGTTTGCCACGATGTAAAGGTTGTGTGGTATGAACATGAGCATGAGCATGGTGAACATTTTTCTTAGAGGCTTGTTTCTTAGGAAACATGGCCTCTAGCTTCTTCTTATCAAACTCACAATTTTTTAAAACAATTCCCAATGAGTCTATTCTTTCTTTAAGCATAGTAATCTCATTAGAATCAATTTGTGGGGACTTGCCTTTACAAGAAATCTTATACTTGTCAAAATCTTTTTGGGTGGAAACAAGAGTGGAAAGTAATTCATCTTTTTCTTTAGAAATAGTAAAGACTTGATGATTAAGAGATTCAGTTTCCTTTTTCATTTTTAGATACTTTTTCCTAAGAGAGTCATAGTTATGTGAAAGTTCTACAAATGCTTCTCCTAATTCATCCATGGAAAGTTCATCATTAAGAGAAGTGGAAGGGGTTACCTTGCTTGTGCTATCATTAGCCATGAAGCACATGTTGGCGGTGTCAATCTCCTCCTCGGATTCGCTCTCTGAATCCCAAGTAGCTTTCATTGCCTTCTTCTTGTAAGGCTTCTTTGAGGTGGAGGGCTTCACTTTATCCGGGCACTTCGCAACAATGTGTCCCGATCTTTGGCAATTGAAGCAAATAATCTTTCTTTCTTCTTTGCCTCCTTGCCATCTCCTTCTTCCTTGAAATTTAGCCTTGTTATACATCCTCCGGACGTTCTTTACAAGAAGTGGGAGCTCTTCGTCATCTTCTTCTTCATCGTCTTCGTCGGAGTGTGTGAATTGACTTTTGAAGGCTATAGTCTTCTTCTTGGAAGGAGCCATGTCCTCCCTTGCTTTCCTCTCCATCTCATGGGTTTTGAGGTTCCCAATGAGACCTATTAGCTCCATCTCCTCCTTGTCATTGAGTTCCTTCAAGATTGTTGCTTTTACTTCCCATGAAGGAGGAAGAGCCCGGATGATCTTTCTCACCTTTTGATCATTGTCAATACCATCACCTAGAGAAGAAAGTCCATTAGTGATCTTTGTAAATTTTGTAACCATATCATCTATGGTTTCATGTTCTTGCATGCTAAAGTTCTCATATTGGGACCGAAGAAGGTCTATCTTAGCCCTCTTCACTTGTGAAGTCCCTTCATGTGTAACTAGCAAATGTGTCCAAATTTCATATGCGGACTTGCAATGAATAACTCTAACTATATCATCATCATTAAGGGCTTGAAGTAGTGCATAGTGAGCCCTAGCATTGGCATCAAATTTCTTAGTCTCAATTTCGGACCAAGTAGATTCATCACCGGGGGTGCACTAAAGGGTTTGGTCACGGCCTTTGCAACTCGACTTCCTAGAGATTGCAAGAAAACGGTCATCTTAACCTTCCATATGGGAAAGTTAAGTCCATCAAACTTAGGAGGGGTTTTAATTCCATCGACCATTTTTACTAAGTGAGTATGAATGAAATGATTAGCAAAATTAGGATCTCTCTAAGGTTGTTAAGCCAAATCCTAGAGTCCAAGCTCTGATACCAATTGAAAAACACCTAGAGGGTGAATAGGTGTAATTGCTAATCTAATGATCTTTTTAAAACTAAGTATGATGAATGATGCAACGATCTCTCAAAATAAGACTAAGAGCCGAATACCCCGTGAGAGGTTCTGAACTCCTTCCTCCCAATTCCTCTTGAATGGGTTAGAGGTGCGCAATGCAACCTTGTTGTATGAGATATGATCGATCAAGACAAAGTATGATGGATGAATAGTGAGATGCACACAATATATCACAAGTATCACAAGCTTGAAGTAATAGCAAAAAGAAAGAAACAAGATCACAAGCAAGTAATTGAAAGCAATATAGTGCAAGAGAAATTTAAAGCAAGAATTGACACAAGGCAATCGCAAACACAAGATATTTGTTTCGAGGTTCGAGCCACCACTCTACTCCCCGCCTTCACCTCCGTGAAGGGTTTTCACTATCCACCGAGGACGATTACAACGGTCTACCGAAGACTCGAGCACCGAGCTCCACCAAGTACAATAACCTCTACCGAAGAGGTGTCTCCACAAGAACAAGAAGAAGAACAAGAGTGATCACAACAAGATCACTAAACTCTTTTACAACACTCTCACTCTTTTTACAACTTCACTATAGAATGAGTTAAGGATTTTTGGTTCTATGAAGTGTAGTGAGAAAAACTCAGTTGTAGAGATGATTTTTGCAAGGGAACACAACTGAAAACTAGCTCAAGAAATAGTTGGAAATGGAGAGCTTAAACACTTTTCTTTTCTCTTTGAAAACTTTGAAAACTTGAGGATTTTTCTTGGTATTTTGCAAGAGAGTCTTCTCCTCTATTTATATGGAGAGAAATGGGTTTAAAACAATTTATTTAGAGTTTATTTGCTCAGAAAAAGACCTGGAAAATCCTGAAAAAATCTGCCAAAAAGCAGTCTGAAAAACAGATTTCAGAATTGCACAAAAGAGGAAAGAGCCGTTGGGCAGCAGCAGGCTTGGCGGTCGACCGGGCCGGTCGACCGCCAGCTCAGCTGGCAAAGAGCCGTTGGCTCCGGTCGACCGGTCGGGTCGACCGTCCAAAGAAGAAAACATAGTTCTCTTCGGGCGGTCGACCGGGACGGTCGACCCAGAAAACCCGAGAGTAACTGCTTACAGTCGGTCGACCCGGGCGGTCGACCGACAGACGTGCACAAACGTGCACGTCCTAGGACTGGCGCCGGTCGACCGGGCCGGTCGGCCGGTCAGCCTGAAACAGGAAAAATCAGTATTTTTTTTTGACTTAGAAAAATTTGTAAAATAGTTTTGGGTTTGAATAAACTTAAGTAACATGCTAGTAGGAGTATATAAATATGATCTAAACATGATATTTATTTTGTAAAACTTAGGGTCATGTAAATATCTACTAAGGCATGAAACCAAATTTAAAACATGAAAACTTAAATACAAGACTCATATTTTAACAAAACCAAATTGTGTATGTGAATCCTAGAGCCAATATCCAACACTCAAACTTTAACATTCTATTCTTACAATGATTCTAAAGACTTCAAGTTCTTCAAGAGGGTTTTCACCATATGATCTTCAAAACTTGATTCTTGAGCCCAAATTGAGTTGACTTGAGTCCAAAGCACCTTCCTTTAGGAAAGAATCCTTCTAGTAGAGTTAGAATCCTGAGACACACTTAAACAATAAATAATATTAGTACAAATAACTAATATGTTTTGTAATCATCAAAACACATTAAAAACGGGTGATTGTAAACTTGGGCCAACAGAAACTTGAAGCAACTGTAGTAGATGAAGGATAAGATGACCTTACAGTAGAGATGTAGTTAAATAGAAAAGATAGCTAGCAAGTTATAATTACAGATAACATTCACATTGTAGACATTCAAATAGAACAATAGTAGAGGATCATATCAGTACATCGAATATACAATAGAATATAGCAATCACATCAAGACCTTAGAGAGCATAGTAGGACCTTCGAGGACCTGTCGAAGGTAAATAAAGAGGGCAACAAGGCGAACAGAGGTAGTACATATTGCATAACAGGGCTACAACAATTGGTGGCAGAAAGCAGTAGAGGAGGTAACAGTTCACGATGATCAGGATTTTAGATCATGAGGACGTCAAGATTTTGAAACTTGAACCGCGTGAATAGTACTCGGCTGGTTACTGTTCATCATGAACAGTAGCTCTGCGATTACTGTTCATGATGAACGTTAACTTTTTTTTGTGCGGATCATGAACTTTGCTCTGATATCATACTTTAGAGGAAAAGATTTGAGTGACTTCATATTTTCTCCCTCAATGCTTTTTATTTAGAAGCAAGTACAAATACATCCACAGCATGAGTAGAACTCCTAATAACTTAAAACCTCCTAATAACATAAAGACTCCTAATTTATTTAACTAAGTTTTGCAAAAAAATTTCTCTCTTAGGTTAGATATGTCTTTAACTTCATTAGCATGAAGTGCTTCCGCATGATGATCAAAAATATTGAACATATAACACAACCCGGCATAATATTTTGCTCTTTTGATTGTTTTTAGCGGCATTATTATTAGAGTATTGTTTTAATCATTGAAAGGACACAATATTGAGAATTTGTTATTTGTGTTTTGATACTTTAAATTGTTATCATATTATATATATATGTTAAATTGTTATCATATTATATATATTAAATTGTTATCATATTATATATATAGGAAAATGATCCTATGAGAACGATTCTCAAACTAAACTTCGTGAGAACTCCACGGTGGGTCACCCAATGGATGATCCAGACTGTTTATTTTGATCTACATGCTCTAATTAGGCTAATAATAAAAAGTCAAGTGATTTTAACCTTTTTTTTACCGATGCATTAAGTGATTACACAAAATATGTTACATTAGCTATAGAAAAAAGATGTCATTTGATATATGAATAAAAAAAATTTAGAATCGCATGACTTTTCATTGTTAGCCTAATTTGAATATATAGATCAAAATGAACGGTTCGGATCATCCATTGGGTGGCCTACTGTGGAGTTCTCACGAAGCATATTTTGATAACCGTTCTTATAGGATCATCTCTCTCTCTCTCTCTCTCTCTCTCTCTCTCTCTCTCTATAATATATATATATATATATATATATATATATATATATATATATATATATATATATATATATATTCATGTCTTAAGATCTACCGAATATATTTTACAAGAACTACTGAATTATTGAAGCTTATTTTATCTTTCGATCAGGTAAAGTCATTTCGAATGAGAAAAAACTTTTTTGTTAAATGTAGTTACTGCAACAAGAACTTTATTGGTTGGCGAATAGAATTTGGAAATAAGCATAACCAACACTTTGAACTCTTGAGAAGTCCAACTAAAGAAATTCTTAAAAAATAAAATAATCAACAATGATATTGTGATTGTTTCTAATTTTTTATAATAATCTTTTTCGATTCTTTCCTTTATATGTTTTTTTTCTTTTTTTCTAGAAAAGGCATGAGAAATTGTGAATTCACTAAAAGACAACACAGAGAAAGTGCAAGCGCCTAGAAGAAAAAAGTTTCTCTATATGGGTCTTGTTGGGGGCTTTCGTGTTTGAGCATTTTTCTTTTTCTTTTTTCCTGTAGGTTGGATTAGGCTTGTGGTGATGGTTAGAAAAGAAGATAGCAACATAATGAAACAGTTTTGGATAGGTGTGGAATCAGATGACACTGAACTCTGGATGGTCCCATAGATTCTTTCTTTGATTTATTGAGAAGAAGGTCCAGTCAGGAAGAGTCAAGGGAGATTATGTGGAGAAGTTATTTGTTATGTAGTTTAAAAAGACAAAAATCATGTTCATACCAAATGTTCGATAGAATGCATTGAAATTGGTGTCCTATTCACACCTTAATTTATGGACTCTTTCTCCAAGAAGTCCATATGGCTCAAGAGGTTGTGTCCAATTTAGAGTTTCAGCTTAAAGAGCTTCAGAATTGCGTGAGAGAAGGTGAGAGACCCATACCTTTAGCTGATTCCCATTCTGTCTTGCAAGGACAGTGTCTAAGATTGGAGTTCTGGTTCCTTTTCATATGATTTATTTTGAGCATAGTTTCAAATACCGTCCGATTCTAATATATCGGCAATACTGTATCGGGTTTTGAGCTACTCGATGCGATATTACCCCTTTAATATCAGCCGATATTGGGGCATATATAGCTGATATGCCTGATATTGTCAATATTGACCTCCGATATTGATGATTTTAATAACCATCAGCCAAATATGCATCCTTCCGTGCTCAGCCAGAGATGCCACTAACTAACTACTAAGTGGTTTAAGATTATATTCTTTAATGATAATGTAAAAGATACTTCTGCAAAAAAAAAATCATACTTCTCTGTGTTCTGCCTGGTATCATAGTTTTCCATATTTGGCAGAAAAAATGGTCATGACTCCTTGCAAGTTATTATTACCACCAGAAATTTTGTTATACTTTTCCATCTCGTCCTCTCAGAAAAAAAACTGTTATACTTTCCATTCTATACTTCACTTGTACTTTTGCATAAATTTTTAGGTGGAAGTTACGTTGAAGGTGGATGGCTAAGAAATGCGTTCCGATTGAAGGAAACTATTGGTTCCTGGGAAGAGAGGCCTGGTCACTTTAATGACATTTGGCTGTATTGGACTGATGATGGACTTGGATATTTTGAATTTCTTCAAGTATATACCTGATTAATATCAATTTTATTCTTCATCCTTACATATAATGTTGGGCTAAAGCTTCATAAAAATGATTATATTGCTAATAATTCTGACTTACTGCTTATTGCAGCTTGCAGAGGACCTAGGTGCCGCCCCAGTTTGGGTGATTAATAATGGTAATATTCATACCCTCAATATGCTATAGTTTAAGTCTGCACTCTTTCACTGTCTTATGCAATCCCCTTCACCATTGTAGGAATCAGCCATAATGATCAAGTTGCTTCAGCCAGCATCTTACCATTTGTGCAGGCATGTCTTTATATTGCAAACTTCTTTGGTCATCTTTGGTTATTATTAAATTTATAAGTACACGGTAACTTATGTATCACTAAATGAAGTCATGTTGTAAGATGTTCATTTCAAGCTGCAAAAAGGAGGAGATCCTTATTCAGTTCAAACATTTTTCATTCTCGCCATCAAGGTTTCTTCCCTTCGAAATTTCTGCCAGCACGATGTCAGCGCTCTTGGTGGCTGCAGAATTCCTGACCAACAAAACTATATATGACCTTAAATTTGTAAAAAAAAAATTCAATTTATTCTATATGGGTTAACGGATGGACAACTAAGCTTCTGTGGGAAACCTGAACTAGTAAGCCTCACAGATTTATGAATCTTTTCTCCTTCATAACAACTCATGAATTTCCTTGTGGGATCTGCCGTGATTATGCTGTTTAAGCTCTGAAATTATGTGTATATGCCATGACTCATGAGGAAATAAAGTTCACCAAAAAAAAAAAAAAACACTATCCATATATCAGTGTTTTAAAAAAACCCGTTATATAACCCGTTATAACTCGTTATATAACGTAACGCCGACCAATTGTTATGTAACAGGCCAAAAAAACATAATGTTTGATAACTATGGTTATTTTGCTCGTAACTTACGTTACGTTACGTTATTAACGTAACGCACCGTAACCCACGTTACGGTGCAAGTCGACCTTTTATAAATCTCCCCATATTCTCCCGGTTTACGGCAAAAAAAACCCCTCAAATTCGCTCACTTGGCATCCTCTCTGCAAACCTCGCAGTCGTCTTCTCGTTCGGCGCCGAGAAGAAAGAAGAAGACATACCTCTCTCTGATTGACAGTAAAATAAGAACTCTCTGGTGGTTCTTTGTCGTGGTGTTCTCGCTGGTGTCATCTCCAAGCGTTGATTCTTCGTCTCCAAGCACATGTAAGCTCTTTCTCCCCTCATCTCTCTCTTCTCTATCTCATTCTCTAATCTCCCCCTGATCTCTCTCTGCTCTCTCTCTCATCCGATATCTTTCTGCTTTCTCTTTTGATCTCTCTCTGCTCTCTCCCGAGAGAGATAGAGCATAGAGAGATCGAGCGAGAAAGCAGAGAGAGAGATTAGGAGGGGGAGAGAGAGTAGAATGAGATCAAGGGTAAAATATCGGAGAAACTGAAGGACACAGGGGTATGTTGAATAACATATTCTAAATTGAATTATGAATTATAATGAATATCATGACTAAAAAAATTAAGAATTATGAATTATTATAGATTGACTTATGTATCTTTGTGTAGATTGAATATCATGGTTAAAAAATTATGAATTATAATGAAACATGTGGACCATATTGTTGTTTGTATAGATGAAATTATGAATTATAACTTGTGAATGTGAAAAATTATTGTGATACTTGCTAACAATTATTGTGAGACATACTAAAT
Source organism: Agave tequilana (assembly GCA_038442645.1). Lineage (NCBI taxonomy): Eukaryota > Viridiplantae > Streptophyta > Magnoliopsida > Asparagales > Asparagaceae > Agave > Agave tequilana. The sequence goes on from JAVJIF010001509.1 coordinate 87,571, forward strand.
GTGTCAAATATTGTTTTGATTTTTTTAGTTTTCTTAAAATCATTTTCCTATTTATAATAAAATTTAAATATAATATATATTTATTTTTATTAAATAAATATTAAATCGTGTAACCTACGCTATGCGTTACGTTATAACCTATATTAGCATAACAGAAGAAAAACGTTATCATTACGTTGTCGTTATTTTAAACATTGCCATATATAATGGATTGATATGCAGGATCTGCTTGCTTCACTGTAGGATGTTCTTGATGGTGTAAACTTTGCTAGGGGCAGTCCTGACACAAAGTGGGGTTCCATTCGAGCTGCAATGGGCCATCCAAAACCTTTTCAGTTAAATCATATTGCCATCGGAAATGAGGATTGTTGGCGAAGCAATTATCGAGGTCTGTTTCTTGTTTGTTGAATGCTCTAAAGTGGTCTATGCATAATGCCATTAATGACATGTGAATATGAATATACAAATATTCAGTCCTTGGTGTACTTTTATAATTTTATGTGTTAGATTGAAGTCATGTTTCTATGATTACTTAAGTTAGATAAATGAACCATTCATATCTATTATTCTTTGTTGAGATTGGTTTCCATGCCAAGTTAAATTGCAAATATTAATTAGACATGTTCGATTGTATCAATATCTTCTGATTTGCAAATTAGTAGTAATACATTCAATCAAGTGATCCATAGTTCTTTTTTGTATTCTATCTACTTCTATGAGTACTTTAATCTCTTAGATTGTACAGCATTGAAAACATCCTAGCATTTATTGCACCAAATTCTGCAACAATATTTGGTCAGTAAGAAATATATCCATTATAGAAAGATATTGTCATTCCGTTTTATGACAATAATATCACTGATTTGATGATTTCAGTTCAAAGAAATCAATAAGAAAAGTTTGGTTTGCTTCATTGTTTCATGAACTTTTTAACACACCTTAAGGTCATTATTGTATCTGAATTTGCGTTTTAGTTGCAGATATCCATTTCATTCATAATATTATTCTGCTTGATGGATGAAAATCATTTCTGACATGCATAACATTGTATTTTAATAGGAAACTACCTCAAGTTTCACGACGGGATTAAAGCTATTTATCCTGACATCAAAATTATTTCCAATTGTGATGGGTCTTCTCAGCCATTAGATCATCCTGCAGATCTCTACGATTTTCATGTAAGATGATGCATCTAATCCTTTCATCTATATTTTAGATATTTCTTTTTCATTAATTTATTTTCACATTACCTGCATTGTACTGTGCATAATTAAGAAGTACAATGATCACATTCTCTGGATAGGTTTATACCTCTGCTTCCAATATGTTCTCTATGGTTCATCGGTTTGACCGCACATCTCGTTCTGGACCAAAGGTACAGATTGATTAGAACTTGAAGCCTTGGGCTCACTGTGTTGTCCTTATACCTAAATATAAGAGGAAACTGCTTTATTCTTCAATTCTAGTTTCAAATTCTATGATGTACTGCCAGGCTTTTGTTAGTGAGTATGCTGTGCATGGGAAGATGCTGGCTCCGGAAGCCTTTTAGCAGCACTAGCAGAAGCTTCTTTTCTTATTGGGCTTGAAAAGAACAGGTATATTTGCTTCATCACGCCATCACAAGTGTCGGATCCTCTCTTTGACTCTTTTTTATGTGTTTGCAACTGTGATGGAACATTTCAAAACATGTTAGGATGTATGGAACAACTTCAATGCAATGGCATGCCTTTATAAAACAGTACCCTATGTCAAGTTTATTCCCTTTTTTAATTATTCCTGCACGTTCATTGCTTTATAGTGAAAGATATATTTCAGTCGCTTTAAATTTACCACTTGGTAAATGTGGATAGTATTGTTTGTTTCACACAATTTATTGACCCTTTAAAGGTTGAACTTTTGTTAGTTTGAACTGGATAACCAAAAGTTACTTTGTTTTCACATGCTACTTCTATTATTTGTTGCTAATTACATAGATTTTCTTAATTCTCATGTAGTGATGTTGTGGAGATGGCTAGCTATGCACCACTTTTTGTCAATGCCAACAACCGCCGGTAATTTCTTTTTCTTTTTCTTTCCTTCTTTTCTTCTTTTTCTTTTCATTTTTCTCTCTCTTTTCTTTTTCTTTTTCTTTTTCTTTTACATTTTTTTTATAGCGCATGCATGTATGTTTGCTACAGATCATTCCTTTGGTTGTGACTCCATTGTTTTCTCTCTTCTCTATGAATCAATTGATATCCAGCTGCTGGTTTAATTTATTTTTCTTTAACCAGTTGTAACGTCTAAAACTCACCGCTAATGATTACTATTCACAAGGTTTATGCTGGCTACTTTCCAAAATACATCCCAAAGCAGAGCGAGCATGGCGGCTTAGCTTGGGGCTTGATGATGGTATGGGCAAGATTTTTTCCTCAAGGCCCCATCTCAGGCCTACTATTTAGGATCTGATCGGAAAATTGGCCAGACACAGCCATATCCATTTGTTCTCTGTAGGAATTTATTTATATAGCTTTTTGTAACCTTTCAAATATATATACTGAAACTAATAGGGTATTTGACAAGGTTTATGCGGATGACTAACAACTTATTGAATCCAAGAGCATTACTGCTGTGCTAGGGATCAACTATTGAAAAATTTAAAGACCGATCGATTACATAACACTACAAGAATTATATGTATCATATTGTCATCGTTTTCCTTCCGAAGATATGACTTAACCTACCAGATCTAGTTCCAATCTGGCCTTTTCTTTGGATCCAGTCCTCAGTCTGGCCTGACTTTTGAGGCCCAATAGAAGAAAGGGGGTCAGGTTCAAGCTTTGCAAATTCATTGGAATTGTACCAGGCCTACACATTTCTAGCCAAACCCCACGCTTTGCCAGCATTAAAATAGTTAGAAAAATAACTTATAATTAAAATTTGACTATCTTATTTTATCTTTTTAGGTCCTCGCTTCGCTCTTTGGTTTGTCTTTTTGTTCGGGGCTCTTTGTCTAATGCCATGCCTTAGATGAATATTGAGTCATTGTAAACTCTTTCTTAATATTTAGGAGAATTTGTGGAGGAGATGATCTTAAATGGTTGCCAATAAGATGGGTCTACCTATTAAATTGCTTATAAAATATGGCAATCTCCTCTTTTTAATATAGTTTTTTATCAGGATTTGGCACCAATAGTGAGAGAGCTGAATTTGGCTAAATGTTTTATGGAGCCTTCTAGTTCCAAAGTTTAATCTGTTTGTCCTGACTATTTTGATGCAAAAAGGCTTAGCTAATGTTTGACTCATTAGCTTAGCAAATAAACATATCATTTTTTAGCTCTTTGTAAAGAATTTTTTACTAATTTAAAGCTTTTTTTCCCTTTTGTGATCCAGGTTTAGCCCGGATGCCATTGTGTTTAACTCATGGCAGCATTACGGAACTCCCAGCTACTGGATGCAACAATTTTTCAGGGAATCAAGTGGTGCAATTATCCATCCCACTACTATTCAATCCAGCTACTCCAGTTCATTGGTTGCATCTGCAGTTACTTGGCAGAGTCCAGAAAACAGCAGCAGTCACCTGAAAATAAAGGTTCTCATTCTTGATCATGCAGCCAGACCTCTAATGCTTAACTGCGTTCACCCCTTCTGCTGTTCTATTTGCAGATGGTTATAATTCATGGCAGCTGAAGTTTCTTCAAATTTTTCCTTTTGGTGATGCAAAGTTATCATAAATTCATAATGATTTCCCTTCCAAAGCAAACACCTTTTGATTTTGATTAGGTTCTCAGAGGATGTATGTTGAAGATGCAACCATAGAACTGTCTTGCTTTATGCCTTTCATTCTCGAAGGAAAGTTAACCGTCTACCTTTTGACCTCACCTTTGAACTATTGACACAGATAAGGGATATAGATACGACACAATACGGATATGGGGCATTTAAACAAATTTTGAAAAAATTAGGACATACGTACACTATAAATTTGACAGGTATTATATATCTGTATATATTGTGCCTATCTGTGCATCTCCATGTACAGAAATACAAATGAAGTACACAATGCTACAGATACATGATAAAAATATCATACATGTACAAGTATATAATAATAATAATAATTAAACTATACTTGTCTTTGTGTGTTAATATTACTATCAGTAACATGAACCTGTAAGACTAGAATGGTTATAATTACACAATGACTTAAATTCACGAAACGTTTTCAAGTCATATAAATTAATAATCATGTGAATAATTTGAGAAACTAGACAAATTATATAATGTAAAGTATTTATATCATAGTGTTACAAACTCCTTATTTAAAATTAGATTTTTCTTTTTTAACTTTGTAATCTTTTGTCTAGAACGTCTCTGGTATATATGTAGGATATATTGCAATTTATAGGATACATCAACAAGAGTATTTGGCATGTATCAGTCAAGCACTAGAGTTTCCAAATATCAGAAAAAACATACGACACGAGCACGTTTCCTTCACTGAAGTATCAGTGTTACATAGGTCCTCACAAATTTGGTCCTTTTTTTCATACATGTTGCCATTTCATATCAGTTAATTTTATGTAATTCAAATAATTTATAGTGGTCTCTTTCGACCAGTTCATATCAGTTTAAACACGGATGCAGATTATACGCTTGTGAATTGTTCTCTGTTTAATCTCTCTTTTTCATATCAACAGATTTCTGATTCTAACTTCAAAATTGATTACTCTTTCCATGATAATTATTTGCAAATAGCAAATTATGTACTCTTTTTCTTTTCTTTTTTTCTTTTCATATTTTCCCGTGAACCACCTGAATGATAACTTTCAACAAAGGATTTAGTGCTAGGTAGAATGCCATAGCATAATGTTGCAAACTTCTTTGTGCAGATTGTAAATTTTGGGAGCGATGCTGTGAATCTTAAGATGTCAGTGTCTGGATTACAAAATCGTGTTACCTCTTTAGGATCAGTGAAGACAGTGCTTACATCGGCTAATTTGATGGATGAGAATTCCTTCGGGTACCAAACAAGGTAATTAATTTTTCTTTTGATTAAAAGCCAAGGTATCCAATAAATCAATCCAATGTTTTTATGCATGAAATAAAAAATAAATGTTTGGTTTACTCCAATCATCATCATCATCATAAACCAATAGTTGGGATAAAGTGGCTGACCCGTCTGTTTCAGGTTGTTATTCACATGAAAACATAATGTGCATGCATTGTGTCTGAAAGTGAAACAAGGAATAAAGAATGGATACTTGAAATATGCTATTGGAAAATAACTTATACCTTGATTTTCCTTCGATGTTCCCCCCATGGGATGTGTTTATTCGTCTAAAGCTAAAAGAAACCAATTTGCAGTAATCTTATTATATTATAAATATTGTGTGTCTCCGCGTTTCTTTTGTTTATCAATTCAGGAAATAGTTGTACTTCAATGCTCTTTCCATGCAATGAACCCTAGTAGTTTCCTTTGATCAAACTCCCCCATATTAGTGGAAATGTCGAAGGTCATAAATGTTCAATTAACATAGTTTGTGATTACTGATTTGTTAGTAACTTAGTAGCCCTACTGAAATTTCTTTTCCAGTGTGTGACAATAAAATTTTATGCACTGTTGATAATCCCTTTTTTGTGTCATGTAGGTGGTGCCTGTGCCCAGTATTATTCCAAATGCAGGACCTAATATGGATGTTGTTATTTCTCCACATTCCATCACATCATTTGATCTATTGCTGGCTCCAAAGTATTACACATCTGCAATTTAAGCAGTGATAGACAACAAGGCAAAGAAATGCACACAAAAGTGTGAAACAGCTAAATAGAGTATACACAAATGTTCATCTGTAAATAATAAATAAAAAAACTGTGCATAAAGGTCACCAAGAGTTTGCATTGTTTAAATGAGATATCAGAGTGTAAACAAATTGTTAAAGTCAATTAATTCAATTCTTGGCCATTGTTGTAAGATTTTCCCCTCAAAAATCTTGACAATCTCCTTTTCTTGAACTATTTGTAATATAAACCCTAATATTCTTCTGTGCACAGATCTTTATTCTCTGCATGGAAAAATTATGTGCAATCGATGTTGCCTGATTTGTTTTGTGCTTGGCAATTTCCCTTGTTACTTGCATAAGATCATGGAAGATAAAAAGAGTAAATTCCCATTTAAAATTTGAAAGAAGATTTTTCCACCATCTCAATCAGCTCATTTCATGGGAAAGGGAAAAACACCAATTCATAAGCTATAAAATCAATTAATTGGATTTTTCCCTCATTTTTTTTCATGGTTTTAATGGAAACCAAAACACACTCTAAATTAAATTGCTGAACAATGAAAATTTATTCTTATTGCTAGTTCTAGTTCCAACCTACAAAGAAGTCTAGATCGAGATTTCACCCTGATTCTCTCTAAAGCTTAAATCGAGGTACTGGAAAATAAGATGATTACCACAAGCAGACATATTGAGTGATATATAAATGCCAAGATTTATGTGACCCGAATATGTTAAGGCTTTAATAGTACCCAAAATCTATCTCTATATATTGTAAGAGACATGGGATATTTTTTTTGCTAGGATAGAAGCAATATAAGAATAAAAACTAACTACAAAAGAAAAGAAATGCTTTTGTATAGTTGGAAAACTAATTCTTGAACTAAAGAACCATGACATGTGATTGTTTCGAATTACATAGCGATTAATAAAGAATAGCTATGTTCAATTATTTTAGCTAATATTTTCTTGTTTGTTGAAAACGGAAAATATTTAGATCTTCGGTATGGGTTCGGCTCATGTGTATGGGTCACAATAGGATGTAGGAGATTAATAGCAGGGCAATTTTTTGGAGGAAAAAAAAAAACCTGTTTTTAAATTAATCTCAAAAATCAATAACTCTAAAAATATTTTTAAAAATTGACCTCTGACAGGCAACATCGGTGCCACGTCAACGCTGACTGGTGGCAATTTTTGGTTCGCGTGGGGTTGGCAACCCCGGTGAACCAATATTTCTTTTGCTTTGTGTTCGGTCGACCATAATCTTTTTTTTTTTTTTTTTTTTTTTTTTTTTTTTTTTTTGGCTCTGGTCAAGCTAAAGTTGATTTTTTTTTTTTATACATGATGTTGCATGTGCATGATGAACGAATAATACATGTGCAATGATTGTGCATGTGAATCAAAAACCATCATGCATTATTTTAACATGCATCATTATTTTAGTTTGGACCCATCATCATGCATTATTATGTTGAAATCACGTGTGATGCTTCAAAAAATTCAACTTTGGGTTGGTCGGTGTTGCCACCCCGGCCAAGCTTAAAAACTGAACAAAAAAAAAAAAATTGGTTCGATCGGTGTTGGCAACTTTGGTCGACTGAGCACAGAGCAAAAAAAAATTCTTTTTGATGAGGTCAATTTTTAAAGTTATTTTTAAAAACATAATTTTTTTAAATTGCTTTTAATATTATGCAGTTACAGGTGATTAGTGACAGAGTCAGGATTTCAAAGACATGGAGCATAAAAACGGGGATCAATTGCTCATGATCACCCGCCATCGCAAGATCAATCATGGGTCCTCGTTGGACCTCGATCTGCGTGTGTGGGCGTGCGGGTGTGTGGGGGTGGGTGGCGCACAGATACAAAGGCCGGAGCCTCATTTGGCGCCCTTTGGCTCCGCCGCTGTATGTGATTGGATTTTGACAGAGCCTTCGAGTGATCGGCCTCCAATCTTTGACGTAACAAAAAAAATATTATTAACAATAATATATTTACTTTCTCTTATAATGTTTTAAGACCTATTATTAGAATGAGTAGTCTCTGATAAGTCAATTTTTTCGATTTATCAATTCACAAAGAAAATTCATAGCAGCGTAAGAAAATTAACAGCCAGAGTATAAGAACAAAAAATAGTTAATCAACATGTGATATAACTAATTGGATAATTTGATTTCTTGAATAATTTGTTTATAAAAATAGTACAAAAAAGTAGTATGCGAAAATAACTAAAACAGATAATTAGAACAATTGAAGATTTAGGAATAATAACAAGAAATATTATTTCTACACTCTTCTACATAAGAGTAATATATGTTGGTTCTAGTATTAGGGAAGTAATAGTATTCATGGAATCCATTGGTGTAAATCTTGTGTAGAGAAAATATTTTTCTGATAATAAATCCTTAGGAATAAAAACTGTGATATTTCCCCAATAATACATCCATGTTCCTTTGGTGTAAAGAGAAAATTTTAATCAAAATCGACTGATGGAGTTTTTTTTCCCATGACTCTTATAAAAACGTTGTCCGTCTGTCTGTCCATCTTTATTCGCGAGAAAGACCCCTCCTTCTTCTCTCACCTTTCCCTTCCTTCTTCTTCCTCTCTTCTTGTGCCGATCAGTCGATTTTTTATCGATATCAGCGATATACTTGTATCATTTATAAGAGTACTTATATTAGTCTTGTACAGAGACCAGTGTAGCTTGAAAATGTATAGAAAAACTCTTCATATTTCAGGTTTGCTCTTCGCCAACCAAAACATATTACGTGTTTGTTCCGTTACAAGTCGTAAGTCGTAAAATGAGAATGGGAAAAGTGAACTGTAGCAGGAAAAAATATTGTGTTTTACGGTATTTGGTTGATAAAGTGAAAGTATAAATAAGAAAGTATATTGTGTTTTACGGTGTTTGGTTGGTAAAGTGAAAGTGTAAATGAGAAAGTATATTGTGTTTTATAGCATTTGATTGGTAATGTAAAAATGTAAGTGAAAAAATTGACCATAAAATTAACTGTAGCAGTGATTTAAATATTATAAATACTATTAAATTAAATCTATTATTGTAAATTAAAGTAATAAATCTGAGATAAGATATTAACAATCTTAATATTGTATTTATAACAATAATATTAATAAAATATTAGTATAATTAGTAAAATATTACTAAAATATTAACTAAATAAATAATATAAATTTTAAGAAAATCTAAAGAACATTAATAAAATTTTAAGAATACTAATAAATATAAATATTAAAAAATCTTAAGAAAAATAATAAAATATAGCTATAATATTATAATATTATAAAATACTTAAAAAATTATTATTACATTAATTTTTTATAATATTATTGTAATATTATAGAAATATAAAATAACAAAGTAAAATATATTATAATTTAATAATAAATTATTATTATTATTATATTATTATAAAAAATTATTATTACAATATTAACATAATAAAATATTAATATAATAATAAAGTATATTATAATATTAATAAAATAATAATTTATATTAAAAATAAATAATTAAATATATAGTAATTTTATATTAAAGTATAATATTGTTAAATTAAAAAATATTGACTCTAAATAAAATATTAAAAAACTGGTATAAGTATTAATAAAATAATAAAGCATTAAATAACAATATTAAATAAAAATATTAAATTCAAATAGTAAAATATTAAATATTAAAACAATATTAAAATAATAAAAAACTAAAGATTAAAAAAATAAAGAAAATAAAATAATTAAATAATAAATTGAACATTATTAAAATATTAAAAATATTAAATATTTAATAATATTAAATTATATATTGATTATCAAGTAACTGCTTTGAACTGCAAATGTATTACAAGTGAGATTTACATGACGACAAAATTAACTGTAGCAGTTGCAAGTGAAAAAATGTAGGTATAAAAGTGAGATTTACATGACCACAAAATTAACTGTAACAATTGCAAGTGCATTTTATAAGTTTTTTTCAACAAAATAAACAGCAGAAAATGAAAAAAAAAATTTACGACTTACAACTTGCGATGTTTTGCGGCGGCCCAATTCGTTAAATAATTACAAACCGGGTCGCCCGACGGGATAAAGATTTATCCGCTCCCTGGGAACTACCACCCAAAAATCACCGTCCTTCCAAATCTTCATGGGTTTAGTTTTTTTTTTATTAAAAGTTTACGCACAACCCCTCATGAGCTTCAAAATTTCAACATACCAAGTATGACCAAAGTTTTACGACACCCAGGGTCAGAGCAAACATTCCGAAACCCTCTCCCCCACCCAACCAAAAACCAAATAAAACCCAAAGAAACTCACAACAAAAAAAATTAAGGTACGGGGGTAAAAACCAAAAAAAAAAAAAAAAATATATATTTTTTTTGCTCTGTTCCCTCCATTGCGATCAATGGAGGAATCTGAGCCCCTGCTGCTGCCGCTGCGGCGGTGAGGGCTTTTGCGGGGCTGCAGCCGAAGGACAGGCAGTACGACTGGGGCTACTCGAAGCCCGTCGTCACCCTCGATCTCGTGTGGAAGACGACCTTCGTCCTCGCCGCCGCCGCCATCCTCCTCTCCACCGCCAGGGAGCGCCCCTCGACGCCGATACGGGGGTGGGTCTTAGGGTACGCTGTTCAGTGCCTGGTGCACATGGGTTTTGTTTATTTTTAATACAGCAGGCGGAGGAGGAGGAGGCGGAGAATGGAGGAGGAGAGCACAGAATGCAGGTAGGTAACAAGTAATTCTCAATTCTCAATTGGAAAATCGTTGTAAATGTCAATTAATTTTTCTTGTTTTTTTGGATTTTGTTGATGGTTTTGATTGAGTCGTCATGACTCAATTCATGTTTCTGTTGCACATTGCTGCCATAGACTGTACGAGCAATAATGCTGATAGGCATTGCTTGTGGGATGTAGATTCTAGATTGTACAAATTACTATCTTTTCTCCTGATTTGTCAACTTGATATTGCCCTCAGAATTAGTACCAAATTTCTAGCATATTTACATTTTCACTAAATAAATGTGCCTTACATAAACTCGAGAAAACCTGTCATATTGGTCGTTCCATGTAATCTCATGCAATCGAGGAGTAAAATCTGAAAGGGGAAATGGGAAAGACAGTAAAAACACATTCACACAAGCCCAAGTTGCCTGCCTGACTTGCGTTAGGTATTTATATTTTGAGTTTTTCTTATATTTACCCCTTAAATCTTTTATATTTTTAAATTTACCCCTTAAATCTTTATATTTCTAAAATTACCTTTCAAAATCATCCCATATTTTTAAAATTACCCCTAATGCTGGTTTCAGTTTATCTTTTAACAGTTTTTAAAGATGATTACCAAATTAACTCCACTAATACTTCCCTAACCTTTCTCTCTCTCTCTTTCAAACTGTCGCTTTGTCTCCCTCAAAAAACCCAAAAAAAAAACAGATTTTGTATTATGTTTGTATTCAAATTTTAAATAGTTTTTATTCAAATTTCAGGTACTGTAATGTACTTGTTTCAGTTTCTCAATTTTTATTTGTGTGCATGCTTCACCTATTATGAACAATTAAACTGAACCATGTTTCTAACTTGGAAACAAAATCCTGTCAAATTTAAGAAGTATTAGTGGGGTTAATTAGGTAATCATCTTTAAAAACTATTAAATGACAAACTGAAACCAGCAGTAGGGGTAATTTTAAAAATATGGGATGATTTTGAGGGGTAATTTTAGAAATATAAAGATTTGGGGGGTAAATTTAAAAATATAGAAAATTTGAGGGGTAAATATAAGAAAAACCCTTATATTTTTAGTAAAAACTTAGGCCACACAATATCACTATCATTCCATACTTCACATGACTTTTCAGATTTCTTACCGAGCCTTCTCAGCTTGCAAATTTCCTTTACGGAAAACTCGACAGTAATTTTATTTCTATTTTCTCTGAGATGTGTCATCACTTCTCTATATTATTTACTATTATTTGTAGGGGTTTGTGCTACCCCAAAGAGAAGTTGTTCAAATCTCTCTTGGTTAAAGTGAATGACTAGCGTCTCAGTAATAGATCCGAGGGTCTGATCGTCGCATTGTGACATTTGATTCTCAGCAATGGAGAATGCACTCCCCAGCGGAGTCGCCATCTTATTTTTCATTAAAAATCTAATAAGGAAAAACTTACAAAATATTGAGGAGCAAAATTACAAGTAATTCTTTAAAGAAAAAAGAAAATTATAAGTAGATCTTCTCTGAGATTTCTGGGGAAGTGTGCCGGTGGGAGTCTGATCAGCGCGCGACCACTTTGTCACGTTGACGATGCGATCGATCGATCTTCGAACACTAGTGCTTGAGAATTCCTTCTCTCCTGGTTCCGGAGATTTCTTGAGAGAGAAAGATCTCAGGGCATCAGCGCCCTGAATTGATCCTTGTAGGCGTAGAGAATAGTGTATATAGTTTGGTAACTATCTCTAAACTCCCATTTAGTTTACATTATTTTACATAGATAATATTTTTTAGCATGTTTAGATTTTTGTGGTTCATGTGGTAAATACTTATTTAGATGTAGCTTTCATTAAAACTTGTGTCTATATTTGTACAAGTAGTGAGCAACATTTGATTCTTATATGTTTGAACTTCATTGCTCATTTGTACTCATTACATGTACAAGTATAACCTAGTTTTGATGATTCCCTCATTTACACTTGTTTTGCCTATCTTTGTGCATGTTTTGCTTCATGTATATGTTGTTCTTATCTAAAACTAATAAATATACGTGTATACCCTTGAGTCACTTGACTTCATGCAAATTACATTATGGACTCTTTTGTATTTAGGATATGTATGTATATTGTTAGTTTTGATAAAACATACATATACCTTGAAGTTTATTTTTAGATGAAAAATGAATTTTTGTAATTTTCATATGATTGACGTTTTTTAGCATTATTGATTATTTTCATGAAAATGATATTCACATGATTCTTGTACAGTCACACTTCATTTGTTTACTCATGACATTGTTTTCATGAGAATTTTTGAGCTTTATAGATTTTGAGTGACAACTCTTGTGTATTTGGTATATTTTATGAGATACATATGGTTTGGTTTCATGTTTGAAGGATCTTTAACTAGATTTTTAAAAATTACTTTAAACTATTTATTTATTCTTCATTTGGTAGTGTTTTCAAAATACAACTATTTTCAATTCTATTTTTGAAAACTTCTACCCCTAAAGAGCGGATGGATGGGCGACCATGCCTTGTGAGCCTTATTGAAAATCCTTTTATCATGTGCATGAATATGGTTGATAGTTATAAGTTATACACATGTTCTTCATGGAATCTTATATTTGTATACTCATATTTGTTTCATATATATATATATGTATGTTTTAAATTTCATATAATATCAATTTCAATTGGTATTTTCTTTTTCATACATATAAATATGTTTTGATTGTGCTTGATTTATAATATCCATTACATGTTTAAAGCATAAATTATGTTTATACTAAGCTTGACTTAAAATTAAAATTAAATTGGTATCTTTATAAGCTTATACATTATTTTCAATTGGTATTTCAATTGACATATTTTATTTGGTATCAAAATTTACAATAGATTTCAATTACAATAGATTTCAATTGGTATTTAAATTGACATTTTATTTGGTATCAAATTTACAATAGATTTCAATTAGTATCAAAAATACAAAATGTTTTACTTTCATTGGAATCTTAAAATTTTGTTTACAAGTGGTATATCAAAATTTGTTTTGTTGACTTAAGAGATTTCAAATTTTTTTTTAAAATGATTTCAAAATTTTTGCTATGAATCCCCTATATGCAAGGGGAGCTTAACATCTCTTCTATATATAGATTTATGTTGAGTCTATCTTATATTGAGGAGCTTGACATCTCTTCTTTATATGATACACGTGTATAGGGGGAGCTTAACATCTCTGTTTATACATTGTATATCATGCTTTATATGAGTTAGAGTTTTATCATCCCTTCTTCATGTAATGCATGTATGCAGGGGGAGTTAACTTCACATCTTTATTCTTCATGAATGTATATCGCATATGTATGCAGTGGGAGTTTCACCTGGCATCCCCTTTCTGAGCCTAAGAAGGTTAGGTTCGCAGTCATTAAGCTGACTGGTCAGGCCAGCTAGATTGGACCAATGTGGAAACCCTGCGAGCATCTCTAGCTCAACAGCTTATAAAGACGGGTTGCTATGAAGGATGAGCTCAAAGGCAAGTACGTGCCACCATCCTATTATGCACATCTTTTACACAGGTGACACCAATTCAGTAAAGGCAACAAGTCGGCTAAGGAATATATTGTCAAGTTTGATGAGTTTCTCATCAGATGCAGTATCCTAGGCATAGAAGGCGAGACTCAAATCCTTCGCAGATTTAGAGCTAGTCTTAGAGAAGACCTAAGGACCGAACTGTTGGCTCACGGAGTTACAGAACTTGAGAAAGCCTATACTTTAGTTCAAGATCTAGATGTCGTTAGATCCAGCAATGCCTTTAAGAGTCATGATCATAGAGCACCAATGTCTAGACCTTTTTCATCTACTCAGCTCCATAGGTCTAGTACCCATCCACCCTCACATAGGAATGATGTTAAGGGCAAGAGATTTGAATGAGACAATAGAAACAAAGGCACCGAAAGGGGATTTTTCAAGAGTAGTACCACTGCGAAATGCTATAAGTGTCAGGGACATGTGCATATGGCTGTCAATTTCCCTAGTCCCATTGAAATTACCATTATTGATGGAGGTCCTGTGGAAGCCCTCGAGTCTGATTCAGAAGAATTCACCTACCAAGTGGATAAAGAAGTAGGTGGTGATTTCGACAACGATCATGAAGGTGAAGATCTTCAACTCAAATATCCGTCATCAAGTGATACTTTTCACAATCAGAAGAATAGGTGCAGTGAGTGAAAAACTGCAATCTTCTACACATTCACCAAGATAAAAGACATGAACTGTAAGGTTGATTGTGGATAATGAAAGCTAAATCAATGCAGTATCCTCCAAAGAGACTGAAAAGATTGGATTAAAGGATGTACCCCATCCTCACTCGTACAAAGTGTCATGAATCAACTCCATGGCCCTAGAAGTAAAACAACAATGTTTTGTCCCGATCGATTTTAATTTGTATAAAGACAAGATCTGGTGCGATATGATGACCATGGCGTGAGTCAAATTATCCTAGAAAGACCATGTCCATGAATGTTCGACAAAGATATCATCACCTACAGTCGATCTGACATGTGTCAATTCGAACATGAGGGTAAAAAGATTAAGTTATTGCCCTCCCAACCCAAGGTTGGACAGCCTGAGCAGACGCCTACCATACCAAATGACTAAGGGAATTAACCTAATCGGTACGAAAGCCTGTGACCAAGAACTAAAAAAAGATGCTCTATTTATGATTCTCACAGTTAGAGAAGTTGTGGAGGAGTCTGATAGAACTATTCCTCTTGAAGTCACTCTCGTGATTAAGAAAAATACAATGTCCTCTCAGAAGATCTCCTAGATAAGCGACTACTGATGTGTGACATCCAACATGCTATTGATCTGATTTCAGGAGCAAGTCTTCCCAACTTACCACATTACCGAATGAATTCCATAGAGCATGCAGAGCTCAAAAGGCAAGTTGACGAGCTAGTGAGAAAGGGTTTCATTAGAGAGAGTATGGGCCCTCGTACGGTCCCTGCTTTGTTGACGCCAAAGAAAGATGAATCTTGGCACATATGCATGGGTAGCCGCGCAATCAATAAAAACACAGTTAAGTATCATTTTCTCATCTTTAGGTAGGATGATCTGCTAGATATGATGGCTGAAGCAACTTTCTCAAAGATAGATCTTAAAAGTGGCTACCATCAAATTCGTATCTGCCATGAAATGAATGGAAAAACCACCTTCAAGATGAAGGACGTATATATGAATGGACAGTTATGCCCTTTGGCCTGACAAATGCTCCCAACACCTCTATGTGAGTAATGACACAAGTGCTACGTCCATTCATTGGTAAATTTCTAGTAGTTTACTTCGATAACATCCTCATTTACAGTAGATCACAAAAGCAACACTTGGACCAATTGCATTAGGTATTGCCGTGTTAAGAAAGAAAGAGCCATACACCAATCCCAAGAAGCGTACCTTTCTTACCACAAAGATCCATTTTTTAAGATTTGTGGTCTCTGCTAGTGAAGTCTCAGCGAATCCAAAAAAGGTTAGACCATAGAAGAATGGCCGGAGCCCAAGACTATAGAGATGTCAAAAGTTTTTACGGGCTCGCAACTTTCTGTTATCGATTTATTCAAGGGTTTAATACCATCATGACCCCAATAACCGATTGCTCAAAGAAGGGCGAATTTGCGGTCGAGCGTTGCCTCGAAAGTATTTGTTAACATTAAGAAGAGAATGGCCAGAGCCCCTGTCACGCGTCTCCTTGCTTTTTTTCAAAGTTTTTGAAATGTTATGTGACGCATCAGGAATTGGCATAGGCAGATTTCTCTCTCAAGAAGGCCATCCAGTTATTTTAGTGAGAAGCTGAATGATATCAAACAATGAAACTCCACCAATGACAAGGAGTTTTATGCGGTAATTCAAGCACTTCTCTAGCGGTGACACTATCTATTGTTGCAACAATTCATCCTTTACTCTGACCATGAAGCCCATGTATATATACTCCAAAAAAGATGCTGAACACAGGACATAGGCGATGGATTGAATTTCTCCAAGATTACACATTCACCCTATGACATAAATCAGGAGTAGATAACAAAGCGTTGATGCTCTCAGTTGCCGTGTTTTTGTCTTGACCAAAATATCCACGGTGGTAAACGACTTTGAAAAGTTAAGGACAGAATATGAGTCGTGTCCCAATTTTTACGACATCTACGCTATAGTGAAATATGGAGTGACTCGAGAAATCAATGGATATACCCTACAAGATGAGTATCTGTTTATAGGTCGAAAGCTATGCATCCCATGAACCTCACTTAGAGAATTTCTTGTTTGTGGATTACATGCTGGTGGTCTAGCTGGCATTTTGAAAATGAGAAGACCATTGAAGCCGTTGAGTAACGATTTTATTATCATTGTTTCAAGCGTGATATTGCCATGCATGTTGGAAGGTATCAAACCTGTCAACTTGTCAAGTAACAAAAGTAGAATACTGGTCTATACACTCTGCTATCGGTACCAAATTGCTCCTGGCAGGAGATTAGCATAAATTTCGTGTTGGGCCTCCCGAAGACTCAAAAAACCCGATTCTGTTTTAGTAGTTGTGGACTGTTTTTCTAAAACGACCCACTTGCCCTACTCTCGAACCTCCGACGCCTCCAGAGTGGCCAAGATATTTTTGATGGTGTCGAGCTGCATGGTTTATCTAAAACCATAATGTATGACTGAAATGTTAAGTTTACCAGTTACTTCTGGAAAACTTTATGGCATATGCTAGGTACTAAGTTGAAGCTCTCCACTTCCTATCATCCCGGACCGTTGGACAAACGAAAGTTGTTAATCGGAGTATGGGTAACCTCTGAAGGGCCCCTCAATGGTGAACATCTGGAAAGTTGGGATAAAAAGCTGTTTATTGCTGAAATTTGTCTGCAACACATCTGTTAATAGGTAGAAGCCCCCATGAGATCGTTTATGATTTTAGACCCAGATATCTTATTGATCTTATCCCCGTGGCTAAGCATTATAGGGCTTCTGAGACTGCATCTGCATTTGCATCCCACATGCACAAGCTACACAAGAAGATCAGTAATAAGATTGCAGAAAGCAACGCTAACTATAAACTACGGGCTGATGTTAGAAAAAAAAGTAAAAACTTTTAATGTTGGTGATTTTGTGATGGTTCAGATTCGTTTGAAACAGTTTCCTCCAGGAGTCGTTAAAAATTTGCATGCTCCTAATGTTGGTCCATTTCAAATTATGAAGAAATTGAATGATAATACTCATGTTATGGACATCTCTAAAAGATTTTGGCATCAATTCTACATTCAATGTCAAAAACCTAGTGGATTACAAGGGTCCTGACTTTAACCCAAGTAACTCACTAGTTGATGAGCCTGAACCCGAGCTTGTTTTTGAGAGCCCTCACTTCCTCCACTTTCAGATATTTTATCCAATACAGCAGAGGATTGATAAAATCATAGATGATGAGATTATCGCCACCAAAGATAAAAATGGTGGGACTCGAAGATACTTGATCCGTTGGAAAGGAAAAACGCCAATTAAAGACACATGGATTGATTGAAGTGACTTGAGCGGATTAGTCGGATGCTTTGAAGCGATACAAGAGCATTTCTACACCTGACTCGATGGGGTCAAGTTCTCTCCCACCCAGGGAAAATGACGCAGACATCCAGTCACGTCCCTGGCACGTATATCACTGTAGGAGATGCATTGCATCCAGTGGGATGATTAGTTGATTAGGATTAAGTCTTGATGTAGTATTTTTATTTTATTTATGTTGATTTTTCTTTCTTTTGTTTAATAGTTCTTTTAGTCCCATATTGATTTGAGAACCTTCTTTATTTTTATAAAGCCTATTTAACGACCCATTCTCAACTTAATAAAGCTAATGCAGAATTAATT
Source organism: Agave tequilana (assembly GCA_038442645.1). Taxonomy (NCBI): domain Eukaryota; kingdom Viridiplantae; phylum Streptophyta; class Magnoliopsida; order Asparagales; family Asparagaceae; genus Agave; species Agave tequilana. Next base: position 105,944 of record JAVJIF010001509.1, read on the forward strand.
TTGATTAAATAATTATGAGTGATTCTCTTCACTCAAATTTTCATTCAGACGTGTGTAACCCTAAGGAACCTTAGTTTAAGAGGGTGAACTCCTAACTAGCCCTATCCCACCACCATCCACCACCTCTTACCATCTCCTCCTTACAAGCTTGCACCCCTCTCTTTCCTCTCTCCCTCCCCTTACCTTCTCTTCAAAAACCCTAATTCAAACCCTAGCCGCTGCCGCATCCTCATCCTCATCCTCCTCACCCCAGTCGCCGTCCCCCTCCTACCTTGCCCTGAAACCCTAACCCTCGCCGCCTCCCTATTCCTCCCCGAGCTCCCCCTCTCCCACCCCCACGCTGCCTGATTGTTCATCAAAAGTGCATATTTTTAGTCACATTTTTATATTTATTTTTTTATAAAACATTACTATTTAATTATTTTATTGTTTAGTAATGTGTAGGCTCTCCATAATTAAAAAAGAAAAGAAAAGAGCCCAAGAAAAACCCAAAAGCCCAAAAGATTATGGAATTAAAGCTAAATTGAGAAGTTAAAGGAAACTTCTATTTTATCCTATCTAAATTTGAATTTTAAACTTAAATTAGTTTAAAATTCAAAAGAGGAAAAGGATAGAAAGAGAGAAACCCTTATCCCAATTGAAGATAGAAGACTTCTACTCAAATTCAGGTTACTTGAGCCACAAGTTAAAAATAAATGGAAGAGAATTCAAATTTAGACTCGAATTCAGACTAAACACTTTTTAGTGTTTTGATAATAACTTTCTCTACAGAAAGTCAAATTCGATGATTCATGATGCTACAGAAAGAAAATTTAAAGGGCTACAAGTCTTATGTTGACCACTGTTTCAAATTATTCAACAATTAATATGTCAACTAGCTGCAGACAAATTCTGAATTGAAATTCTCAATCCTATTTTGAAGATAAAGGATAAAATCAAGTTAAATTTGGAATTTAGACAATAGTTGATCCCCAAGTCAAGAAGAAAAGGATATTTTCAGAATATCCTCAATTCAAATCCAAAGGATAAGGAGATAGCCTCCTCGTTTTGGTGTGCAACTTTATCTAGGACTCTCCCTGAGTTCTATTATAAAAGAACATGTATAGGCTGAAAAATCTCATCTCAGAAAATTAAAGTTTAAGATTTTCTTTAGATCTTTTTCTTTCCGAATTTTCATTATATTTTTGAGTTTTTTACTTTGAAGAAGAAGATTTGTAAAGAGAACAAGGCTTTTGTACTGGATTAGTGAATATTCAATAAAGGTTCTTATTTTCTTTTTATATCTCTTTTGTTCTTTTAATTTGTGTTCTTCAATTCTTATTTGCTTTATTTATGCATCCTTTAATCATCATGCCTAGTTTAATAATAAATATGAGAAACTAATTCTCTTCGTAATTTGCTAATCTCTTCACCAACTAAGTCTAGTTCTATAAGATGAATTGATTGAATTCCATGCTTGTTTGAAACCCTAGGGATAAGTTAAGAATCTTGAAGATTAGTGATGAATTAAGTTAAACCAGTTTTAGGGTTATACTATTTAATGGTTATTTTTGGTTTATGCTTAGATACTTTGATAGCTTAATGTTAAGTCTAAAACGATTTTTCTTATGTTATACTTAGAAACTTTGATAAACTAATGTTTAATTTTATCTAATATACTTTAATAAGGGTCTGCTTTCTATCTTACTCTTCTCACTTGAATTTGAAGCAACACTTTAGGATCAACCTTTCTAGGTTCAATATGATGCTTACTTTTCATAAACTAGTGCTTAGTTATGATAGATGATTAGTGGGCTATGATGTCTCTTTTTATTAATTCAACTCTTTTAAAACCATCATCACTTTTTCCAAGTTCTACACAGAGAAACCATATCAAAACACTTCCATCGCATCTGTCCCTACGGATCGACACTACAGCGGATTAATTGCGAGAAAACGGAGAAACTTCTTAACCTTAACTTTTTCTTTTTTACTCTCTTTTCTCTATCAATCAAAACTGCCGCCTTAGTCAACGTCTACTCCCTCAGCCCTGACCCTACCGCCCTCATCCCCACCGTCGCCTGTCGTGTTAGCCGTCAACCTTACCCCCTCCTCTCCTCGATTTTTGCGCCTCCACCAAAAGTCCCACTCTATTGATCTATTGATCCCATTTTACAAAACTCTAGATCTATATTATTTGAGTGATTAATAGAGTCATGATAGATTTACATGTAGATCATGGTATTGTTGAAGACAACTAAGAGTTCTTAGAATCACCGTTCTTGGACTTTCAATTTAATCTAGAGGAAACCGTTGAGGAGTACATGTATCGGATCGCGTCCATTGTTGCTAAAGATATGAAGTTTTGTTTAGGGATACACGATTTGCAGGATCGATTTCATCCAGAGATGCATGTGTACCCAAATTTGCAGGCCCTTCAGCTTCTTGCACCACCACCACAGGATAAGGACACTGAGGTCAAACGTGATCAACAGTAGGTGAGTTTTCTTGATCACGATCATTTATTTATAAGGTATTGATAATTAATCACTAGGATTTTATGTACCTTACTGATGTCCATATATTTGAGAGATTGTGTGCATCTGCGATTTGTAATTCATTACTTTTGTATTGATTTTAAAAGTTTTTCTTGTATGATGTAGCTATTATTTTTTACTTTGTTCATGATTGAAATTGCTTCGCCTACATATGCTTCTTTTTGTTAATTTCATCTATTAGCATTATTAGTTTAATCTTTCCTACTTGAAAATCTTAGCTTATTGGTGAAGCATAGTTTTGATAGTTCTATCACCGATTTCCTATCACATGGACACATTTCACATCAATAAAGCACATGTTTATTGATTTATTATTTCACAAAATTATTACATGAATCTAATAAAACTTATCATGACTGGAAATCGCAAGAAAGAATTAAAGTAGTAACTAAACGATTTCACCTTGTCATCTCTCAGGACGAGATTTGATTTAGAAGTTCTAGTACATCTTCCCATTTGCCAAGGCATGTTTGAGAATCAAAAGGGATTATAGTGCATAGAATTGGCAAAGTGTTTTTTTTTTTATATAGTGATTCTTCTTTATCAACAAAGATCAGTGCCTAAAGCCTCTAAATTTAATTCCTTTTCGAAAAACTATATAAATTTTTTTATTTTAAATCAGTCATATCTACAGTCAATTTCATTAGCAAACTGAGGCTCAACAAGGTCAAGAAAAAAAGACACATAATAAGACCCGAGATAACTAAGCATGAAATGAACTTAAGAAGTGCGCACTGGGCAATGAATTTTACAAAGTCTTTCCTTGTCCCAATTCATCTTGTAAAAATAGTCATACAACAAAAGCTTGCTTTAGACTTTAAGCCGTTGGTGACAAAAACAGAATCGATCTATCTTCATACGTATATACATACCCAGAAAAATGATCTATCTTCAAACATATATGCATACCCAGAATAATATGTTAGCAGAATTCTGCATAGTTCCTTTTTTTTCTTTTGCCCTTTTCCCCTCTTTGAAATTAGGTTGTAGCCTAGTGCAAGTGAGATTTGAATCCCAAACCTCTTGCAGACTGTTAGCAGGTTAGCAGGCTAAGGCTTTGCGCTGTTAATAGGTTTTTATCACTGTGCTACAGTAGTACTTTCCGCATGGTTCATTCTTAGTGGGATGAAATTTCATGATTGAAAGTTAATGCTCCCAACTGTATTAAGTGCTCAACTATAACAGTATAACTCTGTCGAGCACTGACATCGCATCCAATTAACTTTCCTATTCAATCTGATATCCAATGTTAACCCTTCATCTACCCGAATGCAATTTACCATAAAACAACACTAATCTAATCAAACTGTAAAATGATTTGGACACCAGATGAAAGTTGCTAATGTGGGCTATATTGAATAACTTAAAAGATTTGCCGGGCTAATCTTACCATGTGTAAATCTTCACCGCTGCCAAGAAATGGGGAAAGAAAAAATGGCTAATTGAAGACTGTAGGAAAAAAAAAAACTCCTAAATTTTCCCTTGGCTCCCGAATTTGACCAAATGGATTCCTCCAAACTCCAAAGTTTAATTGATCAGCAATATTCTCAATCTTTTTCCTGTGAAACAACCACTAGTCACCTTTTAACCAAATAAATATGAAATTATCCTACCTTGCTTTGCGTTTATTCACCCTATTTTCTGAGACCTGCAATCTTGTGCGCTATAATTAAAACATCTACTAAGGAAGCTGACAAAGTATTACATGTTCAAATCTTTGAGTTGCATCAGCAGAACAGCTTAAAGGAAGGAAATCTTACATGTGTTCAACTTTTTTTCCCCGATTTCACAAGCAATACAACTGTGAAGAAAGAAGCATTCAGGGTTTTCCACTGTTTTCCTTCGGATTCTGACTCGAGAAAAAGATGAAGGAATCAATTATTTACTAGAGATTTTGAAAAAGACGAACCAATTAAGTTACACATTCATGTTGTTAGTTTGATAATATATTTACATGCGTACAAATTGCAATTAGGTAACTAATCTGATCAGTGGAAACAATACTTACCAGGTTCTACTAAAGTGTGCAAAATATGATTATCAAACAGGAGAGCAATTAGCAGTAGAAATCATAAAGAGCAAGATCTCAATAAAATAATATATAATAATGAAAGAAAATCTGACCTTTGTCCCCACATAATCTATCGATGGCTCAAAACTAGCTGCTGTCTTCTTGGTGATATCAGTTGGAATCTGACCGAGCATTTAACCAACATATTACTTTGCAGCTATTTTTGCAATAGGAACCCCAGTTGCCTTGAAGCAAGAGCCGACTATCTTTATACCTGAGGATTCATTTCAATAACCATAACCTTCTCCACCCTCAGGATTCACTGCAAACTGCACATTAGAGCCACCACATTCCTCCCTAATAATAGCAATCAAATAGTCCCGCAACCTCTGGTATTCCTTGCGTGTTATGATCTGAGCCGCCGGAACCACCATAATAGTCCCCTGTATGCACTCCCATCGGATCAATATTCTCATTTGAACATATGTGACTGCTTGTTACTGATATTCCTCATCACTTCAAGCTCATATTATTTCCACCCAAGAAGCTGACTTTTCTACCATTACCTGACAGGTTAAACAACAACCAATAAGTAAAGAAATTTATGAAAAATGGAAATGTATAGCACATTCTGTTTTAAACTGGACTCTAGCATATATTGTTCCCAAAAGACCAACTTGATTCTTATTAAAATGAGTTTAGGCATTTAACCAATTCTGAAGTCCAAATAAATGATATTTTGAAGGGAAAATTCACCTGAGAGGTTAGGCTGACAGCGAGTCCATTCCGGCAAATATTCTCAAAATCCACTTTATCATCAAGCAAATGCAGAGTGCATTGAACCTATTGAGGATAGATACCCATCAGAAACCAAAAACATGAAGCAACTCCCCACTAACAGTTAGATAGTTCATTACAAATCAAAACCAATATCATATAACAAACACTAAATTAAAACAAGGAAGAAACATAAAACCCAGCTTATTGGGAGATTTATGCTAATACTGAAAGGTTCTGGATACAAGGTGATGATGGGGGATAAATCAGCAAAGTTAAAAATCAAAATACATGCTCTCCCCTACTTCAGATTACAAAAAGCAAACAATCGAACAAAGCTATCATAAGACAAGCAACAAGCTTATAATAATGAGTAGAAAAGTAGAGAAAGAGCCTCTTTCCACGAATAGACTATAACATTAAACAGCAGAAGACGCTTTCTGCAAGTTGGATTGCTCCTCCTCTGAGACATGAAAGAAGTCCTGCAGAGCTGACATTTTAATGGTGTTGTGCTTCAGACTCCTAATAGCCTCTACACTTGCTAGCGCCCCGGCAACCGTTGTTATAATAGGTATTTTGTAACCCAGAGCCATCCTCCTTAATTTTCTGCCGTCATCCGAATCCAAAGCATCACCAGAACTTGTTATCACCATGACCTGTATCTCGCCATTTGATACCATATCCGCTGCATGGGGCCGCCCTTCATGCAGCTTTAGGACCCGCTCAACCGGTATACCCTCCAGGTCAAGAACTCTTGCTGTCCCAGAAGTCGCAACAATTTTGAAGCCCAATTCTTGAAACCCATGTGCAATTGAAGCAAGATGTGGTTTTGTGAGGTCACTTAGGCTCAGAAACACCGTGCCACTAACAGGAAGCTTTTGTCCAGCTGCAATCTGTGCCTTAGCAAAAGCGAGAGGGAACTCAACGTCAATCCCCATAACCTCTCCAGTGCTACGCATCTCTGGCCCAAGAAGGACATCACACCCTTGGAATTTCTCAAATGGGAAGACTGCCTCCTTCACGGACACGTGCCTTGGGATCACCTCACTTGAGAAACCAATATCATATAAGCTCTTTCCTGACATAACAAGGGATGCATATTTTGCCAAGGGGTGACCAATAGCTTTTGAAACAAAAGGCACAGTTCGTGAAGCACGAGGATTTGCTTCAAGAAGGTAAACATCACCTGAAACTGTGATTGCATACTGGCAGTTCATAAGCCCACAGACGTTGAGTCTCTTGGCTAGCTTCAAGGTCCACGAGCGGATTGTATCCAAGCTTTTAGATGATACAGTTTTTGTGGGAAGTGAACAAGCGGAGTCGCCCGAATGCACCCCTGCTTGCTCTATGTGCTCCATGATCCCCCCAATAACCACGTTTCCATATGAGTCAGCCAGGGCATCGACATCAATCTCAATAGCATCAGAAAGGTACTTATCTATCAAGACTGGGCGCTCAGGATCTACTTCAACAGCATTCTCAAGGTATGAGACAAGTTTGTCATCAGTGTAAACTATCTCCATTGCTCTTCCACCCAAAACATAAGATGGTCGCACTACCACAGGGTAGCCAATGCTTGCAGCAATTGTTTTAGCATCAGATTCACTCTTTGCTATCCCGCCCTTGGGTTGCTCAATCTCAAGCTCATTCAGGATTGCATTGAATCTCTCTCTATCCTCCGCAGCATCAATAGAATCAGGTGATGTTCCCCACACTTTTACAGTCCCTGTTCCACTAGCAGAAACCAATTTTTGTTCCTCTAGATAGCGTTGTATAGAAAGTGCAAGCTTAAGAGGAGTTTGTCCACCAAACTGCACTATTATACCATCAGGTCTCTCCAAGTCGATGACATTTGATACATCCTCAATGGTCAAAGGTTCAAAGTACAAACGATCACTGGTGTCATAGTCTGTAGATACTGTCTCAGGATTTGAGTTCATCATGATCGTTTCGTATCCATCCTGAAATAAAAAAAATAAATAAATAGAGAATAATCAGAAAAAGAAACGGACACATGTCGAAAAGCAAGTAATGAAGGATATCCAATGAAGCAAATGTAACTTCGCACGGAAGTTCTCAATTTGGTGATTGATAAAAAGTAAAATTAAAAAAAGAAAAGTAAATCTAGAAGAAACAAAAAAAGTTGCACCTTAAAAAATAATGAGTAAATAAAGACACATGAAAGAAACACAAAATAAGAACTCAGATCAGAGTAGTAAAAGTTCCTAAATATCATGAAAAGAAACAGAGGTTTCCAAGGTATTGTGAGAAAATCCCTTATCCATCAAATACTATGCAATGAATCAAGATAGGAGAGCATGCACATCTGTGTGTGTACTCTGTGTGTGTGTGTGTGTGTGTGTGTGTGAAAGAGAGGAAGAGAGGATCCGTTGTATCTACTGAATATTATGTGGAATCCGAATAGGAGAGCATGCACAACTGTGTGCACGTGTAAGAAAGAGATGGAAAACGAACAAACCTGTCGAAGGGCAAAAGAAGCATGACAGCAGCAGTAGTCAAATTCTATGCCCTGCCCGATTCGATTAGGTCCTCCACCCAGGATTAGCACCTTTTTCCTTTGAGTAGGAGCCGATTCACATTCAAAATCATAGGATGAGTACATATATGGAGTATTTGCCTCAAACTCTGCAGCACAGGTATCCACCCTCTTGTAAGCTGGGATCACACCTAGTGACAAGCGCTTTGATCGTACATCTTCTTCCGATGAAGAAGTAGCATAAGCAATCTGTTTATCACTAAATCCCCTTCTCTTCACTTCATACAGGTCGTCCTTCGTCAACTGGTCTAGATTCCTTGCCATGAGAAACTGTTCCACATCTAACAGCTCTTTCAGTTCAGAAAGGAACCATTTGTCAATATAACTCAGCTCTTGTATTTCTTGCACTTTCATTCCTTTCTTCATAGCTGCATATATCGCATGAATGCGATCCGGGTTAGGAGTTCTCAGACTGTACTTTAACTTCTCCCACTCCCAGTTGAGTTCCTTAATGGGAGCACAACCCCATCCAGCGTAACCACATTCCAGAGATCGAACAGCTTTTTGGAAAGATTCTTGAAAAGTTCTTCCCAGGGCCATTGATTCACCAACAGATTTCATCTGGGTAGTTAATGTTGGTTCTGAACCAGGGAATTTTTCAAAAGCAAATCGTGGAATCTGCAATAGATGAAAAGAACATGTGAGTATAAAATATTATTATCTAAGACAAACAAGGATGTCAATTGACCAATAATATCAGGCAGTAAAAAGATGCCAACAATCATATTTAAATTCCGGTCAGTGTTTCCCCAAATTCCGCAACAGGAAACTACTCAGGAGTATTTTCAGATGAAGGATCAGCAGAGGGGATGGTAGTGGTGTTCTTTCCTGCTTTTTTGTTTCTTTTTTTAAAAAAGAGCGTCTGCGTGATTTGGCGGGTGAGGGTAGGGAGTTATAAAAAAAATAATAACGACAGTTACCCAAATTGCAAGCCATAAGAGTGAGTCCGAATAATGAAAAGTTCATGGAAAAACTGTTTGGTTTTTTGTTCTCCACCCCCATACAACAGGAAAATTAGAGATATTCATTAGGCACATTACAGTTCTATAGAGAGAACCCTTGATGATAGAATATTTCCAATCCAACAGTAAGCAAGCATGATTACATGGTGAGAGATTGACCGTGAGGGTTGCTTCCTTCTCCCCCTTCAACATGACGAATAGTTAGATGCACACCATTAGCAAACTCATCAAAATTTTGAAAGAAACATAACCATGCATTAGAATAGTCATATAGCATCATGTGAAATTGAGAAATTCAATAAACAAGGCTAATAACCAGCAAGAATGATCATATGATGCCATCCAAATGTAAATCAATTATCAATTTTGATCGCAAAGAAGAGACATAGTATTTCAAATCTTCATATAGTATTTCAAATCTTCATATTTCAAGTTTCCCCAAAAGATTATTACTGCCCTGCCATGTAAAAAAGACACCTAATTTCTTCAATGCTCATCTTTCGAGTTTCACCATGAATTGTCTGCTAGAAATGTAAAAGTCCTTGCCTGTGCAGTGGCTAGCATGACACATTTGTCAAAAACAATTGCATGAACAATCTAAAGGGTATCTCAAGTCAAATTTCTGAATAAGGGATTTCTACTCTACTCAATTTCCGTGCATTAGACCCATTCTTCATCGTAATTCAGTTGTAACTGTTAATCAATTGTCAGTGGAAAATGTGATTTGGTCATGTCCAGTTCTTCTGAGCAGAGAGCAATTAAAATAGCTATAGACTAATGGCACAATCTCTTGGGTTTAGCAACAAGAAGAGTACACTAACAATGTAAAGAAATAGAAAACCCTAATAGTAGATCGTATATTAGATGAAAGAGAGTTACAAGATATATATAGAGAACAAGGAGGGTATATGGGTATATGGGTAACAACCCAATAACCCAATACTAATAGCTAACATTAACACTCCCCCTCAAGCTGGAGCATAGACATCCAACATGCCCAGCTTGTTACAAAGATTAGAAAACGCCTGAGGTAAGGCGGCTTTAGTAAGTAAATCAGCTAACTGCTTCAAAAATAGTGTGAACTGGAACATAACTACCTTCTTGGCCCAAGCATCTCTGATAAAGTGACAATCGACCTCAATGTGTTTGATCCTTTCATGAAACACTGGGTTCTGGGCAATATAGATGGCACACTGATTATCATAATACATAGGCATGGGTCCAAACTGTTTGAATCTAAGCTCCATCAGTGAATTTTATAACCACACCATCCCCATGCCTTATGAGCCATAGCTCTACATTCAGCTTCAGTACTTGAGCGAGACACATCTTGTTTCTTTCTCCTCCAGATCACCAGATTTCCTCCAACAAAAGTGCAATAGCCAGTAGTAGTAGCAAACAGCCAGTAATGAAGAAAAACAAGTAACTTAGGCACCAGATAGTAGCATATAGAGGCTCAAAAACAATATCAGATCAGATGTAAAAAAAAAATAATCTGATTTTTAAGTTGTTAGCAGACAAAATCTCACCAAATAAGTCTTGTAGAGCATCAAAAGCTCCAGATCAGCTCTAAAAAATCTGATTTTTGAGTAGTTGGAGTACTTCTTTTGGACCCTTGGAAGGATCAGCAGGTGGTGGCACTTGATGGAGAGAACTTGAGGAGGTAGCGGCACTTGGAAGTTGTTGGATTTGATGAAGAGATCTTGTAAAAGAAGGTGGCGGCACATAGAAGGTTGTGCTGCATTTGGATCTGATGGAGAGGATTTGGAAGTTGATGGAGAGGACTTGTAAGTGGTGCGGCACTTGAAAATTGTAGGTGGTGGCACTTTACGATTGTAGGAGAGGTGACGGCACCTTGGATCTATTGGAGAGAACTTTAAAGAAAGGGTGGCGGCACTTGGAGATTGTAGGTTGCGGCACTTTGGAGTTGATGGAGAGATGGCGACACTTGAGAGGAAGCTTTGAGGAGAAGGATTATAGATTTTTTTAGGGTTAGGGTTTCTTATTGCTCTGATTCCATGTAGATAAATAGAAAACCCTAAAAGTAGATCGTATATTGGATGAAAGAGAGTTACAAGATATCTATAGAGAACAAAGAGGGTATATGAGTAACAACCCAATAACCCAATACTAATAACTAATCTTAACAAACACAAATAATATTTTCGTGTAGCAAACTAGTAATCATATCAAGAAAAGCAACCATATGGGTAAGACAAGGGAAAATTCATGTTGTTAGTTTGACAATATATTTACATGCATACAAATTGCAATTAGGTAACAGATCTGATCAGTGGAAACAATACTCACCAGGTTCTGCAGTGCATTCACACTAACGTGTACAAAAATGACTATCAAACAGGAGAGCAATTTGCACTATAGAATTCCCAGAGAGCAAGAAGATCTCAATAAATAAATATATAATAAAAGAAAGTCTCACCTTTGTCACCACATAATCTATTGACGGCTCAAAACTAGCTGGTGTCTTCTTGGTGATATCATTTGGAATTTGATCGAGGGTATAACCAACAGATAACTTCGCAGCTATCTTTGCAATAGGAAACCCAGTTGCCTTTGAAGCAAGAGCTGACGATCTTGATACCCTAGGGTTCATTTCAATAACCATAACCTCCCCATCCTCAGGATTCACTGCAAACTGCACATTAGAGCCACCACATTCCACCCCAATCTCCCTAATAATAGCAATTGAGTAGTCCCTCAACCTCTGGTATTCCTTATCTGTTAAAGTCTGAGCTGGAGCCACTGTAATAGAGTCCCCTGTATGCACTCCCATTGGATCAATATTCTCAATTGAACAAATGATGACCACATTGTCAGCAAGATCCCTCATCACTTCAAGCTCATATTCTTTCCACCCAAGAAGCGATTTTTCTACCAGTACCTGACAAGTTTGTTAACCAACAACAATAAATTAAAGCTGACTCTTTTTAAATTATAACGTTCCCAAAAATACCAAATTGATTCTTATTAAAATGAGTTTAGGCATTTGACCAATTAATAATTAATTCAAAAAAATGATATTTTGATGGGAAAATTCACCTGAGAAGTCAAGCTAGCAGCAAGTCCTTTCTGGCAAATCTCCTCAAAATCGGCCTTATTATAAGCAATCCCCCCGCCAGTCCCGCCGAGGGTAAAAGCCGGCCGGATGATCAACGGGAACCCACCAATCTCATCGGCGATCACAAGGCACTCCTCCATGGTATTCCCAATCCCCGACGGTGGTGTCTTGAGTCCTATCGCCTTCATGGCCTTCTTGAAGAGATCGCGGTCCTCAGCCTTCTTGATGGCATCGAGCTTGGCCCCGATGAGCTCGACATTGTACCTGTTGAGGGCGCCTGATTCCGATAAGGCGACAGCGAGGTTGAGGGCGGTCTGGCCGCCCATGGTGGGGAGCAGGGCGTCGGGGCGCTCGGCGGCGATGATGTCCTCGAGAAGGTCGGGGGTCATGGGGCCCACGTAGGTGCGGTGGGCGAGGTTGGGGTCGGTCATGATGGTGGCCGGGTTCGAGTTCACCAGGACCACCTCATAGCCTTCGTCGCGGAGAGCCTTCACCGCCTGCGTCCCCGAGTAGTCGAACTCGCAGGCCTGGCCGATCACGATGGGGCCCGCGCCCAGGATCATGATCTTCTTGATGTCGGTGCGCTTGCCACCGGAGGCGGCGGTGACGGGAACTTGATTGGGGACGGCGGCGGCACGTATGAGGGAGCGGGTGGGGGAGGAGGAGAGAAGGAGGGCGAAGCGGTGAGAGAAGGGGACGGAAGGGGGCGGCGAGCGGATTACGAGGGAGGGTGGGAGGCGGGGGAGGAGGTGAGGGGAGCGGCGGCGGCGGTGGTGATGGGATCCCAAGGCCAGTGAGCTGGAGCAGCAACGAGAAGAAGCAGCCATTGAATGCTCCGTTGCAAAGGCCTCCGCCAACAGAGAAGGGAAGAAGATGGGGTTTTATTAAATTTTTTTTTGGTTGGGGGGCGGGGGGATTGATTAGGGTTTTGGAAAGGAGGGAAATTAAAAGGTTTTACGCTGACACAACTGGGTCGACGGCGCCTCGAACTGCGTAAGGGAAAAGGGATTAATTTCACAAAACCCCCGAGTCAGTGGCAGTCTGTTATATGTCCTCGGTATTTAGTACCTTGAGAGGTTTTTTACTTTTGTTGTTTTGTGTGAGCTTGTAAAAATTACTCTCTCAAAAGCTTGAACAAATTTTTTGACTCAACTATAAATAATTAAATGGACATGAGCTCTGCTGTGCTCGGTTTTGAACTCGATTACAAAGTATAAATACAAGCTTTATAAAGAGCATATAGAGCTTAGAACGTTATCTATATGTTTAGAAACTTATTATACTAGTACACCGCTCAAAGCGGAGGGGAATTGATCGATCAGTCACTATCGAGCAACAAAAAAAAAAGAGAAGAGGAAAGGAGAGAGGAAGAATAATGGAGAGAGAGGAGGGGAGGTGAGAGAGAAAGAATAAGGAGGTCTCTCTCTCGTGGATGTAGACAAATAGACGCACGGACGGACAAAATTTCTATGAGAGCCACGAGAGAAAACCTCGATCAATTTTGATTAGTGTTTTTTTACTTACAAGATTAAAGTTATAATTCTTGTTCATTTTTCGCATTTTACCTTGAAACAAAAAAGTGGTTCTCTAAAATATGAGGGGAAAAAAACAAGATTCTGTTGTAAAACTCCAAGAAATATAACACCAAACAGAGAATTCTAGAGACAGAGTAGAAATATGAATTCTTATTGATTTCTGAAGTGTGTACAATGAAATGAATTAGGAAGGGCCTATTTATAGGAAAACTTTGGGGCACTATGCAGTCACTATGCAAGCTTGTGTCATCGCTTGCATCAGCGCATAGTAAAATCATTAATGGTGCATAGTAAAGGTAGGCAGCCACGTTTCATAACACTCCCCCTTGGCTGTCAATCTTACATGATGTTTCATTAAAAACCTTGCTAGGAAAACCCAGTGGGACAAAACCATAGCGAAGGGAAAAAGAGTACATCATCTCTGTATACGTGTTCTATGCTGCCTCGTTAAAAACCTTACCAGGAAAGCCCTGTGGAACAAAACCATAGTAAGGGAAAAAGAGTGTAGCCACGTAAGCTCCCCCTCAAGTTGACATGAGTAGTTCTTCTTCATAAGTCTCGCATATGACGCATCCCAATATCATGAATAAGCTTTCTGAGAGTTGTAGGGGGAAGTGCCTTTGTAAAGAGATCTGCCACATTATCACTTGATCGGATATACTGAATATTAATTTTCTTATCCTTTTCAAGCTCTTGGCTGAATGAGAAGAACTTCGGGGGTATATGCTTGGTACGGTCGCTTTTGATGAATCCTTCCTTCATTTGAGCGACGCATGCAGCATTGTCTTCAAACAGTACTGTTGGATCTCTGTTGACTGGTAATCCACAAGTTTCTTAAATGTGTTGAGTTACAGACCTTAGCTATACACATTCTCGACTTGCTTCATGGAGTGCTATGACTTCAGCATGATTAGAAGAAGTGACAATAAGTGTCTGCTTTTGTGAACGCCAAGAGATCGCTGCACCTCCACATGTGAACACATATCCTGTTTGAGACCTGGCTTTATGTGGATCTGACAAATAACCTGCATCTGCATAACCAGTTATTTCTTATTTTGATCCTCTGGAATAAAACAAACCAAAATTAGTTGTTCCTCGAATATAACGAAATATATGTTTAATACCATTCCAATGTCTCCGTGTAGGAGATGAGCTAAATCTTGCCAATAAATTAGTAGCAAATGCTATATCTGGTCGGGTACAATTAGCTAGATACATAAGAGCTCCAATTGCGCTTAGGTATGGTACTTCAGGACCAAGAACCTCTTCATTATCTTCGTGAGGGCGAAATGGATCCTTTTCCACATTCAATGATCTAACAACCATTCGAGTGCTAAAAGGATTTGTTTTATCCATGTTAAAGCGTTTCAAGATCTTTTTAGTATAATTTGATTGATGTAAAAGTATTCCACTTTGAAAGTGTTCAATCTGTAAGCCAATACAATATTTAGTTTTCCCAAGGTCTTTCATTTCAAATTCATTCTTTAAATACATCATTGCTTCTAGGACTTCTTTATGAGTCCCAATGATATTTAATTCATCAACATATACAGCAATGATAATGAATCCGGATGTTGTTTTCTTTATAAAAATACATGGTCATATAGGATTATTCACATATCCTTCTTTTAACAAGTACTCGCTTAAGCGATTATACCACATGCGCCCTGATTATTTTTACCCATATAATGATTTTTGTAATTTGATCGAATATAATTCTTTGGGTTTTGAACTTAATGCTTCAGGCATTTTAAATCCTTCAGGAATTTTCATATAAATGTCGCTATCAAGCGACCCATATAAATAAGCTGTAACAACATCCATAAGACGCATTTCTTAATTTTTAGAAACTGCTAGGCTGATTAAATATCTAAACGTAATTGCATCCATTATTGGAGAATACGTTTCTTCATAATCAATTCCAGGTCTTTGCAAAAAACCTTGAGCAACAAGTCGAGCTTTATACCTCACAATCTCGTTTTTCTCGTTGCGTTTTCGCACAAAAACCCATTTGTATCCTACTGGCCTCACGGCTTCAGGCGTGAGGATAATAGGTCCAAATACTTTACGCTTATTAAGCGAATTCAATTCAGCCTGTATAGCGTCTTTCTATTTTGTCCAATCATGTCTATTTTGATATTCAGTGACGGATCTTGGTTCAGGATCCTCACTTCCGTTAACAATATCACATGCTACGGAATAGAAAAATATTTCATTTATATTTTCCATCTCATTGCGATTCCATAATCCTCCTGTATTGGCATAATCAATAGAGATCTCATGATTTTCTATATCTTCAGGATTTTTCATCTCTTAATTTGTCTTATTTTGTGTTTCTTCTGGAATTTATTCTTGCACATTGGGGTCATCATGCTTATCTGCTCCTTTTCTTTTTCGAGAATTTTTATCTTTGGAACCGATTGGTCTACCACGCTTCAGGCGTGTCTTAGACTCATTAGTGACTTCATTTTCGGATTGTCCTTTTGAGATTTCAATCCGAGCAGGAGCATTTACAGCTGGTATATATGATTTAGTCACTCTTTTCGTATCAGTGAACACATCTGGCAATTGATTGGCTATTTCTTGTAAATGCATAATCTTTTGCACTTCTGTCTCACATTGTTTTGTGTGAGGATCAAGATGCAATAAGGATGGTTCATTCCATGTAATCTTCTTCTCCAGCTGTTTCTTTTCTCCCCCTAATGCTGGGAAAATTGCCTCATTGAAGTGACAATCGACAAACCGAGCCGTAATAACATCACCGGTTTTAGGCTCAAGATATCTTATAATAGAAGGATATTCATAGCCGACATATATTCCCAGTCTTCTTTGAGGACCCATCTTTGTACGTTGTGGTGGAGCAATCGGCATATATACCGCACAACCAAAAATTCTAAGATGGGAAATATTTGGTTCTTGACCAAATGCTAATTGTAGAGGGGAGTACTCATGATATGCACTTGGTCTGATGCGAATTAATACTGTAGCATGTAAAATTGCATGACCCCATACAGAAATAGGAAGTTTTGTTCTCATTATTAATGGTCTAGCAATAAGCTGGAGGCGCTTAATCACTGACTCAGCCAAACCATTTTGTGTATGTACATGGGCAACATGATGTTCAACAACTATTCCAATTGACATACAATAATCATTAAAAGCCTGTGACGTAAACTCACCAGCATTGTCAAGTCTAACTTTTTTGATTGTATAATCAGAAAATTGTGCTCGTAATCTAATTATCTGAGCAAGAAATCTCGCAAATGCCACATTGCGAGTTGACAATAAACAAACGTGTGACCATCTACTAGAGGCATCTATTAATACCATAAAATATCGAAATGGTCCACACAGTGGGTGTATAGGCCCACAGATATCACCTTGGATACGTTCAAGAAATGTAGGTGATTCTGTTTTTATTTTAGCTGGTGATGGTCTTATGATTAATTTTCCTAGAGAACAAACCTCACATAGAATTTTACTAACTTGAAGGATCTTCGGGCCCTTTAATGTATGTTCATGTGAATTCTCAATAATTCTTCACATCATCATTGAACCAGGATGACCTAAACGATCATGCCACAGAGTTAATGTCTCTATATCTTTTTTAACTACCATATGTGACTCTATCATATATATATATGTGTAATTCAATCCTGAGGAAAGCTTTGGTAGTTTTTCTAATATGCACTTCTTTCCTGATACATAAGTAGTAAGATACATATACTTCATATTTTCTTCAGTTGCAGACTGAATATCATATCCATGAAGATATATATCATTAAAACTCAACAAATTTCTTTTGAATTTTGGTGAAAACAAAGCATCTTTTATGAAAAACTTTGTTCCATTTGGCAATATAAAGCTGGCTTTACCAGTCCCTTCAATCAAGTCTACAGGACCTGATATTGTATTGATGATTGCCTTTGTTGGTTTTAAATCAGAGAAGTACCTTTTATGTTTGAGAATAGTATGTGTTGTACCACTATCCGGTATGCAAATCTCTCCAGTTTTGGTCTTGACTTCATCATTAGAATAATCCATATCAAGCTTCATGTAAAATAAATAATTTGGTGAGAATAAAGTTTGAAACATATTATTATAAGTGAAATATTTCATTCAAAGATAAATTTGAAAATTATAAATAACAAAATATGATAATACAATCATATGTCTAATTATCACCAGTGTCATGATGGGTTGGAAGATCAACAAAATCATTAGTAAAATCTGAAGCATCAAGATGAGTTGAATCATCCATAGGATCATCATGTTCAGTGAAATTCACTTCTTTCTCTTTTCCTTTCAAGGATGCCTTGTAAATCTTACTAAGGTGCTCCAGCGTTCGGCACACTCGAGACCAGTGTCCTTTGGAGCTACATTTATAACAGGAATCTTCAGGATTCCGAAGAGAACTTTCACGAACATCTTTTCCTTTATCATGTCTTTCTACATGATGCTTCTTGTGGATCGCGTTATTCTGTGAAGGGTTGTAAAAACCACTTCGACCGCGTCCACGGCCGCGTCCACGGCCACGTCCACGGCCACGATCATATTATATCCTCGTCCATAATTTTTAGAAAATGCAGCATTTGCTTCTGGAAATGCTGCTGAACCAGTAGGACGAGACTGATGATTTTTGATCAAAAGCTCATTATTCTTCTCTGCCACAAGAAGAGATGAAATTAGTTCAGAATATTTTTTAAAACCACGCAACCTATATTGTTTTTGTAGTGTTATATTAGATGCATGAAATGTTGAGTAAGTCTTCTCCAACATTTCTTCATCTGTGATATCCACCCCACAGAATTTCAATTGTGATACTATTCTGAACATTGCAGAGTTATAATCGCTGACTTTCTTGAAGTCTTGGAAGTGCAAAGCATTCCATTCATCACGCGTGGCAGGGAGCACAACTTCCTTTTGATGATCAAATCTTTCTTTAAGATTTTTCCATAAGACACTTGGGTCTCTTACAGTGAGATATTTACATTTTAAACTTTCATCAAGATGTCTGCGGATAAAGATCGTCGCCTTTGCCTTATCTTGCGACGACGTAGATTTTATTTCTTTAATAGTTTCAGTGAGACCCATTGACTCGAGATGCATCTTAATATCAATAACCCAAGACATATAATTTCTTCCCGTGATATCAAGTGGAATGAACTCAAGCTTTGCAAAGTTTGACATGGTGATAACTTGAGATAGTAGAGGTAGAGGCTGAGACTTGTGATAGGACTTTTCCTTGAGCAATGGAAGAGGTTCGTGGCAAGACTTTTACCTTAAGCTAATGGAGGCAGAGACTTGTATGGTAGAACTTTTTCCCTGAGCTGACGGAGGTAGAGGCTGGAGACAGAACTAGAGTGATCGTGTTGATAATGTGTTGTAAAACTCCAAGAAATATAACACCAAACAGAGAATTCTAAAGACAGAGTAGAAGTATGAATTCTTATTACATTGAAATGAATCAGGAAGGGCCTATTTATAGGAAAACTTTGGGGCACTATGCAGTCACTATGCAAGCTTGTGTCATCGCTTGCAACAGCGCATAGTAAAATCATTAATGGTGCATAGTAAAGATAGGCAACCACGTTCCATAACAGATTCTTAATTTTGTAAATTAAACATCATTCTATATGTGCTTAAATTGCGAGTGGAAGGTGGAAGCTCGAGGTTGTGCTTTATAAGTTCGCTTTATAATAATTTCTTTTATTGTTTTTCTTTTGATTGGCTCCGTGCTAGAAGCGACACAAGTGATTCAAATGTAGTTAGTGAAATAAAAATGTTAAATCAAAAAATAAGACCAAGTGAGCTTACTTCTGTTGTTGGAGATTGTATGTTTAAATCTCCTCGTTTATAGTGGAACGGTTGGAAACAACCGTGGAAGATGGATGTTTATGATCTAAACTCTATAACTCAATCTCCGTTGTTCACTTGATTCAATCAAAATAATCGCATAATTTATATAAGATTATGTTTTTAATATTTTCAGAAAAATAAAAAGAAACCAGTATATTTGAAAAAAAAAAAATTATATATATCTATTTGATTCTTAACAAAAAAATTTCGTACTTAAAAAAGAAATATTGGATTGATTTGGGTAATCAAAAATCAAATTTGAATTCGATAAGTTATTGGGTCTATACCCACCGGTGAGTCCTAGGTTTTCTTTTTGGGCTCAATGTGCGTCACAGGTGGGTTCAATGAATTTATAATGGATCTACACATGAGTTTTATAAGATCCGACAAGCTGTCATTTTTTTTAAAGAAGATATTAAACTTTATTTCTTATTGAGTTTGGAGTAGGGGTGGCAATTCAGGTGGGTCGGGTCATCACGGGTTGACTCTAATCCGGTTCAGATCGACCCGACCCGATTATATATACGGGTGAAAAACGTAAACCCGGACCCAACCCGGACTTAGTCGGGTCGACTCAACCCGACCCATTTGATTGACCTAATTCAAAACCTTAAATAAAATTTTCCTACATAATGTTTCTAAATTCTTAGATGGAGTAGTTGTTCATCACACTAATATTACGCTCTAGAGGTCGGGCTCGCACGTATTTTTTGACAATTTTATTTGGACAGAGGGGAAGGCCAAGGGGGCGGCGAAGAGGGAGGTGGGAGCGATCGCGTAGTTGGGCTAAGGCGACGAAGAGGATGTGAGGGAGGCGAGGGGGCGGAGAGAGAGGGGCAGTGGCCCATGCAGTGGCGGAGAGAATGACGAGAGAGGCAAGAGGTGAGGCCGAGGGGGTGGGGAGGCCGAGGGGCGTCGAGAGGTGGAGGTGGAGGCTGAGGGCCGACGAGAGGCGGAGGTGGCCGAGGAGGAGAGAGAGTAATCGGGTCTGGACAATTCAGTCGACCCGAACTTTTTAATAATCGGGTCAGACGGGTCGAGCCAATTACGTTCCTTGCTCGTATAGGTCAAATTTGGACCCGATAACTCCGGATTGGATGAGGCCGAGTCTGATGGGTCGAGTCAAAATTGCCCCTTCAATTTGGCGGAGCTCGGGTGGGATTATCTAGCTAATTCTAGAGGTCAAGGGGTTATATGAACTTCTGTGAAAAGTCAAGGGGTGGAAGAAAAAGACGCCAAAATATGGGCGTTAAAGCGGCTAGGAAATGGGAATATGCTTTTAAGTATATGATGTAGGCTTGTACTGATTGACTTCACTATAATTTTGGCGTGTGCGTGGCTGCCGATATTTTCTGAAAAAACAAAAAGGGTAATTTTTGGAATAAATCGTATTTTCAAATTTAATTTAAAAAACAGATTTGTTCTCAAATTTATTTTAAAAATCGACTTACGATAGCCAAGCTAAGCCTCACGTTGAGCCCCACCTACGTGACCAATTTTCCACTCGGAAGCAATTTTTTCGACTCGGACCAAATTTGAAGGTCTTAATTGAGTTTCATCGTGGTCTGGGGATGACTAACACTGACCAAGCTTGGAAGCTCAAAACTGAGCTTCAATTTGGGTCCGAGATTGGCACCCCTGGACCAAAGGATTAAGCAAATATACTGCATTCGAGTGGCTAATGAAATATAGATATAGATATAAATTATTTGCTTATGAGTAATTGAGCTATAACTGTTACGCCTTCCGAAGGAATTCCAAATAACTCGCCAAACATCGAGATCAGCGTTCCAACGCCGAATCAATCACGAACCAATAAAGCACGAAAACAAATATAAAAGTGAAAACGAGAACAAACACAATTAATGAGGTTCGACAACTTGCCTGCATTCTCAGGACAGAATGGAGAGGATCTTATTCAACCAATAGAGTTATAAAGGTTATAAAGAGATTTAAAAATCCAACTAGAGAAATTACGCACTAGGTCGTAGAAATCGCACAAACAAACTAACCTTAAAACTCTCAATACAATTCACCTCTCAAAGTTTCTGACAAGTTTACAAATAAAGGTACAACACCCCTCTATATATATGTAGAGAATCCACGAAGAAAAGAAAAACTAACAACTCTGAAATTAGATTAGAAACGAAATAAGAATCCTATTTGGAAACTATCAGAAACCGGTGACTGTCGACAGCCATCATGAGCCTGTCGACAGACTGCACAAACCCATCTCTCGGGTTTGGTCACTGTCGACAGCCTGAGCTGTACCTGTCAACAGACTGAGCCACAACTGTCGATAGTTCAATGGCTGTCGACAGACTGTCTAACCCAACTCTCTGTTTGGCATATCCACGTATCTGCTATCTACAATCTTTGAACCTTGTCAAGAGCTATCTTCTGCTCCTGTTTCTTCTGATGCTGCTATCTCCAATGGGTTAAAACCCTGCCATATGTTTTTAGATCTTCTCTCTACAGTTCTCCACCTCGGTGAAGATTTCTCAAATCTGAGCCGAACACTAACGATCACCACCTTCAGCTCAAAATTGGCTACGCCATTAAGGATGCATATATACCCCTGCCTAAGAAATCAAGTCTCACTTAGTTCATCCAAACGAGCTCCATCGAGCTCAACCAACTAAAACTGGTTTTGTAACAACAAACCCAAACGGCTGAGTCAAATGAACCTTTTCTTCTTGATCACCATGGAGAACAACAGTCTTCAAGTTGAACTGATCTAACTCACCAATTTGAGATTCACGCTTTTTTACCCACTTTCATGGATTCAACATAGTTCATTTTACTACAATCAAATTAACATGTTCAGCATCCAACACGGTTACATGATCTCCACCCGGTGTCACATTCGATGAGATCCCAACTGATACCAAACCAACTGGAAATGGTAAAGTAGCATCAACCTCCATCCGCTGCTATACATCATTGGTGTTCATCCTCTCTACTTGTTGAGAGATAGTAGACTTCAATAATGAAGCTTCATCAAATGTGAAATACCTTCTCAACACGATCTTTTTGTTTCCAGAGTCCCATAACTTATAGCCTTTCAAGTTTCTTTTGACTCTCAAAAACACAAAGTTCTTTGCTTTCAGATTCAACTTGTCATCTTTGATAATGAAGTAGGTCGGACAACTAAATACCCGTAGCAAATCATAAGCTTGAGCAGCTCCACCCGATCAAATATCTAGCGGAGTTTTACCTACTATCGCAATCGACGATAATCTATTCATAAGATGGAAAGCATACACCAAAGACTCAGCTCAAAATGATTTGTATAATGATGTGTTAGACAAAAAATATCGAACCTTCTCCAGCAAGGAAGGTTCATTTCTTTGGCCATCCCATATTTTTCAACTGTGAAGTGATTACTAATACAATTGTTCTGGCCAAATCGCAGAAATCGATTCTTCTTAAATTGGAGCACCTTGATCTTCCTGCTACTATATTTCTCCATCAACTTCTTTCACTTTACGAACAAATCTAGGACTTGAAACCTTTGTCTCATAGGGTATACACAATAACACATAGATGAATCATCAACAAAAAAGATAAAGTATCGATGGCCTCCAAGCAATGTAGTTTTGGTAGGACTCCAAACACCAATGTAAACACAATAAAAAAGACCTTCTGAGCGGTGAATAATGGTGCCAAATTTCACCTTTGTCCAGAACACAACGTTCATCAAATTTCAAATTGTAGGTCAACACACCTTCCAAATCCTTACTTCGCTAAAGCTTGCAAAAAATCCAAACTAACATGTTCGAGCCTTATCTGCTATAACTTGATAGAATCGCTACATAACTATTCTGAAGCAGACAAATTTTCATTAACTGTACTACCTTTCAAGTAGTACATATTGTTGCATCGAATACCCTTCAGAACTACTAATGAGCCACTGGATATTTTGAGAACAGCTTCTCCAAGTGTCTCTCTTAGGCCCTGCCGCCTCTAAAGCGCCAACTGAGATAAGGTTCCTCTTTAACTGATTTTTGGCCCAAGGTTACAATCACCCGATTTTTGAGTTTTGATGATTACAAAACATATATAGTTATTTGTACTGATCATATTTTAGTGTTTTAAGTGTGTTTCAGGGTTCTAAGGATTCAAGATATGTTCTTCCCTAAAGCAAGGTATTTTTGACTCAAGTTGACTCAATTCGGGTTCAAGGATTCAAGCTATTCAACATTGCATATGGAGAAACCCTAATTTGAAGATCTTGTAGTCACCTAGAACCATTGTAAGAATTAGTTTGTTAAAGAATGAGGTTATGATAAGTTGGCTCAAGAAAACACACACACACACTTTCATTTTTTCAAAATACAGTTTTTGTTTTGGATAGTTGAATTAGGTACATGTCTTGGTTGATATACATGTCTCTAAATATTTTATATTTTTACATCTTGTTTATATCATGTATACCAACTTTTATAGCATGCTACTTAATCATCTAGCCATTTAAACATATTTTAAAAATTCTTCTAAGTTCAAAATTTTCCCCATAAAAATACTGTTTCAGGCCCTACGGTTGACCGGGCGGTCGACCGCATCTATTTCAGGCCTGATCGGTCGACTGCACCGGTCGACCGGGCCTTGTGGCTTTGGCGTGCACGTTTGTGCATGTCTGCCGGTCGACCGGACAGGTCGACCGACTGACTGACCCTTGCTCTCGGGTTTTGTCGGCTGACAGGGCCAGTCGACCGACAGAACAAACTTATGTTTTTTATTTAGCCTCCGGTCGACCGACCGGTCGACCGAATCCAACGGCTAGTTTGCCAGATAGACTGCCGGTCGACCGACAGCCGCCAGCAGCCCCAACGGCTAGTTTCTTGAGATTTGTTTTCTGGATTTGATTGTGATGTTTGTTTCAGCTATCTCTGAATTTCTGGAGGCTAATTCCTGACCTATTAACCTAGTTTAAATGATGATTTGCTCATGGCAAATCCCTATAAATAGATGGCATTGGTCCCTTGTTAAATTCAAGAAAAATCCCCATTGTTTTAAGTTTCCAAAAGAAAGAAAAGTTTTAAAAGCTCTCACTTTCTAAAGTGCATTCTTGGTTAAAGTTTTTCAGTTGTTTTCAAGCTATTTCTTACTTCTTTACAACTGATTTTCTCACTTCACTTCTTGAGCCAAAAATCATTCCCATTCTATAAGGAGTTGTAAGAGAGAAGTTTGTGGTCCTTTTGATCACCTTGTTACTTGTAGTTCTTTGTGTTGAGATCCCTCTTGTGTAGAGGTTGGATTGGTGGGAGTTCGGTACTCCGGTCTTGTGTAGACCTCTTGTAATTCCCTTTGCGGATTTAGTGAAAATCCTTCACGATGGTGAAGGCGGGGACGTAGAGCGGTGGCTCGAACCTCGAAACAAATTCCTTGTGTTTGCGATTGGTTTCCTTATTGCTTTTCATTGCTTTACATTTCTATCTTGTGATATCTCTTACTTGCACTTCTTTATTGCACACATTTCATTCACTTGCATTTTTCGGTCTTTACTCATCTCAACAAGAAAGCAATTACGCGCCTCAACTCATAATCTAGAGGAATCAAAGAGGAGAAGTTTTAGAGCCCTTCACGGGGAATTCGGCTTCAATTTCTCGTTTTGAGTGACCGGTTGCATCATACATACATACTTGTTTAAAAAGATCATTAGATTAGCATTAACACCTATTCACCCCCCCTCTAGGTGTTTTTTCAATTGGTATCAGAGCTTTGGTCTCTAGGCTCTTGGCTTAACAACCTTAGAGAGATCCTATATTGCTAATCACTTTATTCATTTTTTCATCCTCATACACTTAGTAAAAATGGCCGAAGGAATTAAGACCCCACCCAAGTTTGATGGCCTTAACTTTCCCATATGGAAGGTTAAGATGACCGTGTTTTTGCAATCCTTAGGGAGCCGGGTTGCAAAGGCGGTGACCAAACCTTTTAGTGCACCCCTTGGTGATGAGGACACTTGGTCCGATATTGCCACGAAAGAGTTTGACGCTAATGCTAGGGCACACTATGGTTTGCTTCAAGCTCTTAATGACGATGATATTTCTAGAGTCATTCATTGCAAATCCGCACATGAGATTTGGACTCACTTACTTGTCACTCATGAGGGGACTTCACAAGTAAAGAGGGCAAAAATTGACCTTCTTCATTCCCAATATGAAAACTTTTCCATGCAAGAAAATGAAACCATAGATGATATGGTTACTAAGTTTACAAAGATTACTAATGGACTTTCTTCTTTAGGTGACGGCATTGACAACGACCAAAAAGTGAGGAAGATCATCCGTGCACCCCCTCCATCTTGGGAAGTCAAAGCCACAACTTTGAAGGAGCTCAATGATAAGGAAGAAATGGAGCTTATCGGTCTCATTGAGAATCTCAAGACCCATGAGATGGAAAGAAAAATAAGAGAAGAGATGGCTCCTCCCAAGAAGAAAGCTATTGCCTTCAAGAGTTCTTCCACCTACTCCGACGAGGATGATGAAGAAGAAGAAGATGAAGATCTTTCTCTTCTTGTAAAGAACGTTCGGAGAATGTACAACAAGGCAAAGTTTAAAAATAGAAGGAGATGGCAAGGTAAAGAAGAGAAGAAAATCATTTGCTTCAATTGCCGGAAGCCGGGTCACATTGTTGCGAAATGTCCGAAAAACAAAGGCAAACCCTCCACCTCCAAGAAGCCATACAAAAAGAAAGCTTTAAAGGCTACTTGGGATTCGGAGAGTGAATCCGATGAGGAAGTTGACACCGCATACATGTACTTCATGGCCAATGAAAGCACAAGCAAGGTAACTCCCGATACATCCATTGATTGTGAACTATCTATAGATGAACTAGGAGAAGCTTTTGAAGAACTATCTCATAACTATGATTTTCTCAAAAAGAAATACTTGAAAATGAAAAAGGAAAATGAATCACTCAACCACAAAGTTTTCATTCTTATAAAAGAAAAAGATGAATTATTTTCAACTCTATCTTCTACTCAAAAGGATTTTGATGACTATAAGATTTCTTGCAAAGGTAAATTTTCACAAATTAATGAAAACGAGATTTCCTTACTAAAGAAGAAAATTGATTCATTAGGAGTAGTTTTGAAGAAATGTGAATTTGATAAAACTAGACTAGAGGCTATGTTTCCTGAGAAACATGTCCCTAATAAACATTCTCATGCTACTCATACTCATGTTCATAAATCACAACCTTTACATCATGCCAAGTACCCTAAACATACCCACACTCCACACACTCATCATGCATTCATGTATGGTAAAGTTTTTTCATGCATGTTTTCCATTGATTTGCAAAGGGGAAAACTTACAATAAAAAATTGAGGAGCTAAATTACAAGTATTCTTAAAAAGATTACAAGTAGATCTCCTCAGAGATTCTGGAGAAGTGTGCCGATAGGAGTCTGGTCAGCGCGTGACCACTTTGTCCCTTTGACGATGCGAGCGATGAGATTCCCTTCTCGCCTGGTTCGGGGAATCAGAGAACAGAAGGTTGATAGAACCCTCTTGCTACTTCTCAAAACCGCCTTCAATTAGGAATTCCTTCTCGCCTGGTTCCGGAGATTCCTTGAGAAGAAGGTATTAGGGTATCAACACCCTGAATAGAGAAGCAATTCTCTAAAAGTCTCTGAATTCTTGTGCGCGCGGTGCGTCGTGAAGAAGGCTCTGCTTGTGGAGTCCTCTCTCTTGCGTATCGCCTCTGGTCTGTCCCCCTTGTGCCCCGGTGGGCTATTTATAGGGAGAGCAAGGGTATAATCGTCCCTTAAAAATATAGAAACAGATTGAATCAAATCTGTTTAAATCTGGAAAGTAGCCTTGCTGCGAGGCTAGGATCAGCTCCTGCGAAGTTAGAAATGGCAGGTCGGTTGATCCTCCTGATCCGTTTTAATTCTTTCCATATAATTGAAAGATCTCTCCTGATCCTCTTACTCATTTTAGAAGAGTCAAGAGATTGTGGCAATCAACTGCCAAATTAGATCTCAGATTTAATCTTGATCTGATTAGATTTGATTGGTCAAAGGTTGATCATGACAGACCAGCAGCGGCGCTGCCCGCTTTGAACTCACAGCGGAGCCGGAGGCAGTATCTGGCGAAGTCAGAAGAAGGTTCTTCGGCGAAGCTACCGCATACCCTTTCTGCGCAGTTGCGTGTGGCTTCAGGCGGAGCTAACTCTCTCTGCGGAGTTGCACTTCAGCAGTTCAGGCGAAGCTATAAGTTAGCTTCCTGGCGGAGCTTTGAATGGCTTCAAGGCGAAGTTGGATGATCTTAGCCTCTCAGGCGAGGCTATCCCTTTGGGATCATGTGATGCTAAGTGCTAGCATCTTAGACCTGCTGAGGTCTGTTTAGAGGCAATCCGGGCTTACTGTCTGCTTGATGGATCAGCGGAGTCCAGGTTGCTTCCTTGTCCCTCGGAGATGGGTGAAAACTGGTCGTCAGCTTGTCTGTCACTCGTCTTTTATAAATGTCAACAAGTTTAGACATTGTTCAGGCCAGTAAGAATCTTGTCTTTTTTAAGTGTCAACAAGACCCCCTTCAAAGTTTTCGAAAGTCTGCAATGGCTCAGACTTCGAAATACTTTGAACTGCTTTGATCGGTGGTATGTGAAGTACGAACGTCGCCATGGTGGTTGAGTTCAGCTTCACTTTCAATCCTGCTTTGGGATAAGTTCGCTGAAGAATCATGTAGATTCGCGTCTGGGTAGCTTCGCGTCTGGGCTTCCCGGAATAAGTTCGCTCTGGAACATCTGTTTCTTTCCCGATGCCAGCTGCTGTGGGCTGGTTACGAGAAGGATTACTCCATTGATCGAGGGAGATATTCTTCCCTTGTGCGTTTCTGAGGGAGGATATTCCCTCTCTTCAAGGCGTAATGAATGCCTTTATGAGGGAGAGCGTTTCTTCCTTTACACGGTTCCAAGGGAAACCGTCCCTTTTCTCAAGGCGCAATGAATGCCTTAAAAGCGCTCGTGCTTCCACGCTTGAAGGGGCAGTGCTCAGGCCATGAGGCCTATAAATAGAACACTTGAGGTCATGAAGAGAAGTGATCTGCTCTTCTTCTCCTCTCTTGGTTGAGAGAGATACTCAGATCTCTGAACTAGTGGGGACGCCCACTCTGGTTATTACCTGGCCAAGAACCGGTAAGTCTCAGTCATCCTGAGACTTTACCAATGCACTTTTAGGGAGTTCATCTCCCTTAGTTTAGCTTTAGCTTTAATCAGCTGCTTCAGGGATTAATTTTCCTTGTTCTCTATTTAACTGATCTGCAGAGAAGGGTTTCATCCCTGTTTCCCAGCTTCCCGGCGAAGCTATCTTTCGAACAAAGAAGGATAATTGCATGCTTGTTAAGTTCGCCACACAGGAAAAACTTGGGACTTAAGTCTCTTCAAGGTTGAGCCAGTCTTGCCATATAGGTGGGGTCATGACTGCGTTCCTCAGGACCAGTCTGGCTCGGCCATATAGGCGAGGCTAGGACTTGACATTTGCTGAGCTAGCCCATCATCTCTGTGCAAGCGAGGCTATCCGCTGCTTTAACTGAAATCAATGCTTGACTGAATCAGATTGCTTCGCCTCAAAGAATTTGATTTAGCGCTTTTGTAGCTTCTCCTGTTTTTAACTGCTAATTTGTTCAAGTTTACATTGCAGTGAGCTATGTTCGCTAATCTTGTGACTTGATGAAAGAGACCAGAAAATTTCCTCTTGCTTTTCCAGTTGAGATTTTACTCTTAAGCAGGAGGAACAAACTGGGGTAGCTGATGTATGTCCTAGAAGAGGTTGGCAGTCGCTTATCCGAGATGATCCACTTCGAGGCGAGGCTGGTAGTCGCTTATCCGAGATGATCCACTTCGGCAAAGCGGACGTCACCTGTAAGGTCTCGGATCCTCCATTGCCAATTTTCATCAAACCTGCTGGTGGCGATCAGTCCTTCACCAATTTAAGGAAGATCCAGCTTTCTGGTGGCACCATCTGTCCTGGTGGCACCATCTGTTCTGCGAAGGATTACGGCCTTGTGCAGGAGGAAGACTCTTCGTGTCCAGTTGGTTAGGCTTGGAAGTAGATAGGACCACTTGTATGCCTTTTGAGCAAATGACTCTGTTGTATGAAACACAACTTTGATGTAGTATCAATGTACCTTTCCTTTTAAATGAAAGTTCATTTTCTGCTCATTTGATTTTGCTATGCCTTCTTTTTGATTTGAGAACGCTTGAATTGGTCCGGCGGAACTAGACTTCACGCGAAGTTAAAGATAGAATCCTTTCTGAATCAGGAACGCTCTTCCAGCGAAACTAGCATGAGTTTCCCGCGAAGTTCGGTCTATGCCTTCAGCGAAGCTGAGGCAATCCTTCTGGTGAAGTCATTGATGTATTGTGCGAAGTCCGCATTTGACTCGTGGCGAAGTTAGCCCTTAGTTGGGGCTGAATCAGCGCTTCTCGGGAAGGCGCTTTAGGCGCTGTTTCAAATTAATTCAAAACGGCAGACTGTGCTTTTTTACGAGGCATCGTTTCAGGCACTCATTGGCCTATAAAAGTCCCATCAGGCTGAGAGAGAAGGTCATCACTTCTCTTTGAAATTTCCAGAGCACTTAACTCTTTTCTTCTTCTTCTTCTTCAAGAACTTGCATTGTTCTTCAATGGCTCCCAAGAGACGAGCGGGAAAAGAAGTGGCAACTTCTGCAGCGGAGGGTCCTTCTCCTCCTTCGGTCATCGAACGACCAATCGCCGGTAGGGAACTTTCCCTTTCGATTAGAGACTGCCTTATCTCTTTTAAAGCCGATGTCTGGCTGTCTTTGGATGGACCCAAAAATGATCAATTATGATTTGATGCTCTTAGGGAATTTGGTTCCCTGAATTTCCTCTTTGATTTCTTGATCGGGAATTCAAGAACTGAAGAGTTCTTCTTTGGGCTTCCAGTCGAAGCTATCCCTTAGGCTGTCACATCCTGTTGAATGATATGATGCGAAACTATCCTTTGGAATGTAAATGAAAAGGACCTTAATGCCCTTCTGACGAAGTTAATCCTTAGGGCTGTACTGCATTCTATTTAAGCTTTTAAGCGAAGCTAACACTTGGATATTTCCTTGTATCCGACCTTTGTTGCGAAGTGCGGAATTAACTGCAACTGCGAGGCTAGACTTCGGGGCGAAGCTATCGTCATGCTAGCTTCGCTCGGAGAGCGAAACTATGCCTTAGCAGAAATTGTGTTTTTGTTTAGGCCTTTGCTTGGCTGATGAACTAATCATAGTTTCTCTTTGTTCTTGCAGTGCACTACACTCCTGGTCCTTTGAACAGTCTATTTGGGATGACCAGGGGATCGGACGGCAATGTCAGCCTGCAATTCCAAGGGCAGGCTTCTCTGTTTAGTGAGTGGAGCTCTCTCGTTCGAGACACGCTTATTTATGGTGGGGATCAACGCACCACGAGGAGCATTCTGACTACGGCTCCCCTTGAAGATTTTGACCGTCGAACCTATAGGAAGCCCGACTTCATGTTCGGGGATGCCGCGCCAGACCCTGATCGCCAGCTGCTGGCCGAGGAGGGGCAATGGATTTTCCAGTTGGAGGGCGAGAAATTTTATCTTCCGTCTAACAAGCGGCATTTTTCTTTGTCTTCCTTCCAATGCGTGACGCAGGCTCGGAAGAAGTCGTGGGAAGTGAGCCGGAGTATCGACTCCGTCCATGTAGGGAAATTGATGCTTCAGTCTCCTAGTTATGCAAGAGCAGGGCCTCCTCGTTGCATAATGGGTCTACATCCTGGGAATGTATCGCGAGAGATCCCAGTGGGAGAAAATCCTGCGGTGGCGCTGACCTTTGACAATCAATTCTTTAAAGTTAATGGGAACTATCCGGCCACTGATTTCAGAACTCCAGGCTGGATTCACCCTCCGAAGGCATGGTGGAGGGATTTAACTGTATACATTCTCGCTCATTTCGAGGAGGATCTGAAGAGGCTGAACCTTCATGAGGCCGTCAGGGCGACCTGCTACGGCATTCAGATGAGCGTGGCGTGCTTCTACGCCACCTTCGAGCTGTACTGCCCGGCTACAGGGACTTTCTTCACCCCTGTTGGCGAACTGGGTATGGCTCTGCATGAGATGTGGGAAGTCTCTGCTCTGCCCTTGAGATCTTTCCCATATGAAGAATACTTCCCGTGTGAGGCGGAATTGGCACTTCTGGAGAAGCAGGAGCCCGCCTTGTTTGAGACCTACCGGGAGTTGATGTGCCATTTGTACATTTGTTCCAGCATACATGGAAGCAATAAGGAAACTTCATGCAGCTTGAAAAGCTGGGGAGATTATTTGTTCCCAGATATGGGGAACACTCCCGAAGCGGCTCATTGTGGAGTCGCTGACGAAGACATCTTTAGCCGGATGCAAAAGCATTCTCAAGGGGATCTAATTGTGGAAGAAGATGACGGTCCCTATGAAAAAGGCGATGTTCTTCGGAGTTTTCATCACCAGGCTCGTCGGCCGATGTCCCGAAAGGCGCTGCTGGCTGGCTTCTCGACAGTCTGGCTGAAGAGGTGCGTGGTGCCGTCTTCTTCGGGTGACGTCATTCATCTGAATGTGCTGCTGCCTGCTATTCGTTTAGTCTATGGTCGTTCTCTGGGACTTCTTCCAGCCATGGTGTGCTGTATTCAGAGAGGCCTTCGTGCCTTAACGGAGGCTTTTTGCAGGCCGCCAACGACGAAGCGTGGAAAGGGGACCATTTCGCCCCGCGACGGACCCAATCCCAGGATAGGTCTGCCGTACACTTATTTAATGGCATGGTTCGCCCTGCACTGTCCTTCTTTGATTGAAGCTGGAGAGGACCCCCCGAAGGTGTTCGAATGGCGCTTCTCCGCTGATTCGAAGGATGTTCCTGGTAAAAGACTTACGTGGCTGAGGCCCGTAAATTGGTGCGTCGCTATGACGTCTATAGTCTTTTCCGCTGCTTCCCCCATATTCAGGATGCAGGCTATGATGCGGAGTTCAAAGACGCGGGGGAAGGGCAGTCATCGCTGAGCCGGGAAATTTTTGAGTGGCTGGTCAGCATTCGGCCCTCACATTTATTATACAGAAGCGGGGATACCTGCTACTTGGAGCCTTATGTTCCAAGTCGGTTTGCTCGACAGTTTGGATATGACCAACTGTACATGGGCAACCCAAATCTCAATTTGGCCTTCATGGGGAGCCTCATTGATGGAGCCCGAGCCTGGCGATTCTTCATTGCACGCTGTACCGAGGCGCGGCTGCGTATGCCGTTGAGGACTCCTAACCTTCTAACGACTCTGGGCTTCTGCCAGTGGTATGCGACTTTCAACTCCACACCCCTCGGATTTACTGTTAACAATTCTGGTGTGAAGTTAATTTCTCAGCGGCTGAAGCGGAAGGTCTCTGAGAAAAGGGAAGATAAGAGGGTTCGCGTCCCGGGCATAGAAGAATTCGTTGCTGTGGATGACAGCGAAGCCTCGGATGCGGAAAGTCCTCGCTTCGAAGCAGAGACAGGTGCCGAGACTCCTGCAGCTGGTTCTGGTGTGATGGGGACAGCTCCCCCAAGACATGTAGAAGAGGCGGAGGAGGAGGATCCCAACGTTCCTCTCAAGCGCAAACGGACAGGTGGGTCTCGTAGGAAGCAGTTGGTGAAGAAGCCCCGTCGCCAAGCTCCTACAGTTGTCGTAGAGGGCGAACCATCTGCAGCGCTCCCTTCTCTTGTCCCATTAGTAGTTGAACTGTCAGTTGCTGAACCGGCGACTGGCGAAGTTGCTCCGGACCTGGGTAGAATCAACTCCGTCCTTGTAATATACCTTATATGTGTTCCGGACAGCTCATTATTTACTTTGTGATGCAGGAACTGAGGCGGTGAGAAGCCCGAGAGCTGGGGCCGTTGAAGAACAAGGGGAACATTATGATCCCCTGTTCACTTATAAAGAGGGTGATGAGGCTGGCTATTTTGCCGTCTTAGAAGAATCCGGAGGCAATGCAGCTGACGTTGGTCCTTCGGGCGCCGGGACTTCGAAGGGAAGTTCCGAAACTTCTAGCTCCTTTGGGTGGACCACGGAGGGTTCGGCAAGCGAGGGTGAGCCGGCTGTCCGTGTTGATTCTGCCAAAGATTTTCCGATGGAGCCCGTAGAGACTGATGTGGCCGCCAAGACGATTGAGGCGACATCATCTTTTGGTATTGGTTTGGCTTTTTGACTTTTACTATTTGTTGTGTCCTGCCTAAACACAATCTTGTTGCAGGTGTTCCGCCTCTGGGTGCGTCAACTTCAAGGGAGCCAACCGATCTTCCCGAGGGGTCCAGGGGTGACATGAGCATTTCGACCGCGGCGGATGTTGCTGTGTTGGATGCTTTGTATGGTGACCTGCCCCCTTATCGGCCTGAGCCAACCAGAGGAACAGAGGTTGAAGGGACGGTAGTCACGGAGGCAACTTCACTCCCAACTATATCAACGAGTGAGGTGCCATCGGTTTTGCCAGGTGCGGAGCTGAGGGTGATTACAAGTCCTACTTCCCCAACGCTGGTGGTTGAGCCTGCTGTCCAGGAAATGGTCACTAGTCCGACCTCGGTTGTGGCTAGTGTACTGGTTTCGATGAAGACTCCTCTGAGATCACCGATGACCTGCCATACTGCTGCAGCCAGTGTTCCCACTGTTGCTTCCACAGTAATGTCAATAAAGCCGGTGGAATCTTCAGAGGCTGCCCGTCTGCCAGGAGCGATTGAGGCCGAGAATGAATTTGTAGCTGAAATAGTCGACAGCTTTTATAAAGGCTTGAAGCGATCCATCGATCTGGTCTTGAAAGGCTCGACTATGCCATTTTCTACTTTAAAGGTGGTCCTCTCCCGCAGTATTGAGAATATCCGGGACTTCGGAGGGGATAACCAGGCTGCTACATTAGAGCTTCTGGTAGAACAATTTGAGAGGGACGTAGAAGAATGGCGCCGTCTCGGCCGTTCAGACGTGGAGTCTTTGGTTGATGAGCAGCTTGCGCACCTTATCGCTCAAATGCATGAAGCCCATCTCGCCGTTCAGGAAGCTGCTAAGACCATTTCTTCGGACTTGAAATCCTTGGAGACGAGGAAGATAGAGCTCGGGGACGCTATAGATGCTTCTAGTAGTGCTCTCCTTGACGCTGAAGACAAAATCGAGAAGGCCAAGGAGATGATCAGGAAGGGAAATCTTCTCTTATCCAAGGCTGAACC
Organism: Agave tequilana; assembly: GCA_038442645.1. Classification (NCBI taxonomy): domain Eukaryota; kingdom Viridiplantae; phylum Streptophyta; class Magnoliopsida; order Asparagales; family Asparagaceae; genus Agave; species Agave tequilana. The sequence goes on from JAVJIF010001509.1 coordinate 140,445, forward strand.
GGTGCGTCTTGAAGAGACTGCGCGGCTTGAGAAGCTTAAGGCTCAGAGTGACGAACTCTCGCGGCAAGAGTCAGCTCAAAGGGCAACCTTGGTTGAAGTTGAAGCTCGCTTGGCTCAGACGGCGAGTTTTAATGAAGCTGTGCTAAGGTCGCAGGCTCTTGTGAGGGCTATCGATGATAGGGAGGCAAGGCTGGCCTTCCTTGAAGAACGGATCAGATTATATGACGTACGCTCGTAACTTGTAATATATGTGCCTCCATGTATCCCTTCCTTTTTGGAATCAATAAAAGTAATTTTGTCTTGACCTTCCTGTCATGTTTTCAACTTGTTCTACTTTCTGAATTGTCGCTTCCAAGTTGTATTGCAGCCAGTTGAGAAAATAGTCCTTGCTGGATTGGGATTGAAAAATGAGACTTGGCTATCTGCCGGTTCAGAGTTCGCAATGACATAACTGACTGAGACACCACCAAGCTCAAGGTTGGTGATACTTGCCTTTTGTAAATGTCAACAAGTATCGAGACCTGTCTTTTGTAAATGTCAACAGGCTCAAGGTTGAGACTTGTCTTTTGTAAATGTCAATAAGCTCGAAATTGAGACTTGGCTGTCTGTCGGTTCAGAGGTCGCAATGACATAACCGATTGAGACGCCACCAAGCTCAAGGTTGGTGATACTTGTCTTTTGTAAATGTCAACAAGCATCGAGACCTGTCTTTTTTAAATGTCAACAGGCTCAAGGTTGAGACTTGTCTTTTGTAAATGTCAACAAGCTCGAAATTGAGACTTGGCTGTCTGCCGGTTCAGAGGTCGCAATGACATAACCGATTGAGACGCCACCAAGCTCAAGGTTGGTGATCACTGTCATAGGTTTAATGTTAACGTAACAGCGAAATGCATATGTGGTCTTACCATTCTGTGGATGAGATTTGGTAAGTGATTTTGGAGAGGGAATCAAATGGGAACAGGTCCCTTAGAATTTTTAGCAAATCCCCAGCTGTCTACGGGTTTGATATGCCTTTACCAACTACCGTTTGAGTCGGGCTAGCCATGCTATTCCCCTCAGCATGATGAGTTGTCGAGGACTTATGTTGGGCTTAAAGGCCAACATTTTCCTCTATCCTTAATCGTTAAGGATATTGGAGCATCTGGTTAGCGTATGTGTAACCTTGATTCTCCTTTAAGAGAACTAGTATATGGCCAGGTTCTTACTGGTTTATGGTTGTTGTAAATCACCTAGAGGGGGGGGGTGAATAGGTAGGCTAATCTAATGGTCACTAAATGACAAATAATGCGGAATTAAAAACTATTGTGACCTAAACAAAACTTCTTACACTAAACACCAAGTATAACACAAGAGTGTAGCCGAATTCCCCGTGAAGGGCTCTGGACTAACTCTCTAGATTCCCCTAGATAAGGGTTGAGGTACCGCGTTGGCTCTCTTGGTTGAATACAAGTGTTAGCAAACAATCCCCAAGCATATATCAATAAGCACACAATATATCAAGCATGTAAAGATAAGACAAGTAATAGCATGCAAGATATAAACAAGAGACAAAGAGAGAGAGAGTGAGCAATCGCAAACACAAGAGATTTGTTTCGAGGTTCGAGCATACTTGCTCTACATCCCCGCCTTCGACACACGAAGGATTTCCACTATGCTTGATCCCAATGGATCACTCCTCGGTGCCACAACACCTACAAGCCCTCGGACTCCCTAGTCCCGTACACACCGCGAGCTCACTAGCCCGCCGAGGCCGCACCTCAAACAAGAGTTCACACACGAACTCTAAACCACCGCGAACACACTTGTCCGCCTCCTCAAAGAATAAAGATGAAGTCTTTGGTGACCACAACACTTTAATCACCTAAAAACAATCTCACTACAACGCTCCTATAGAATGAATAATCAATGGATAGCTCAAGTGTTTGTGTGAGAAAACAAGGAAAGAGATGGTGGAGGAAAACTCAAGAAAATCTCTTTTAACACTCTTGATAAAAACTCCCCTTTTGATTGGAAGTATTAGCTCTCAATTTAGTGGAGAAAACTCTTTTAAATGAAGTGGGAAAAACTGGCTCAAAGTCCACTAAAAATCTTAGAGAAAAACAGTGCCCAAACCCCCAAATTTATAGGGCTAGATAAGCTAGCCGTTGTGGTCTGACAGAACTGTCGGTCGACCGCCCGGTCGACCGGCCAACGGTCATATTTCAGACCGTTGTGCCATCGGTCGACCGGCACGGTCGACCAAACCTCTGGAACAGAGAGCAGATTCTCTGCCGGTCGACCGTCCCGGTCGACCGAGGCTTTCCAGAGAGCAAAGCTCTCTGGACGGTCGACCGTCCCGGTCGACCGGCCCTCCAGTCAGACTCGTGCACGTCTGTGCACGTCGCGCGGTCGACCGGCCCGGTCGACCGGCTGAAGCCAGGTCAGGGATTTTAGGGAAAGAAAACTTAGTCATTTTGGTTGAAATAAAATCCCATAAAATTCACAGAAAATCTACAAAAATAGTTTTACCAATATACTTTGATAAAAAAACATGCTTGCACAAAATCAAGACATGTTACAAATAATTTGAACTATTTTTGTAACTTGAAAAAATTAGCTCAAATGAAAAACAGTATTTTCCAAAACTTGATTTTTCTAAAACTTGTTTTCCAAAACTTCATCAAATACAAAAACAAGATATTTAAACTACTTTTAAAGCATAGTGTGTATGGATATGATCCACTACACAAACATGGTGAAATATCTATGTTTTTGACATTAAGCACTTAAACATGGTTTTGGTTAAAACATAAAACTTGAATACCAAAAACCAAAATGATATTTTGTCAAAGAGAAAAATCTTTTCTAAAGCAAACTAAATCAAGAGTGTGTGTGTATATGATACTTGAGTAATCCACCAACTACTCTATCCTTTACATTTTATCTAAAAATAAAATCCTCTAAAACAAACCTAGACACAAGTCTTCATCTTCTTGAAGTCTTCACTTGAAGCCTTCTTGACTTGGTCCAAATACCGTGCTAGCTCCAAAACTTGACTTTAAATACTTTGTTGAAGCTATGCACTACTAAGATCTTGATCATGAATCTATCACTAATTAAACATAAGATCATTAGTACTATAATTATATGAGTTGATCATCATCAAAACTAGAGTGATGGGCCTTTGGGCCAACAATCTCCCCCTTTTTGATGATGACAAAACTCATGAAGTTATATATGCATGGATTAAAGTAAAGCTTCAAAGAAGCTCCCCCTTAACTCATGCATAACAAATAAACAATAAATATGCAATGTATGCTCATAAACATGTATGCAAATGTATGAAGATAAACATGCTAACAAGCATAAACACATCAAATTCTTTTTCTCCTATTTGCAAAACAAAACATATATGCATAAACAATCCTTTTTCACAAAAATCTTTCTCCCCCTTTTTGTCAATCATCAACAAAGGGGTAAAAATACAATCAACACATTTTTCTCCCCTTTTTTGTCATAAACAAGGAGACCAATAAGGGGTGTAAACAAATAAGTTAATAAAAGGTTATATGCGATATACATTCATGAAGAGGAAGACGGTAAAATAACTTCCCTACACATATACATTACATGAAAAAGGGATGACAGGCCCTTATTCACATAACGTATAATATGTAATGCATAAGAGGAGATGTGAAGCTCCCCTACACACGTGTATCACATAAAAAAGAGTTGTCAAACTCCTCAATACAAGATACACTCATCATGAATCTATATGTAGAAGAGATGTTAAACTCTCCTTGCATATAGGCAATACAACTCAAAAATATTTTGATTTTTCTTATAAAACAAAATTTTGAATTTTCTCAATAAAACAAATCTTGAGAATTTTTTTTTTAAAACAAAAATTTAAAGGTATCAGAGCTCTTGTAAAACAATCAATTTTAAGATACCAAATTGTAAAAAATCATTATTGTAAATCATATTGATACCAATTGAAATTTAACAAATATGAAGTTGAAACATATTGATATCAATTGTAAACATAATGATCAAATATTTTTATTTTTCATCATAAACTTTGTGCTTTAAAAATGTGAATCAATTGTAAATCAAGCACATGAAAATCATATATATATGTATGAAAAGAGAATACCAATAGCAATTGATATTAAGGAAATAATGAAGCATACATATATAGAAAACAAAATATGAGTATATACAAAATTATCAATTTAGATACCAATGGAAAAGATCCAATGATACCAATTGAAAATAACAATGTAAATCAAGTATATAACTCATAACCTACCACCCTTCATATGCTCAAGATAAAAGATTTTCAATAAGGCTTACAAGGCATACTCGCCCAGCCATCCGCCCATTGAAGGTAGGGGTTTTCAAAAATAGATTTGAAAATGTTTTAGCATTGAAAAATCATTACCAAATGAAGAATACTTAACTAGTTAAAATAATTTTTAAAAAACTAGTTAAAGATCCTTCAAAACATGGAATCAAAACATATATTTTTCATGAATCATACCAAATACATAAGAGTTGACACTCAAAACGATAAAGCTCAAAAATATGTTCATGAAACAAAGTCATGACAAAACAAATAAAGTGTGAGTGTACAGGAATCACGTGTTTAGCATTTTCCATGAAAATAATCAATGAAGCTCAAATCAAACATGAATAACAAAACAAATCATGAAAATTCATTTTTCATTTTTAAAACAAACTTCTAGGTATATGTATGATTTATCTAAAACTAACAATATACATACATATCCCAAACATAAAAGAGTCTATTTAAGGTATTTGCATGAAGGCAAGAGACTCACTGGTATACATGTATATTTATAAGATTTGAATTTAAAAATACATATACATGAAGTAAAACATGAAAATAGGCAAAACAAGTATAAATGAAAGAATCATCAAAACTAGCCTATATATGTGCATATAGTGGGTACAAATGAGCATGAAGTGCAAACATATATGAATCAATTTGTTCTCACTATTTGTACATGTATAAATACAAGTTTTGATAAAAACTACATTTATACTAGTATTTACCACATGAAGCACAAAAACACATAAAACATGAACATGCTATATGATATCATGAAAATAAAAGCATGTACATAAATTAAGAGTTTAGAAATAGTTACCAACTAGGGAACTATGTTCCAAAACTCCAAACATGGTGGTTGTCCCACCAAAACTCCTTGATAGCGGTGCATCAAATGTATGTCCTTCTAGTCCACGTGCAACCACCACCAAGGCACCAAATCTCTCACGTCTTGTGAGAGCCCTCACCTATATCAAATACACACGGTGGGGGTTTTGGTACCCATTTTTTCTTGGGTCCTTGGGGGTTAGCTTTGTAAGGAACCCAAAAATTTTTGTTAGCAAAATTTACATGATGAATCTTATCATAACAAAACTTTGCTAAATGGCCTTTGCGGCCACAATGTGTACACTTGTACACCTTAGGATGCTTATGAGTGTGAGTATGATCGTGGCGTGCAACATAAGCAAATGCATGATGATGATGTGCATGAATGTGTGGAGTTTGTTTCTTTGAAAACAAAGACTCCAATCTAGAATGGTTAAAAGCACATGTGCTCAAATTTGAGCTCAAACAACTAATCCTATTTTTCAAAACATTTATCTCACTATCATTAATGGTGGCATGTAAAGCATGGTGAGATATAAAATCATTTTTCTTTTTCTTTTGAGAAACATTTTCTTTTTCTTTTTCAAACATTTTTCTTTTCAAAGAAGTGTTTTCATTTAAAACAATTTCTTTTTGTTTTTCCACCAAGATAATTTTATTTTTCAAAATAGTGTTCCCTTCACATAAATCATTTAATTTAGACATCAAGGAAACATTTTCATTTTTCAAAACCTCATTTTCTTTTTCAATGCATGCAACCTTATTTTCTAATGAATCTTTTTCATTAAGCATGCAATCAAATTTCTTTTTCAATTTTTTTTTATCTTTCTTAATCATGTCATATTTCTCAAGTAATTGTTGACAAAAAGATGTGAGCTCATCATATGACATGTCATCTTCATCTACCTCGGATTCGGTAGTTACCTCAAGGGGGTTATCCCCTTGGACCATATAGCACAAGTTGGAGGCGTCGCTTCCAACATCCGAATCGCTCCCGGCATAATATAGATCCTTTTCGCCAAGAGAGGTGATGATGTTCCAAGCTACAAAAGCCGAATCAACATTAGAAATCCTAGATAAATAATCATCATTTAGGGTACTCTTTAAAGCATGTAGGGCTTTTGCATTAGCCTCAAAATTTTTGCCATTTAAACAATAATCATTTTTAGTGGTGGCAAAATAAACATGAATGCCTAGGGCTTTGAGGTACAAAGACATCTTAACCTTTCAAATTTGGGTGTTAAGAATGTCAAACATGGGTGGTGACATGAAGTCCATGGTGTGTGTACAAAAATAGTGATTAGCCTAAAAAGAGGATCTTTAACTCTAGGTTGTAAGACCCAAATCAAGAGCACTTGGCTCTGATACCAATTGTAAATCACTTAGAGGGGAGGGTGAATAGGTGATGGCTAATCTAATGGTCACTAAATGACAAATAATGCGGAATTAAAAACTATTGTGACCTAAACAAAACTTCTTACACTAAAAACCAAGTATAACACAAGAGTGTAGCCGAATTCCCCGTGAAGGACTCTGGACTAACTCCTCTAGATTCCCCTAGATAAGGGTTGAGGTGCCACGTTGGCTCTCTTGGTTGAATACAAGTGTTAGCAAACGATCCCCAAGCATATATCAATAAGCACATAATATATTAAGCATGTAAAGATAAGACAAGTAATAGCATGCAAGATATAAACAAGAGACAAAGAGGGAGAGAGTGAGCAATCGCAAACACAAGGGATTTGTTTCGAGGTTTGAGCACACTTGCTCTACATCCCCGCCTTCGACACACGAAGGATTTCCACTATGCTTGATCCCAATGGATCACTCCTCGGTGCCACAACACCTACAAGCCCTCGGACTCCCTAGTCCCATACACACTACGAGCTCACTAGCCCGCCGAGGCCGCACCTCAAACAAGAGTTCACACACGAACTCTAAACCACCGCGAACACACTTGTCCGCCTCCTCAAAGAACAAAGATGAAGTCTTTGGTGATCACAACACTTTGATCACCTAAAAACAATCTCACTACAACACTCCTATAGAATGAATAATCAATGGATAGCTCAAGTGTTTGTGTGAGAAAATAAGGAAAGAGATGGTGGAGGAAAACTCAAGAAAATCTCTTTTAACACTCTTGATAAAAACTCCCCTTTTGATTGGAAGTATTAGCTCTCAATTTAGTGGAGAAAACTCTTTTAAATGAAGTGGGAAAAACTGGCTCAAAGTCCACTAAAAATCTTAGAGAAAAACAGTGCCCAAACCCCCAAATTTATAGGGCTAGAAAAACTAGCCGTTGTGGTCTGACAGAACTGTCGGTCGACCGCCCGGTAGACCGGCCAACGGTCATATTTCAGACCGTTGTGCCATCGGTCGACCGGCACGGTCGACCGAACCTCTGGAACAGAGAGCAGACTCTCTGCCGGTCGACCGTCCCGGTCGACCGAGGCTTTCCAGAGAGCAAAGCTCTCTGGACGGTCGACCGGCCCTCCAGTCAGACTCGTGCACGTCTGTGCACGTCGCGCGGTCGACCGGCTGAAGCCAGGTCAGGGATTTTAGGGAAAGAAAACTTAGTCATTTTGGTTGAAATAAAATCCCATAAAATTCACAGAAAATCTACAAAAATAGTTTTACCAATATACTTTGATAAAAAAACATGCTTGTACAAAATCAAGACATGTTACAAATAATTTGGACTATTTTTGTAACTTGAAAAAATTAGCTCAAATGAAAAACAGTATTTTCCAAAACTTGATTTTTCTAAAACTTGTTTTCCAAAACTTCACCAAATACAAAAACAAGATATTTAAACTACTTTTAAAGCATAGTGTGTATGGATATGATCCACTACACAAACATGGTGAAATATCTATGTTTTTGACATTTAGCACTTAAACATGGTTTTGGTTAAAACATAAAACTTGAATACCAAAAACCAAAATGATATTTTGTCAAAGAGAAAAATCTTTTCTAAAGCAAACTAAATCAAGAGTGTGTGTGTATATGATACTTGAGCAATCCACCAACTACTCTATCCTTTACATTTTATCTAAAAATAAAATCTTCTAAAACAAACCTAGACACAAGTCTTCATCTTCTTGAAGTCTTCACTTGAAGCCTTCTTGACGTGGTCCAAACACCGTGCTAGCTCCAAAACTTGACTTTAAATCCTTTGTTGAAGCAATGCACCTACTAAGATCTTGATCATGAATCTGTCACTAATTAAACACAAGATCATTAGTACTATAACTACATGAGTTGATCATCATCAAAACTAGAGTGATGGGCCTTTGGGCCAACAGTTGTATAATCTCGCTTGGAGGAAGAGAAATGCTTTCTTTGCATGTACCTTGGATATGAAGGTCTTGATCAGAGGTGTGGTGTTAACTTGATCGTAAGAAGGGTCCTTAATCAAGGATAGTATTTCTTTAAGAATTTGCCATTGATCGGCATCATGAGTAAATCGCCACCTGAAGTCATAAGGCAGTATGCTCCATTTGAATAGACTGTTTTTATTACAAACGGTCCTTCCCATTTAGGCTGAAATTTGCCTTTGGTCTTGTGTATCATAATCATCGGTCGTCTGACGGCTAAAATCAAATCTCCTTCCTGGAAGACTCTTTGCTTGACCTTCTTATTGAAGGCTTTTGAGATCCGAGCTTGATACAACTCGATGTGTTGCTGAGCTTGTAGTCGCCTCTCATCTAGGGCTTCGAGCTCTTGGAGACGCAACCGATCATTGTCCTCTGATGTGATCTTAGTCATTAAAGCGACTCGCAACGACGACATCTGGATTTCCAACGGGATGACTGCTTCACACCCGTACACCAGGGAAAAAGGCGTATTGCCTGTCGGTGTCTGAACCGTGGTTCGGTAGGCCCAAAGACATTCACCAAGCTTTTCGTCCCAGTCTCGCTTATTCGAGGAGACGAACTTCTTGAGTAATTTGATGATTGTTTTGTTGAATACTTCCGCCAAGCCATTAGCGGCGGGATTATAGGCAGTTGAAGCCACATTCTGGATTCGGTATTTATCACAAAACCGATAGAATACTTGGCTTATGAATTGGGGACCATTATCATGGATGATCCGCCTAGGGACACCAAATCGATGGATGACATGGTGTTTAATGAAATTCACCACGTTAGAGGTTTTGACTTCAAGCAGTGGTATAGCCTCTGCCCACTTTGAAAAGTAATCGGTTATTGTTAAGATAAACCGGTGACCTCTTATCGAAGAAGGGCTGATTGGCCCTACGATGTCGATTCCCCATGCTTTGAACGGCCATGAAGCAACAGTTGGGTGGAGCAACTCCGAAGGCTGGTGTATGAAGTCTGCATGGATTTGGCTTGCTTTACACCTTCGTGCATATTGGATGGCATCGGCTATCATGGTTGGCCAATAGTATCCAAGCCTATGCAACCTGTCTTTGAGTTTTGGACCTGGCTGATGAGCTCCGCAAATGCCGTCGTGTGCTTCTTTAAGCACTTCCTGCGCCTCTGAGTTGGAAAGGCAACGGAGGAGGACACCGTCATATGAACGACAGTAAAGTGTCTTCAGAGTTGGATCGTAGTAGAAACGGAGAAACCTTCGTCTGATAGATGCCGCTTCTTTAGGATCGTCTGGCAGCAGACCATGTAAAGCATAGTCGATGAGAGGAAATCGCCAATCTCTCGGCTCAAGATCCGTGGAGACATTATAGACTTCTCTGGTTCTCAACATATGTTTAGAGCAGACAAGGTGTCGGGTCGCCACTGTGAGGTGATACTCGGTGTCGACTGGTAAGGCTAATGTTGTTACTAACACAGCCAGAGCATCTGCCTTGGTATTTTGGGATCGAGACACATGCCCGATGTAGAAGCCTTCAAATAGGTTAGCCAATTCGATGGCCGTGTAATAATAAGGCACCAAGTCTTCATGACGGACCTCATATTCACCCTTAACCTGATTGATAATCAGTTTTGAATCGCCATAAGCTTCGAGGTAGCGTACCCCCATTCCATGGGTGAGCTGAAGACCAATGAGCAGAGCATTATATTCCGCTACATTGTTGGAGCATGATTCTGTCAGAGAAAATGCTCTGGGAAGGACATGACTTTGTGGGGAGATAAACACAACCCCCACTCCGGCAATGATCTTGCCTTTAGGGCCTATTCGTGATGCTCCATCGAAGAACATCTGCCACACTTCCTCTTCTGAGGTTGTATTAGACTTGAAGACTTCATCTGGAATATCTTCATGAAGCTTTAAGTGTTCCGGAACTGGATGGGCAGCCAAGAACTCTGCAAGGGTCTGGCCTTTAACCGCCTTCTGAGGGGTAAAGATCATGTCGTATTGAGACAAAAGAAGCGCCCATTTAGCTAATCTTGAGTTCAATGATCCTGGTTTCATCATGAGAAGACGCAAAGGATTCACTCTGGAGATGACATGTATGGTTTGGCCGACCAAATAATTTCGTGTCTTTTGAACGGCGAAGACAAGAGCTAAACACTCTTTCTCGATAGGATTGTAGCGAGATTCTGCTCCTATGAGAGTCCTGCTCAGATAATAAATGGCTTGCTCGTGACCATTGTCGTCTTTTTGAGCGAGGAGGGCACGAATGGTCCATAGCTTTCACATAAAGCAAGAATGGTTTCCCTGATGCGGGGGCCGCTAAGACTGGAGGTTTTGTGAGATACCTCTTGATGTCTTCATAAGCTTCCTGGCAAGCTTGATCCCATACGAAGGAAGCACCCTTTTTCATGAGTCGGGTGAACAGCTGACAGCGGCCTGAGAGATTTGCAATGAATCTTCTGATGTAAGTCAGTCTACCTTGCAAGCCTCTAAGCTCTTTGAGATTCCTCGGTGGATGCATGCTCTGAATGGCTTTGACTTTGTCTGGGTCAAGATGAATCCCTTTTGATGTAACAATAAACCCATAGAACTTGCCACTTGACACTCCCAAGAAGGATTTTGTCAGATTCATTTTCAGCTGATGAGCCCGCATTATGTCGAACATCGTTCTCAAGTCATGAAGATGGTCATCCTTGTTGCGGCTTTTGACAGCAATGTCGTCAACATAGCACTCTACCGTTTTTCAGAGATGATCGCGGAAGATTGTATTCATTGCCCGTTGATAGGTTGCTCCGGCGTTCTTCAGCCCGAAGGGCATCACGGTGTAGCAGTATACCCCCAAGGGTGTTCGGAACGAAGTATGCTTTTCGTCGTCGGGGTACATCTTAATCTGATTGTACCCTGAAAAGCCGTCCATAAAAGACATTCTTTCGAATCCACAGGTGTTGTCAATCATGACATCGGTGATGGGCAGTGGGAATTCGTCTTTAGGATAAGCCGTATTGAGATCACGGTAGTCGATGCAGATCCGTATCTTCCTATTCTTCTTGAGGACGAGAACGATATTAGCGACCCAATCTGGATGCTGTTCCTCCCGTATGAAGCCACATGCAATGAGCTTATGGACTTCAGCTTCAATAGCCTCCATAATGTTCGGGCGAAACTGACGTTGTTGCTACTTGACTGGCTTGGCGTCGGGCTTGATATTCAGACGGCTCATGGCTACTTGCGGATCAAGTCTGGGCATGTCTTCGTAGTTCCATGCGAAGACGTCTATATACTCCTTTACGAGTATTATCAATTCTTCTTTTTCTGTAAGTGATAAGCTTTCACTTATAAAGATGGGCTTAGGGTGATCTTGACTACCCAAGTTGACCTGCATCACCTTATCTTCAGTAGGTGGTTCGCGCAGTTCGAATCGCTTTTCCCATTGGAGATCTAATTGCTGAGCCCATGGTTCCTCGTTAGTAGCCTCTGCTGGCTCCAATTGACTGCTTGAAGTCATATTAACAGTGAGATTCTCGAACATCACTCCCACACTGACATCTGAGTCCCACTCGGAAGAAGAAGCGGAATGTGATGGAATTGGTTTGTCGCCTTTGCATTGAACCATTGCTGGCGATGTGGGTGTAACGTATCCCAACCCCCTGCGTGTACTATCATAGTAATTTGCAGGCTTCCCTTTAGGCACAAAGTTCCGCATCAAACCGCGCCTTCCTTTTCCAAAATTCAGGCCTTCTCCATACTTTAGGTCGTATCCCATTTTCTTCATAATATGGCACGCTGGCCGCGCGTAATGAAAGAATTGTGGAGTGTCTGAGTCTGAACTCGAATCTGCGGTTATGGATCCCCGTGGTTGGGTTCTACCAAAGATTATCGATAACTGACCTTCTTTGGACGGAGGGATCACTAGCTTGGCCCCTTCTATAGCCTCCATGGGTGTACTGGATGCACTTGGTTTATGCAAAGGTATGTGCAGAGAGCTATCCGTAATGGATTTAAACAGCCCAATACTCGCAGGATAATCGAAAGAAATATTATCATTAATTACCCATTCACCTTCATCTTCTGAAGGAGTATTACATTGGGGATTATTAAGACATGCTATAATTGGTTCACCAATCAAAATGGCTGGCATGCCTGCTTCAGATTCTGAATCCGCCTCATTGCCGCTTTCATCATCGTCTGGCAATGGTTCTTTAGATGCTTCACCGGTCTCTTGATACAGGAGAGCGTCAGTGAAGTAATTTTTCACCCCTTTGAATGGTTGCTTTTCAGCAAAGATAGTTCGTACTGTCGCGTCATCTTCAATATATTTGAAGCACTGGTGCAGAGTGGAGGGAACGATCCAGTTGGCGTGGATCCATGGTCGTCCTAGCAGTAGGTTATATGACGTGTCAGCGTCAATGACATAGCACGTCACTTCTGACTTCAGGCTCCCAATTCGGCAACGGAGTCAAATTTTTCCAAGTGGATGACTACTCCCGGCATTGAAACCGTATATTGTGGTGGTGGTTGTGGACAACCTATACAGCGGTATACCAAGGAAATAAAGTAACCTTTTGGGAATGATGCTGAGTGCGGACCCCGGATCGACTTGTACCCTTTCGATGCATGTTGAACCGATATATCCGGTGTAGTACAGAGGTCGACGTGCTTGTTATCTTTGAGAAGCATGTCTTCCGCTGTGAAGGTAATAGCGGGCACCTTTGACTGTACGTGATGACATTCCGGGCAAGAAGACTGAGCGTCATCTTTAGGGACCTCTGGCATATACGTCAGGAATGATTCTGAATTAGCCAGCGCATCCCTGAGTGCTTCTCTTGTCTCTTTTGAGAGACGAAGTAGCTCGTGTATAGTAATACGAGCCGGGATATTAGCCAATTGGGCCAATATGTCAAAACGAAAGGGCGTGTCAAGCCCTGGGCCTGAAGGCTTCTTCAGGACATGGTCGAACCGGACTTCCTTAGGCTTCTCCTTTTCCTTGGTCGGAACTGAAGCGGATGCTGGTACTTGTACTGACGTCGTTTGCTGTTGTCGTCAGTAGCTTTCTCATACTGTTTTAAGTATGATTTTCTAGATCGAGTACCCGTCGGCTGAGGTACATCGGCCTGCGTTGCGCAAGCGTGCTTTTCTTCTTCAGAATCACTGAGAGAAGCTGACGTGGCATTGTCATCGTCTGCCAGGATGGAGATGACATTGCAAGATTTGCCCTTCAACTTGGACTTCTTTGAATCCCATTGTTCGTCTTGGACAAGGTCTGGGTGTACCCACATGACTTTCCCTGTCTCCAGTGTCAAGGGAACAAGACCCCTATTATCTTGAGTTTTAGTCGCAGGATGTTTGACTTCCAGCCGTGGCACAGGGACTGGATAAGTCCCGTCAGGAACTGTGACCTTTGGGGTTTTGCCGAACTCAAGGGTCACCATATTGGCAGTGACTTTTTCTATTCTGTCTTCAGTGTCAGGACCCCTGCGTCGATCAAAGCTTGAATTCTGTCCTTGAGGATATAGCACTTGTCGGTAGGATGGTGAATCATCCTGTGATAGAGACAGTATTTGGGATCGTTTGTGCGTCCTATCTCATTGGGACGCCGAGCATCTGGCAGCTTCATTTTATTCCCTTTGTGGAGCAAATGGAATATCGTGACCACCTGATTGTCTCTGAAAGAGTACTGTTTTGGAGGGAACTTAGACTCCTGATTATTGAAGTCCTTTTCTTGGCCTTCGACTGCACGTCCCCGGACAATTCTACAGACATAGTCTCTTCCCCTTTGCTTGAGAAGGTTGCGGTATGTCGCTACGTCCTTTATTGCTCATACCCCATTTGCCTTTAGGGGTAGATGGTTCGAACTTTTTAGCCGACTTTTCGGCTATCTCAGCTTGTTCGACCAATTCTTTCCAGGTATGGGCTTTGACAGCCCCCATGTGAACTTCTACCTGGTCCAAGAAGTTGTGCCTGCACGTCTGTAAGAGCATGGGTAAGGGCATCCCTGCTGGGCACATCAAAGATAGGTTTCTGAACTGCTCAATGTAGTCACGGATAGGTTCGCCCTTCTTCTGCACGGTGGAGAGGAGCTTTTTCATGGTTACCTCGGTATCGTCCTCATAGAAACGAGAGAGGAATCGGGTTTCCAGGTCGATCCAGGAATTGACAGAGCCTGGAAGGAGACTTCGGAACCAGTTAAATGCCACCCCCTTTAGGGTGCTAATGAACAGTCTAGCCATGATGGCATCGTTGCCTATAACATTACCGGTCTGAGACCGAAATAGTAGATGTGCTGGTTTGGCGAGCTCTTTCCATCATAGATATGCAATGTCGGTGGCTTGAACTTCGGTGGGTATGGCACTGAGTCCCACTCCAACGGGTAAGGACGGACTGTCCCCACTTTCTTTAATTCATCCCTCTGAGGTAGGGATGCAATTTGAGCTTGGAGGCCCTTAAGGACTTTAGCGTCTAAAGAAGAACCCTCCTTGGATTTCTCCGTCTTTGGCTGATCATTGCTAAAATGTTCCTCTTCATCATGATTGCTCCTGGCATCATTGTCATTCCGATTGCTGAGGAGTTGAGCAAGCATCTATTGAATGTTGTCCAGAGCTTCTTGCTGGGTCTTGGAAGTTTACTCCTGGGCTTCCAAATGCCGACGGAGGTCGTCGTTAACATTATCAGCCATGTTGACTGATGCTCTGTCTGTTCGCACCGAGCTGACTGTCGCCGAAGAAGCATACCCGCTGTCTTTATCTTCTTCATCAGACCACTGGACTGATCCTCTCTTTGGTTGCGGCGAGGCTACTGCCACTGAGGAGGACGGCTGTTCATAAGTGTAGGGTATCGCAACCCTAGATCTGGTGTTTCGGAAAACACCTTCTTCATGCACCAAGATTTCGTCTAAGCCTGGGCTGTAATCTAAATCTGGGGAGCTGTAGGGGGTGTCGTCAGATGCTTGTCTTCTCCTGCGTAGCTCTCGTCCTCTTCCGGTCATGTTGACGGATACAGAGGGTAGATCTTGTGAGACGCTCCTTTTATGATGTTTCACCGGGGCCTGTACCGATAGTCGATCAAAAACTGATCGTCGGTCTGGAGAAGTGGCGGGGATTGGTCCCAGCCAGCAATGGACTGAGTGGACGGTCACCAGCTGACATCCCACTTGTTGACAACAGGAGGAAGAAGTTTGTTTATTTGTCAGCAATTCGGGCAAATCAGACCCGCTTGGGCCTAACCAATCCAGCTCAGAGGCTCTTTTGGATTGTATATAGGACAATGTCCTGCTCCTTTTATCCCCGCAGAAGGGATTAGCACTGCATAGTGCTTCAGTTCTAGCTTCGCCACAAAGCGCGAGCTTAGCGCCTGGCGAACTGGAGAGCGGAGCACGCTGTGGTGCTTTACCCGCTATGCTGCTGCGAAGGCGATTAGCCTTGGATAGTGCTTTGGCTCTAGCTTCGTGGCCATGAACCCTGCGTGTACGCTGTGCTACAGTAGCTTCGCTTATGAGAACGAGGCCGGCGCAAGGCGTTGCTGCTCTTGAATTAGGCGACGGTATGATTGCCGTCGTGACTTCGCGGCTGGCAGCATTGTTGGAGCAGACAAGCATCTTGCCTTTTTCTTCGCGAGAGCGATGGGGTTTTAGCGTAGCTACGCCTGAGGCTTTGCCCAGAGACTTCTGTTTAGGCCTCCACATCCGCTTTGGCAGAGGATACTTAGGTTCGCAAGGAACCTGGTTAGCCACACGCGAGGCTGAGGGGTGTTGGCAGAATTCTGCTCCTGATTTCTTTCTGAAACCTTAGCCGTGGAGACCTTCCTATGCTTCCGTGCATGAAGCATTAGACCACCCCCAGAGAGGACTTCTTCAAATCTTCCTTGGTTGAATTGAACGACCAGGTTCTCGAAACTGAAGGACTTGGACTGCGGGCGTACTTCCTTGTTGCGCCAGAGAACCGCAGTAGGTTCGCAGAGAACCTTTTCTGTCTCCGCAGAGACTTTCCTTGAAGATTTAGTCAGAGAGGCTCTGGCTGCACCGGCTTTTCTGAATTCAGAGTTAGACCCGAAGGTCTGTTCGTCGTATTGCGACACTTGATTCTCGGCAGTGGAGAATTTCTTCCCCAGCGGAGTCGCCATCTTGTTTTCCATTGATTTGCAAAGGGGAAAACTTACAATAAAAAATTGAGGAGCTAAATTACAAGTATTCTTAAAAAGATTACAAGTAGATCTCCTCAGAAATTCTGGAGAAGTGTGCCGATAGGAGTCTGGTCAGCGCGCGACCACTTTGTCCCTTTAACAATGCGAGCGATGAGATTCCCTTCTCGCCTGGTTCGGGGAATCAGAGAACAGAAGGTTGATAGAACCCTCTTGCTACTTCTCAAAACCGCCTTCAATTAGGAATTCCTTCTCGCCTGGTTCCGGAGATTCCTTGAGAAGAAGGTATTAGGGTATCAACACCCTGAATAGAGAAGCAATTCTCTAAAAGTCTCTGAATTCTTGTGCGCGCGGTGCGCGTGAAGAAGGCTCTGCTTGTGGAGTCCTCTCTCTTGCGTATTGCCTCTGGTCTGTCCCCCTTGTGCCCCGATGGGCTATTTATAGGGAGAGCAAGGGTATAATCGTCCCTTGAAAATATAGAAACAGATTGAATCAAATCTGTTTAAATCTGAAAAGTAGCCTTGCTGCGAGGTTAGGATCAGCTTCTGCGAAGCTAGAAATGGCAGGTCGGTTGATCCTCCTGATCCATTTTGATTCTTTCCATATAATTGAAAGATCTCTCCTGATCCTCTTACTCGTTTTAAAAGAGTCAAGAGATTGTGGCAATCAACTGCCAAATTAGATCTCAGATTTGATCTTGATCCGATTATATTTGATTGGTCAAAGGTTGATCATGACAGACCAGCAGCGGCGCTGCCCGCTTTGAACTCACAGCGGAGCCGGAGGCAGTATCTGGCGAAGTCAGAAGAAGGTTCTTCGGCGAAGCTACCGCATACCCTTTCTGCGCAGTTGCGTGTGGCTTCAAGCGGAGCTAACTCTCTCTGCGGAGTTGCGCTTCAGCAGTTCAGGCGAAGCTATAAGTTAGCTTCCTGGCGGAGCTTTGAATGGCTTCAAGGCGAAGTTGGATGATCTTAGCCTCTCAGGCGAGGCTATCCCTTTGGGCTCATGTGATGCTAAGTGCTAGCATCTTAGACCTGCTGAGGTCTGTTTAGAGGCAATCCGGGCTTACTGTCTGCTTGATGGATCAGCGGAGTCCAGGTTGCTTCCTTGTCCCTCGGAGATGGGTGAAAACTGGTCGTCAGCTTGTCTGTCACTTGTCTTTTGTAAATGTCAACAAGTTTAGACATTGTTCAGGCCAGTAAGAATCTTGTCTTTTTTAAGTGTCAACAATGCACATATTGTGGCCGTAAAGGTCATTTGGTTAACTTTTGCTATGATAGGATTAATGCATCACATAATCATGTTTGGGTTCAGAATACTAACTTTCAAGGACCCAAGAAAGTTTGGGTACCAAAGTCAACAAATTTGTTAAATGATGTAGGTACATTCCAAAGCCCAAACGGCGTAAGGAGTTGTGGTATCTTGATAGTGGTTTCTCAAGGTACATGACATGAGATATTAACAACTTCGCAACCCTATCAAGATACCATGAAGGTGGCACCGTCACCTTCGGAGATGACGCCAAAGGAAAGATCATTGGTATTGGGAATGTTAAACTTGGTACATCTCCTTTGATAGAAAATGTTGTTTTAGTTGATGGCCTCAAGCATAATCTCTTGAGTGTTAGTCAACTTTGTGATAAAGGTTTTAATGTTATTTTTGATGACCTAGCATGTAGTGTTATTGATCGACAATCCAATACATGTATATTTTTCGGATTTCGTGAAAACAATGTATACATGATTGACATGTCTAATATGCTATGCAATGCTACTTGTTTGAAAGCCCTCGATGATGACTCTTGATTGTGGCATAGAAGATTAGGCCACATTTTTTCTGACCATCTATCTAGATTAAACAACAAGGAAATGGTGAAAGTTATTCCTTGCTTGAAATTTCAAAAGGACCGCATTTGCAATGCGTGCCAACTTGGGAAACAAACCAAGTCCTCTTTCAAGTCAATCAAGGATATCATGACATCACGACCTTTGGAGTTAATCCATATGGATTTGTTTGGTCCTACTCAAACCAAAAGTCTAAGTGGGAATCGTTTTGCTTTCGTTTTAGTTGATGATTTCTCTCATTTTAGTTGGGTTTTCTTTTTAGAACACAAAAATCAAGCCTTTTCATATTTTCAAGCCTTTAAGAAAAGAGTTGAAAAGGAAACAGATTCTTCTATTTTAAGAATAAGAAGTGATAGAGGTGGTGAATTCAATAACCAACCCTTTACCACTTTTTGTGAAGAACATGGAATTAAGAATGAACTATCTTGTCCTAGAACTCCACAACAAAATGGAGTCGTTGAGAGGAAAATCATACATTACAAGAGATGGCTAGGACAATGATAAATGAGTACGGTCTCCCTCATTATCTATGGGCCGAGGCCGTTAACACATCTTGCTACATATCAAATAGGGTTTTCTTATGCAAAAATACTTCTAAAACATCTTTTGAGATTTATTTTTCTAGAAAGCCAAATGTTTCATACTTTAAAGTTTTTGGTTGTAAATGTTTTGTTTTGAATACTAAAGATAGTTTAGGTAAATTTGATGCAAAGTCTTATGAAGCAATTTTTGTTGGTTGCTCTAACACTAGTAAAGCTTATAGAGTTTTCAATAAGTCATCCTTGACTATTGAAGAATCTATACGTGTAAAGTTTGAGGAATCTAATGTGTTTGTTGAGAATATTGTAGAAATAGATTCCCTAAATGAAGACATGGAGAAAATTTCTTTGAAGGACTCACCTACTCTTGAAGACATGCCAAAGGGTGATGAAGAAAATGAAGTTCAAGAAGTTGAAGTGGAGACTACTCAACCACTTCCAAAAGATTGGAGATTCAATCCACATCATCCCAAGGATCTTATTATAGGTGAAGTATCAAAAGGGGGTAACTACTCGTTCTAAACTTCATGATCTTTGTGGGCACTATGCATTTATTTCTCACTTTGAACCAAAGAACATCCTCGAAGCCGAGGGCGACTCATATTGGTTGCTAGCCATGCAAGAGGAGCTCAATCAATTCGAGCGCAATCAAGTTTGGCATCTTGTTCCTAGGCCCCACGATAGACCAACAATTGGTACTAAGTGGATCTTTAAGAACAAGTTGGATGAGTCGGAAAATGTTGTTAGGAATAAAACTAGGTTAGTGGCCCAAGGTTACACTCAAGTCGAAGGTATCGATTTTGAGGAAACTTTTGCACCCGTAGCACGGCTTGAAGCCATACGGATGACACTTGCATTTGCTTCATATAAAGATTTTAAACTTTTTCAAATGGATGTAAAAAGTGCTTTCTTAAATGAATTTATTGAAGAGGAGGTGTATGTTGAACAACCCCCGGGTTTGTCGATCCTGCACATCCAGATTTTGTTTTCAAACTAGACAAAGCTCTTTATGGTTTAAAACAAGCCCCTAGGGCTTGGTATGAAAGACTTTCTTCATTTCTTATTTCTAATGGTTTTTATAAAGAAAAAATAGATACTACTTTGTTTACAAAACATGTTGAAAATGATATACTTATAGTTCAAATATATGTTGATGATATCATATTTGGTTCTACTAATGAAAATCTTTACAAAGCTTTTGAATCATGCATGAAGGAGGAATTTGAGATGTCTATGATAGGCGAGCTTAACTACTTCCTTGGTCTCCAAATCAAGCAAAGGAATGATGGGATTTTCATCAATCAAGCCAAGTACACAAAGGAACTTATCAAGAGATTTGGGCTTGAAGGGGCTAAGACAAGCAAAACTCCCATGGCTACCACCACTAAGCTTGACAAGGATGAACAAGATACAAATGTAGACATTAAACTTTATCGTAGCATGATTGGTAGTTTGTTGTATTTAACGGCTAGTAGGCCAGACATTATGTTTTGTGTATGTCTTTGTGCTCGATTTCAATCGTGTCCTAAAGAGTCCCATTTGATTGCGGTAAAATGCATTATTAGATACCTTAAGGGCACAATTGAAATGGGTTTGTGGTATCCGAAGACCGGACAATTTTCCATGACGAGTTTTTCGGATGCCAACTATGCGGGTTGTAGAGTGGATAGGAAGAGTACAAGTGGAACATGTCAATTTCTCGGTAATTGTCTTGTTTCATGGTCTTCCAAGAAACAAAATTCGGTAGCCCTCTCAACCCCAAGGCGGAGTATGTTGCGGCAGGGGCTTGTTTTGCACAAGTCCTTTAGATGAAACATACTCTCCTTGACTATGATTTGCATTTTGACCATATTAAAATATTTTGTGATAATACTAGTACTATTCATATGATTAAAAATGCAAATCAACATAGTAAGACTAAGCACATTGACATTCGGTATCACTTTCTTAGAGATCATTATGAGAAAGGTGATATTGACATTGATTATGTTTCTACCGATTTTCAACTTGCCGATATTTTTAGAAAACCACTAGACTATACTAGATTTTCTTTTATTTGTGGAGAATTGAATGTTTGTGTTATGGAATCTTAAATATTTTTTTTAAAAAAGGTTTACCCTTTTTGATGTATGACAAAAAGGGGGAGAAAAAGTTAGTTTATTATTTTGAGTTTTTGAGTTATGAGTTTTGAGTTTTTGAGTTTTGCGTTATTGATGTTTTGAACTCTTATGTCCTTTTTATGCCAAATTTTTGTTTTTACTATTTATTCATGTATATAGCCATTCATATACATAGCATTTTTGAGGGGAGCTTCCAAGCTCTTTTCCCATTTTTCTCATTTTTTTTTAAATAACTCATATGTTTTGTCATCATCAAAAAGGGGGAGATTGTTGGCCCAAGGTTACAATCACCCAGTTTTTGAGTTTTGATAATTATAAAACATATATAGTTATTTGTACTAATCATATTTTAGTGTTTTAAGTGTGTTTCAGAGTTCTAAGGATTCAAGATATGTTCTTCCCTAAAGGAAGGTATTTTTGACTCAAGTTGACTCAATTCGGGTTCAAGGATTCAAGCTATTCAACATTACATATGGAGAAGCCCTAATTTGAAGATCTTGTAGTCACCTAGAACCATTGTAAGAATTAGTTTGTTAAAGAATGAGGTTATGATAAGTTGGCTCAAGAAAACACACACACACACACTTTCATTTTTTCAAAATACGGTTTTTGTTTTGGATAGTTGAATTAGGTACATGTCTTGGTTGATATACATGTCTTTAAATATTTTATATTTTTACATATTGTTTATATCATGTATACCAACTTTTATAGCATGCTACTTAATCATCTAGCCATTTAAAAATATTTTAAAAATTCTTCTAAGTTCAAAATTTTTCCCATAAAAATACTGTTTCAGGCCCTACGGTCGACCGGGCGGTCGACCGCATCTATTTCAGGCCTGATCGGTCGACCGCACCGGTCGACCAGTCCTTGTGGCTTTGGCGTGCACGTTTGTACACGTCTGCCGGTCGACTGGATCGGTCGACCGACTGACTGACCCTTGCTCTCGGGTTTTGTCGGTCGACCGGGCCAGTCGACTGACAGAACAAACTTATGTTTTTTATTTAGCCTCCGGTCGACCGACCGGTCGACCGAGTCCAATGGCTAGTTTTCCAGATAGACTGCCGGTCGACCGGGCCGGTCGACCGACAGCCGCCAGCAGCCCCAACGGCTAGTTTCTTGAGATTTATTTTCTGGATTTGATTGTGATGTTTGTTTCAGCTATCTCTGAATTTCTGGAGGCTAATTCCTGACCTATTAACCTAGTTTAAATGATTATTTGCTCATGGCAAATCCCTATAAATAGATGGCATTGGTCCCTTGTTAAATTCAAGAAAAATTCCCATTGTTTTAAGTTTCCAAAAGAAAGAAAAGTTTTAAAAGCTCTCACTTTCTAAAGTGCATTCTTGGTTAAAGTTTTTCAGTTGTTTTCAAACTATTTCTTACTTCTTTACAACTGATTTTCTCACTTCACTTCTTGAGCCAAAATCATTCCCATTCTATAAGGAGTTGTAAGAGAGAAGTTTGTGGTCCTTTTGATCACCTTGTTACTTGTAGTTCTTTGTGTTGAGATCCCTCTTGTGTAGAGGTTGGATTGGTGGGAGTTCGGTACTCCGGTCTTGTGTAGACCTCTTGTAATTCCCTTTGCGGATTTAGTGAAAATCCTTTACGGTGGTGAAGGCTGGGACGTAGAGCGGTGGCTCGAACCTCGAAATAAATTCCTTGTGTTTGCGATTGGTTTCCTTAATGCTTTTCATTGCTTTACATTTCTATCTTGTGATATCTCTTGCTTGCACTTCTTTATTGCACACATTTCATTCACTTGCATTTTTCGGTCTTTACTCATCTCAACAAGAAAGCAATTACACGCCTCAACTCATAATCTAGAGGAATCAAAGAGGAGAAGTTATAGAGCCCTTCACGGGAAATTCGGCTTCAATTTCTTGTTTTGTGTGACCGGTTGCATCATACATACATACTTGTTTAAAAATATCATTAGATTAACATTAACACCTATTCACCCCCCCTCTAGGTGTTTTTCAATTGCCTCTGATTTCTATCTCTTCTCCTTCTTGAGCGTCGGGCAATCAATCTTCCAAAAATTCTTCTTTTTTGCAGAATGCACAGTGATTTTTTTTTCTAATTTGCAATTAATAGGTGTGAACTTATCAATATCTCTTTTGCTCTTCTGATGATTGGAACCAATCTCACGCAATCAATGCCTCTGCTGTTGTTGTAGGCTATCTAAAAATTATTAAGAGACAAGTCCTCAAGACGCGGGCCTTACTTTAACGAGAAGGTCACATTTTAATTAAAACGCGAACCTCATGTCTAAGGGCATGTGGACTTCAAAATGCGGGTCTGAGCAACTCCGCATCTCGAGTTTCACGCGGGTCTGAGCAACCCCGTGTCTCGACTCTCACGCGGGCCTAAGCAACTCTGCATGTTACCTCAAACGCGAGTCTGAGCAACTCCATGTCTCGACTCTTACACAGGTCTGAGCAACTCCGTGTCCCACGTAGGTCTGAGCAACTCCGCGTGCCATTTCAAGCGTGGGTCTGAGCAACTCTGAGTCTTACTTCAAACGCTGGTCTGAGTAACTCTGCGTGTCGCGCGGGTTTGAGTAATTTTACGTCTTTCATCTCGCGCGGGTCTGAACAACTCCGTGTTCTGATTAAGACACGAACTTGGAGTGTCGCTTCTACACAACAACGCGAGATTTGCGTCCAGTACGAGATCCGCTTTTCTTTTATAACTGACCCCATTACTGGGTCAATTAACTCCCCACATAATAGGAGAGTTAATCTTTATTATAGAGGGATTCTACTAGACAATTATACCCCTATGACTACCTATAAATAGCCTTGAGAGCTATAGAAAAAAGGGGGCTTTTTCTGAGATATTGAGCTGAGAATTCTCAAGCTAAAAGCTTCTTTCTTTTTCAAAGTTCACAGAGAGAGAGAAAAAAGAAGAAATCAATGGACTCTAAACACTTAGTGTGTTAAAAATAGAGCTCCTTCCTGATTACTTTTTCGAGAGCATTCCAAAGAGAAGCTTATAATTCAGTCGGTCATGGAGAACAAGAATCACTCTCCATCGCCACATCAAGAACCCAGCCTGAAACAAAGAGGAAATCTAGATATTTTTCTTCTTTTGTAATCTGAATTATTCTGTTGTAATCTTTCATCCACTAAAAGAAATTTTACTTCGCCTTATTTTTTTGACCAAACAAAGTTGACGACTCCGCTGGGGAATTCATTCTCTACCGATGGGAACGCTGTGGCACAAGTTGATGTCCAGCTCCTCAAAAAGACAGTGGAATCTCTTATCGTTGAATTTGATTAAGAAAAGTTCGAGGAATTCCTTTCTTTAGGCTCTGCCAACCCCAAGACAATGCAGCAATCCCGCAAGTCTTTTCTGGGATTCGCTCTCGAATCTCTTAAGAGATTTCTCCAAAAGTGACCCACAATTCTACTCACAGCGCAAGTGGTGTCACTTCTAACGAGATTCTGAAAACCTCTTATGCAGCCCATGCAGTTCGTATTAACGTCTCTCAGGAGACCCGTATGGCTAATGCATCAGTACGCGATCAAAAAGATGGTGAAGATCAATTCTACCATATCTTTCCTCTCTGAACTCTGCAATTCCAAGTTACCAAGGGTTCCCAACAACCCTTTCAACTCAATCGGAATGCTGAACGTCGACGAAGGTGTCGTGCTCATCGATAATAGATCAAAAATTCTGCAGACATGGTTTGTTTTGCAGATTCAGAACGCGAGATTCATACCCGTGTTTCTCTTAAGGAACGCGAGTCTCGCGTTTCTATTCTAGAACGCGAGTTCCGCGTTCTTCAACCACGCTTCTCAGCGTTCAAATGCGAGACTCGCATTCTACCTGTTCCAGAACGCAGTTCCCGTGTCTCTAATTCTAAACACGAGACCCGCGTTCTGAGGCAAACCCAACCAACGCTGAGGTTCACATTTCAACACCATGCGAGGTCTGCGTTTTAACAATGCGAGGCCCACGTTCAGAATGGCATGTCTTTAAGATATAAAGAGCCAAAAAGCCCTCACCCCATGGGTTTGAGGCTAGTTCCTCAGATGTCCCTGCAACGGACCTGAGGGACTACCTGACAAGGAAGAGGAGTGTCTATCAAATCACTCTTCAATGTCACTGCGAGAGTCTCATTTCAGCACTACTTTCTGATTACCATTGCGGATTTCAGATAACTAAGCTCTCAATTTTTAGCCGATTATCAGCGGCTTCAAACTCAGCCAAAGACGACAATCCTGAAAGAAGAAGCCTTTCTCTGTAATCGAATACTCGAAAGTGACTGCAAACATGGTAGAGCCAAGTTCCACACCAAGTGTGTCCAAAGGTAAATAACTGGCTGTCAGTTCAGAGGAGTCGGATGTTGACCGATCTCCAGGTTTGAAAGATATTCTTGTCGAACCTGAATGGGTCTACCGATACACTCAGACTCATATGGGAACAATAAGCTCAGTAGACTACAGTCTGTTGGCCAGGGGAATTGAGGTGAATGATGAGCATATCACCATCATCAAATCCCAGTCTTTGAATTCTAGTTCAGAGGCAATAACTGTAATACCCCGTTCCCGGAATACGTGCTTAGTTGCGTATTCGGTTTCCCTATCGTATTTTTCGATTTACTTCCTATATTTGACCGATTTCAGTTCCAAATGTCATTTTCCTATACCTTGGATTTTATGTGATTTTCTAGAATTTTCCTGAATTTAATTAAATATTTTCAAAACCGGTGTCGGCCAGTGCCGCTGACCGATTCCAGGATTTTTTTAACTCACAAACAGTTAGGAATTTCTAGATGGTCCTTTAGGCATTATTCCTTAGAATCATATTTTCAACCTACACTCTTTTTCTGGAGATTTTACGAATTTATGAAAATTCCAACGGAGTCGGCAGGTGACTGATTCCGGGATTTTTAATTTTAAAACTACAAATTATTTCTTCAAACGAATTTCACCATGAGTCTTAAAATCATATTCTTGATTTTTGGTAAAATTTTCGGGTCATTCCGAAATACTTGAATTTTGGACATTTTTTCAATAATTGCAAATTCCACATTTTCCACCTCATTTCCCACTCACCCTCCCACCTAACCCCACTCACTCTCTCTCTCTCCCACAGCCGGCCAAGTGGCCAGGTGAGGGACACCTCACCCCTTCCTTTTTGCAAGGAAACCCCTCCTTTCTACACAAATTCCATCTCCTTTACAAAATCCCCATCTTATATATAGGTTTTCATTTGCAACTTACCTCTTTTTCTTCCTCCACTTCAACTCAAGAGAAGAGAAAACTCTCTCACAAACCCTCTTCTTCCTCAACCTAAACCCCAGCTCCAAGAACACTTCAAGACCTTTCCCTCCAGCCCAAGCAACTGAATTGAAGCTTGGATCGTGGCTCACTTCGTCGCCAAGGATCTCATAGGTGCCTTTGACGACTACCCGCTTCCCGGACTCGTAGAGCTTCGATCTAACGATTCCAAGTGAGTATTTCACTCACCAAGACTTGAATTAGCCCTAGAACACTTGTATCTACACTCCTTGTACACCTAGGTCACCAAAAAACCATGATTCGGACCATCAAACACACTTCCAGAAATTCTGTTCTGTTCACTGTTTTTCCCACGATTAGTCGACTTACCCTAAGAACTAGTCGACTAGAACACTTAGCTGAAACTTAGTTTTTTCTGAAAGACACAGTATTAGTCGACTTACCCCAAATATCAGTCGACTAATCTTTCCTGGACATAAATCTCAACTCTCTGGAAATCCCTATTAGTCGACTCCTGAATCCTCCTAGTCGACTAATCATCCCTGGACCAGAAACCCAACTTTCTGTATCAACAGACTTAGTCGACTTAAGTGTCCATTAGTCGACTAGAACTCCCTATTAGTCGACTAACCCTTACCCCTAGTCGACTAATCCTGACTGTGTGTCATAGTTAATTTCTGTTCTGAATTTGGTTCTTATGCTTGTTACATATGTATTATACCTTGCTTATTCATGCTTCAATACTGGCTCTACATGACTTATTACTGGATGGATGTATCTCTTGTTACCTCGTGACTTATTATTGCATATACTCGTTTCATGACATGTTAAACAGTAATATCACCACTTATCATGCCATCTCTTAAAACTTAGCATGATACACTTGACTTTTACATAAAAAGCACCAACTTACATATGGGTCGGGGGAAATATGCGGATATCGATACGTGTTCGTGTTTACAGTGGTAGTAGGTATATTGTACAATTATATTCCGGTCTAACCTGCGGTACACCAGGGGACCGAGGGGAGTGCTTGCTCCCTATTCCTGAATCAGTCATGACTAAGGGCATACATAAGACCCTCCTGAATAGCCTAGCGGCTGGCTTCCGTCACCAAGCAATGGAACAATCCTGGACCGTTATCCCGGGCATGTACGGGGTCCACTGTAAACATAGTTCGTCGATACCCCCGCTGTTTCCAATAACAACCTTGAGTTACTAGGATATGGATCTATGTGCGCTGGGACGCTGGGTCACATAGCTAGATATCACAGTAAAGCAAGTAATAATAATAATAGACTATAGCTATGCATTCATTCCATGCTGACTTCAGTTCTATACGTTTTCCCCACTTGTCGATTTATATTCGTTATACTGCTTCCGGCTTTCCTTATTCATGTACCTTAGCCACTTGGCTATATTTGTCATTGTTATATGTCTTGATCCCTTGGATTTGCACATTCAGATTCCGAGGCCTGGGTCGAAGTGGAGCCATCCACCGAAGATCAGGCTTTCTTTAGCGAGCAGGCGGACTAGTTCCAGTCCCTTCGTGCCAGACTTACCTTTTGATTCACGAGATCCTCTTTCCACTTGTGAGCTTTTGTATACATATTTGTATATATCTCTTTTGGACTTGGTTATGATGTAATGCACATGTATTGTGTAATACTTTATAATATCCTGTGATAACTTTGTATGTGTACTTCTTGTGTTGGCATATGTATGGATACCACGCTTTGTCGTGTACTCTGTTTCTTGTTGTACTTTTATGCTTAGCGTGTATACGTGGGGACAAGTTATGACCTACGTATATACGTCGCAGTGACGTCCCCGTATCTGTGGAATCGGGGCGTTACAGGTTGGTATCAGAGCTTAGGCTCTCACACCTGAAGTACAATCGAGCGGCAAATTTTAATAATTTGCTGATGCCAACTACAATGTACAAAGTTATCTAGTCCTTCTTGATTCCTTCTTGATTCCATCCCTAGTGTCCTGAATTCCTTCCATTTTTCCAAATTCCAGTTATCTTTCCCCAATTCGGTATGGAGAGAAGGACGGGCCGTAACCACTCCGGGCAAGCGTCGAATGGACCCACTGGAGACCATGTGGATATTCTGAGAGTCATTCAGACTATGATGGAGAACCAGCAGCAGCAGACGGAGCTCCTCCGGCAGGAAATGGCAGCTCCCAAGGAGCAGAGGCCCGGAAATGTATCGGACTTCAGGCGACTGCAACCAGCCATCTTCACGGGAGAAGAGAAGCCCTTGGATGCTGAGCAGTGGTTGACAGACACCACTGATTTGCTGAATGCAGCCAAGGTACCGAAGGAGAGTCAAGTGGAGGTCGCCAAGATTCAGCTGAAGGACATAGCCAGAACTTGGTGGCTAGCTGAAGAGGCCAGATTGGAGAAACCTGTCACCTGGGACACGTTCTCCAAGAGCTTTTATAGCAGGTTTTTCCCTGCCACTGCTCAGAAGGACATGGAAGAGCAGTTTATCAGGCTTCAGCAAGGGAGCAAGTCCGTGGACGAGTATGCTGCAGAGTTTCTTAGATTGAGCCGCTTTGCTCCGTACATGGTAAAGGACGAGGAGAAGCGGGCGAGCAGGTTCCAGCAGGGCTTGCAGATGGACATTCAGATGTTCCTAATGCCCCAACAGCTGAAGACTTATTCGGAGGTTCTCACCATAGCTCGGGAAGTTGAGCGTGGGCTTGAGAGGAAGAAAGTTGACCAGATGGGGAACCAGGCCATGAAGAGGCCGTTTCCACCAATGGGGAGAGGAGGCCCATTCAGAGCAGCGAAGGTGCAGATGAGGCAGCAATTCAGACCAGCTCCTTACCAGGCGGCCCAACCATCGACCTTCTGCAGTTATTGTCAGAAGCCGGGCCACATTCGTCAGAATTGCCGTAGGGCAAATGGATTGTGTTTGGTGTGTGGATCCAGGGATCATTCTATAGAAGCCTGTCCGCACAGAAGGATGGGGATAGCCGGCCAAGCTGTACCAGCACTTCAGGGACCGGTTGGACAGAGAGCACTTCCAGGACCACCGGGGCAGAGGAATCAGGGACCAGTGATGAGGAGAGCTCTTCCCCTTCCACCACAGCAAGCTTATCGCCCAGTCCAGAGGGGAGCTAGGACAGTAGCAGGGCGTGGAAGAGGTCAAGCCTACAACTTGACGGAGGTGGAAGCTGAGACTTCTGAGGAGGTGATAACAGGTAACATCAGAGTGCATTCTCAACCTGTTTTAGCCCTCTTCGATTCCGGTGCTTCGCATTGTTTTATCTCAGATCATTTTGTGGCATTGCATTCTATACCTGTTAAAGTGTTAGACCACAAATGGGAGATTAGTACTGGGAATGGAGTAGTCATGTCTTCTAGGGTCTGTGCTGATTGTCCAGTGGAACTTTGTGATAAGACCTTGGCCATAGATATGCTCGTGCTAGACACTAAAGGGTACGACGTAATCTTAGGCATGACCTGGCTCAGTCAGTACCATGCAGTTATTGACTGTAGGGAGAAGAAGATTATTTTCAGGATCCCCCGTCAACCGAAATTTCAATTTAGTGGTGAGGTGAAGTCTACCAAGAGAAAGACTCGGTTGACTACTTCAGAGGTTCAGAAAGGAGTACCGGTGTGGGATGAATTTCCAGGAGTGTTTGCTGAGATCTCAGGACTGCCACCTAAAAGGGTGATCGAGTTCTCAATTGATACTGTGCCTGGGACAGCTCCTATATCTAAGGCTCCGTACAGGATGGCACCGACGGAGTTAGAGATTCTGAAGAAGCAGCTGCAGGAATACTCAGACAAGGGATTGATTCGGCCAAGTGCTTCACCATGGGGAGCTCCAGTGCTTTTGGCGAACAAGAAGGATGGTGGTAAGAGGCTTTGTATTGATTACAGGGAATTGAACAAGGTTACCATCAAGAACAAGTATCCCTTGCCAAGGATTGATGATTTGTTTGATCAGCTTCATGGAGCCCGGGTATTCTCTAAATTGGATTTGCAGTCGGGGTACCATCAGCTAAGGATGAAGACAGAGGATATCCCGAAGACGGCATTCAGGACCCGTTATGGCCACTATGAATTTCTAGTTATGCCTTTCGGAGTCACCAATGCCCCTGCAGTTTTCATGGATTTGATGAACCGAGTGTTCTCGCCCTACTTGGACCAGTTCGTTGATGTTTTCATAGACGACATCTTGATCTACTCCAAGAGCAACAAGGAGCATGCAGAACACTTGAGGATTGTGTTGCAGACCCTCCAGCAGGAGCAGCTTCATGCCAAGAGGAGCAAGTGTGACTTCTGGTTGGACAGTATAGCCTTCCTTGGGCACATTGTTTCAGCAGAAGGAATCTCGGTGGATCCCAGCAAAGTCCAAGCAGTGAAGGATTGGCCTATTCCGGAGACGGTGACTGAGATTAAGAGTTTTCTTGGGCTAGCCGGATATTACAGGCGCTTTGTCCAGGATTTCTCTAGGATTGCAGCTCCGTTGACCAAGCTCACCCGGAAAGGAGAGAGGTACATATGGACAGGAGAATGTGCTTTGGCATTTGAGCAGTTGAAGCAGAGACTCATTTCAGCTCCGATCTTGAAGACTCCCTCAGGGAGAGGAGGGATGGTCATATTCAGTGATGCGTCAGGGAAAGGCCTGGGGTGTGTACTTATGCAACATGGTCAGGTCATAGCATATGCATCCAGGCAACTGAAGACTCATGAGCGGAATTACCCAACTCATGACTTGGAGCTGGCAGCAGTGATATTTGCCTTGAAGATTTGGAGGCATTATCTTCTGGGAGATAAGGTGTTGATATACACGGATCACAAGAGCCTCAAGTATATATTCTCACAGAAGGAGTTGAACATGAGGCAGAGGCGATGGCTGGAGCTGATGGCAGACTATGATATTGACTTGCAATACCATCCAGGCAAGGTCAATACAGTTCCAGATGCACTGAGCAGGATGCCAGAAAATAGAGTGCTTGTCCAGCTCACTCAGCAGAAGGAGTTGATTCAAGACATCATCAGATTGGACTTGATGTTGGTTCGGGGAACGGAGGAGGCAGGACAGCTCATGGCTTTGCAGATTCAGTCAACATTAATAGATGAGATCAAGGAAGCTCAGAAGGAAGACCCCAGATTGCAACAGTTCCGAGCTCAGGTAGAGGCTGGATTGAGGACTGATATCAGTATTCGTCCGGATGGTGCCTTATATTTTGGTAGCAGGCTTTGTGTTCCCCAAGGAGAAGTTCGGCAGAAGATTTTGGCGGAAGCTCACAGTTCAGCATATTCCATACACCCGGGGGGAAACAAGATGTATCAGGATATGAAGAAGCAGTTTTGGTGGAATGCTATGAGAGGGAGATAGCCCAGTATGTTGCCAGGTGCTTGGTTTGTCAGCAGGTTAAGATTGAGCATCAGAGGACAGCAGGACTTCTGCAACCTTTACCGATTCCCGAGTGGAAGTGGGAGCACATTACCATGGATTTTGTTACGGCATTGCCTCGAAGTCCTAAAGGTAATAATGCTGTGTGGGTAATCATTGACCGTCTCACCAAGTCAGCTCACTTTATACCATTCAGGGTGGGACAGTCAACGGAGGTTCTGGCAGACAAGTACTTGAAGGAGATAGTTCGTCTACATGGAGTTCCTGTTAGTATTGTTTCAGACAGAGACACCAGATTCAGATCTCATTTCTGGGAGAGTCTCCAAGAAAGTTTGGGATCCCGTCTGAAATTCAGTACATCATATCATCCTCAGACAGACGGGCAATCTGAGAGGACTATCCAGATTCTTGAGGATATGTTGAGGGCCTGCATGATTGAATTCCAGGGATCTTGGGAAGACCATCTTCACTTGGCGGAGTTTTCTTATAACAACAGTTATCAAGCAAGTATCAAGATGGCACCTTTTGAAGCATTGTATGGGAGGAAGTGCAGATCACCGATTTGTTGGGATGAAGTCGGTGAGAGAAGACTTTTGGGGCCAGAGATTCTGATTCAGACAACAGAGAAAGTCAGAATCATCAGAGATCACCTCAGGGCAGCTCAGAGTCGGCAGAAGAGTTGGGCGGATTCACTGAGAAGGCCATTGGAATTCCAGACAGGAGATCATGTATTCCTGAAGATATCTCCTACCAAGGGAGTAATCCGGTTCGGTACTCGTGGAAAACTTAGTCCGAGATATATCGGCCCATTTGAGATTTTGGATCGAGGGGGAGATGTGTCTTATAGATTGGCATTACCGCCATCTTTGGACGGAGTTCACAACGTTTTCCACGTGTCACAGTTGAGGAAGTATGTGAAAGATGATAGCCATATCCTGGATCACTCCGAACTGGAACTACAACCGGATTTATCATATCAAGAGCAGCCGATGGCCATTGTGGATAGAAGTGTCAAGACATTGAAGAACAAGGCTATACCATTAGTGTTGGTGTCTTGGAACAGGCATGCGCCAGGAGAGGCCACGTGGGAGCGAGAAGATGTTATCCGTGAGCGTTACCCTCATCTCTTTACAACTTGATTGGTAAGACTCTTCCTTCTTATTCCAATTCTTGTTCTTATCCTTATTCTTATCTACCGTTATCTTCTTTCTTGTCCTTACTTATCTGTTCCTCTTCACTTTACGAAATTTCGAGGACGAAATTTTTGTAAGGTGGGTAGATTGTAATACCCCGTTCCCGGAATACGTGCTTAGTTGCGTATTCGGTTTCCCTATCGTATTTTTCGATTTACTTCCTATATTTGACCGATTTCAGTTCCAAATGTCATTTTCCTATACCTTGGATTTTATGTGATTTTCTGGAATTTTCCTGAATTTAATTAAATATTTTCAAAACCGGTGTCGGCCAGTGCCGCTGACCGATTCCAGGATTTTTTTAACTCACAAACAGTTAGGAATTTCTAGATGGTCCTTTAGGCATTATTCCTTAGAATCATATTTTCAACCTACACTCTTTTTCTGGAGATTTTACGAATTTATGAAAATTCCAACGGAGTCGGCAGGTGACTGATTCCGGGATTTTTAATTTTAAAACTACAAATTATTTCTTCAAACGAATTTCACCATGAGTCTTAAAATCTTATTCTTGATTTTTGGTAAAATTTTCGGGTCATTCCGAAATACTTGAATTTTGGACATTTTTTCAATAATTGCAAATTCCACATTTTCCACCTCATTTCCCACTCACCCTCCCACCTAACCCCACTCACTCTCTCTCTCTCCCACAGCCGGCCAAGTGGCCAGGTGAGGGACACCTCACCCCTTCCTTTTTGCAAGGAAACCCCTCCTTTCTACACAAATTCCATCTCCTTTACAAAATCCCCATCTTATATATAGGTTTTCATTTGCAACTTACCTCTTTTTCTTCCTCCACTTCAACTCAAGAGAAGAGAAAACTCTCTCACAAACCCTCTTCTTCCTCAACCTAAACCCCAGCTCCAAGAACACTTCAAGACCTTTCCCTCCAGCCCAAGCAACTGAATTGAAGCTTGGATCGTGGCTCACTTCGTCGCCAAGGATCTCATAGGTGCCTTTGACGACTACCCGCTTCCCGGACTCGTAGAGCTTCGATCTAACGATTCCAAGTGAGTATTTCACTCACCAAGACTTGAATTAGCCCTAGAACACTTGTATCTACACTCCTTGTACACCTAGGTCACCAAAAAACCATGATTCGGACCATCAAACACACTTCCAGAAATTCTGTTCTGTTCACTGTTTTTCCCACGATTAGTCGACTTACCCTAAGAACTAGTCGACTAGAACACTTAGCTGAAACTTAGTTTTTTCTGAAAGACACAGTATTAGTCGACTTACCCCAAATATCAGTCGACTAATCTTTCCTGGACATAAATCTCAACTCTCTGGAAATCCCTATTAGTCGACTTCTGAATCCTCCTAGTCGACTAATCCTCCCTGGACCAGAAACCCAACTTTCTGTATCAACAGACTTAGTCGACTTAAGTGTCCATTAGTCGACTAGAACTCCCTATTAGTCGACTAACCCTTACCCCTAGTCGACTAATCCTGACTGTGTGTCATAGTTAATTTCTGTTCTGAATTTGGTTCTTATGCTTGTTACATATGTATTATACCTTGCTTATTCATGCTTCAATACTGGCTCTACATGACTTATTACTGGATGGATGTATCTCTTGTTACCTCGTGACTTATTATTGCATATACTCGTTTCATGACATGTTAAACAGTAATATCACCACTTATCATGCCATCTCTTAAAACTTAGCATGATACACTTGACTTTTACATAAAAAGCACCAACTTACATATGGGTCGGGGGAAATATGCGGATATCGATACGTGTTCGTGTTTACAGTGGTAGTAGGTATATTGTACAATTATATTCCGGTCTAACCTGCGGTACACCAGGGGACCGAGGGGAGTGCTTGCTCCCTATTCCTGAATCAGTCATGACTAAGGGCATACATAAGACCCTCCTGAATAGCCTAGCGGCTGGCTTCCGTCACCAAGCAACGGAACAATCCTGGACCGTTATCCCGGGCATGTACGGGGTCCACTGTAAACATAGTTCGTCGATACCCCCGCTGTTTCCAATAACAACCTTGAGTTACTAGGATATGGATCTATGTGCGCTGGGACGCTGGGTCACATAGCTAGATATCACAGTAAAGCAAGTAATAATAATAATAGACTATAGCTATGCATTCATTCCATGCTGACTTCAGTTCTATACGTTTTCCCCACTTGTCGATTTATATTCGTTATACTGCTTCCGGCTTTCCTTATTCATGTACCTTAGCCACTTGGCTATATTTGTCATTGTTATATGTCTTGATCCCTTGGATTTGCACATTCAGATTCCGAGGCCTGGGTCGAAGTGGAGCCATCCACCGAAGATCAGGCTTTCTTTAGCGAGCAGGCGGACTAGTCCAGTCCCTTCGTGCCAGACTTACCTTTTGATTCACGAGATCCTCTTTCCACTTGTGAGCTTTTGTATACATATTTGTATATATCTCTTTTGGACTTGGTTATGATGTAATGCACATGTATTGTGTAATACTTTATAATATCCTGTGATAACTTTGTATGTGTACTTCTTGTGTTGGCATATGTATGGATACCACGCTTTGTCGTGTACTCTGTTTCTTGTTGTACTTTTATGCTTAGCGTGTATACGTGGGGACAAGTTATGACCTACGTATATACGTCGCAGTGACGTCCCCGTATCTGTGGAATCGGGGCGTTACAATAACCTTTGCTTACATGGCAGGCACTCCCGAAGAAGTGACCAGGCAATTTGATGAACATGCCTGTGCTCAAAGGGAACAACTCGACATGATTCGAGCTCAGCAAGAATCTATCGATACCCTTAAGCAGATGCTTTCGCAACTGCTTAAGAAGAAAAAAGAAACCAAAGGGCAGAACTTCTTCCAAGAAGTCAAAGGGCAAAAGTAAGGAAGGGGAGAGCTCGTTCTCTGCAAACACTGAGAGTGAAGAGCATTCCAACTCTGAGCCCCCCAAATCTTCATCAGAAGAGGAGGATAACTTAGAAAATAAAAACAGTCATTCTAAGAGGATGAGTAAATTAGAGTAATGTCTTGAAGTCCTAGCAAACTGAGGCAGTCTTAAAGACATGGCGATAATCTGGCCTTACACAACAGAATAGGATACAACTCCCTACCCTCCCAAGTTCAAGACACCGACCCTCCATACTTTTGACAGTAAAGGATCACCGAACCAACACATATACTTCTTTAACTCTCAAACAGGGAATGTAGTAGCAAACAATGTTATTATGGCTCATTTATTCATTGGCACTCTTAAGGGAGTCGCCTTTGAGTAGTTCATGAAACTTACTGCCGGCTCGATCAAAACATTAGCCGACCTTGAGAAGTTATTTCTGACTCTCTTCGAAGATGATATAGAAATTTCTGTACCAACTCTTTTTACAACCAAGCAAAAGAAAGGAGAGTCCATCAAGACTTTTGTCAAAAGATTTTGAAGCATGGCACTCCGTTGTCCCAGCGGCATGACCCAATCTATACTGGTTGAGACATGCCACTATAATCTGCACTGCCCTACTCGCTCAAATGGATGGCAGAATGATGCACTTGGAAGCAGTTGGTGCTATAAGGTGAACAAGAAAAAGAATTATCACCAAGGGTAGGGTTGAAGAAAAAGACAGCAAACCAAGACCCGACAAACCAACGCGGCGCGCCCTAGAGATGTCTTCTCAACCAAAGAGAAGAGATAATCTGGCAACGGAGGTCAAGTCACCTTCGAAGATCCAGTAAATCAGAAGGGTGTGGCTCTCAGCTAAGCACGTGCAAGTAAACTATACTCTTTTAAGGATGAGCACGTGGACTCTCTGTTCAAGTTACTCCAAAAGAGTAACAAACTCAAATTGCTGGAAGCTAGATGTCTTGAAGAGGTGGGGAAGATCGATGATCCTAGTTACTATTTATATCATAGGATGCTGGGACACCCTACCAAGAATTACTACATTTTCAAGGATATTCTTCAGGCTTTAATTGACGCAGAGGTACTTAAGCTCCGTTTAACAGAAGAAGGTGACTGCTAACATGACAACTACATCACCTATTCAATTTGGCCGGAATCTCCCACCAGCGCCAATTAGAGTGGTTCCCATCTCGAAAGGAGAACTAAGAGTGATCAACATCGATCGTCATAACCAGAAGGAGAAGGGTCTCATTTCTGTTTCTACTCCTTGAGGAGGGATAATATGAGTCCATCTTAACATTATTGAAAGCCAGCAGTGGGCGACTGTCACAAACAGAAAGTTTGAAGGCAAGGCCAAAGCATCCTCCAGCAATGTGGTGGGTATCTCTACAAGCGAAACTGAGGAAGATGTTGCTTCCCTCACCAGTTCAGAAGAAGAGGAGTCTGCCTTTGCTGCTGACACAGGTGCACCTCCCATATCGAAGACTCAATCTGGCAAGCAGTACTTGAAACAGTATGGCGAGCCAATGGTAGACTCTCCCAATTAGCTGAGGAGATAATCGAGTAGTCTACAAAACCATCCATGAAAAAACAGAAAGAGCTTCGTTATGTCAAAGCTCTCTAGAAAGGCGGTGTGGGACCATCAACTTCCTTCTGTTTTGATAATTTGGCTCAGCTAGACAATATCCCTACTTGAATCACTCTTTACAAACTCTTGAGGCTTTTCAAGTCTACAAGGATGTCTTAAGAGAAGCATTAGCAGATGCAGAGATTGACATGACCCAGATTCCTGATTATGCAGAGAGGAAGACGATAATGTTGCCACCACACCTCGAAACAGTTTTCTTGCATCACCTTCATCCCAGAAGACATGCAAGTTAAAGAGAAATATGATAGACCCCTATATTATACATAGTATATTGGATTATTTGAAGTGAGTTGTATTCAGGTTAATGCGGGATCCACATTAAGCATTATGTCCCGCACGGTCATGGAGCATTTGGGGATTCCCACCCATCGATTAAGCGCCACTCATATAGCCATCTATGGCTTCAACTCTAATGGTACGCGCCCGATAGGAAATTTAAGCTTAGATGTCAAATTGGGGACCTAAGATTCGAGGTAACATACTATGTCATTGACGCTGATACTTCGTACAACTTGTTGCTGGGACAACCTTACCGCAACTTCATCGTCCCATCCATTCTTCATCAAGTGATGAAATATATTGATGAAGAGGAAAAAGTGAGAACGTTGATTGCTAAAAGGCATCTGTTCAAGGGAGTCGAGAATTACTTCACTGATTCCCTCCTCTATCAAGATTCTCTTGAGATTGATGAGAATCCGCACTCAGAAAAAGCCGACTATGGCAACGAAGCTAATACAGAGCTAGAAGAAAAATAGTATCTAAGGAAATTTATGAATTAATCCCCTTGTAACGAGCATTGATAAGCTTGATTTTAATACCATCACTGATGTTGAAGGCGAGTGGTTTATCAATGAAAATTTAGATTTGACTAATTTTTCTGTATTTGCTTCTGATTCTGTTCCATCTGACACTAGTACTGACGTAGACAATGACCCTTGGTCAGCAATGGATGCTTTAACATCATTGAGTGCACTAATAAAGTCATCCCATATGGTTCACGAAAGGTTGACGATGCACGCAAAGCTCTCTTTGAAGTATCAACCAAGTGGAAAGGTCAAAAGTCAATTCTATTTAAAAGAATCGAGTCTGAGCCTATAGTTTGTGAAAGCTCAGGGGGTGAGTCTGAATCTCCATAATTCTTCTATTATGGATAAGTCACGTCACATAATAGAAAGAATGCGGTAAGATTTTATCAAAGGATCGAGCCTTAACTTCAGCAAAAAAAAAGCGAGCATTATTTGTAACGAAAAGCAAAGACCCCGACTACTATCACCAGATCCGAAGAGGACTCGGTTATGATCTACACTAGTCTTGTCAGATTCCAGATCTGAAGAAGTCTATCATAACAGCTCATCAGCAATATCATCATGGGACTCAGAGGTCAGTGTCGTATCTTTGAAAGTCTCTCAGTGAATATGATATCAGCAAGCCATTTAGAAGATGACGGAGAAAATACTTTTAAATCTGAAGAATTGATTCATTCAGACTCTAATCCATGGATTAAACACCTAAATACTCTTTAGGATGTACACTTTGAACAACGCAAATCACTTACTGAGGATAAAGTGACTCAAATAAATCTTAAAGTTGAGGCTTACTCTTCTCATGTATTGTTTTTAATGTATGAATGAATGCATAAATGCATGAAAAAAAGAAAAAGAAGGAAAATATTACCGCAAGGTGGTGGTTCCGGTGGTGGTCGGATTGGGCCAAGTGTTGCTACCCAATTAAGATAATGTGGTAGTTTACGGAACCCACCTTTATTGACCTCTTGTCTATTTACATAATTACAATCCCCAATAAGAATAAGATCATGAAAGATCCTATCTTGAAAATTATTCCCTTTACATAACCAGTCTTGGAAAATCATCACAGAGTCATTATGGTCTATACCTATGTCCAACAATAGAATGTGATTTTGTGGAATGGATGATTTGGGCAATGAAATCAAAAGTTCGGGAACCAATACTAACTCGAAAAAATTAACTTTGGGTTCAAGAATCGGTTTTAGTTCAAGAGTCCAAATCAAAGAATTTAATTTCATATTTTTTCTCATCAATGAAATGTGACTATCCAAAAGAGGTGGTTAAATTTCAAAATCTATAGATATAGGAATCAATGTTGGCTCGGGAAATGGGTCCAACTTAGATAAGGATACCGGAGTCAAAATAAATTCAAAAATTAAAATTAAATCACAAAGCTGTGGGTCGGGGTCACATTCATGTTCAAGTTCAATTTCATTGAAATAAAAACTTGCCAATTTGTCAATGGGTTGATATTGGTCAAGTTCAAAATTTTGTGGTGAAATTGAATCTTGGTCAAAGTCTTCAAGATTCTATGATTTTTGGTTTTTATTAATATGGTTAGAAGTGTCGGGAATAGTAAAAGATTGAATAGAGAGAGTTTCTTTATTCTTACGCATGTTTTTCAGTTGACTAAGTCTTGCTTCTATCATATCGAAAGGATCGCTTTGGAATTGAATCATGAATTCTATACTCTTTTCTAAGTTGATATGTTACTCTTGTTGTAGGACTTAAAAATAGAGTAAGGACCTTAGATTTGAAAATTATGACTGGATTTTGAGTCTTCTAAAATTTGAATTCGTCACTCGGGCTATTCTAAGGCTTCCATCCTCTTTTCCCAGTCAATTGGTTCTTCTATTGGTTGTTCGAAAAAAAGAATATATAAAGCTGGATGTTGGTAAGGTGGTTGACCAAATGACTCGGAAGAGTGGTGATGATTATTCCAGTCTTATTCATAGTATTGAGACTGGGGCATCTAATTCAAATAAGACCAATCTGGCAACTTGGTTGGTTAAAGTTATGATATGCTAGGTTGGTAATATCCGAGTTAAAAGAGGTCGGGATGAAATATGGATCACTATTTGTATAGAAATAATTGTTATTATAATCCATACCACCAAAATGTCAAAAATAAAAATAAAAACAAGCAAGCAAACAAACAAACAAAGAAAAAGCTAACCTAAGTTAGGGTAAATCTTACACCTAGACAACTCCTAACTAGTTAGACTATTCACGGGGATATATTGTAAAATCTGACCACAAGTTAATCGGCTAGGTAGGGGCAAGAGTAGTGGAAGGTATCCCTACCTAAGAAATGGGCCTAATTATGTCAAACTACTGTTCTTCGAGGTTTCACCTCTTAATCTCCAACCTTTGACACCGATTTGCAAGAGTCAAATTTTAATC
Source organism: Agave tequilana (assembly GCA_038442645.1). Taxonomy (NCBI): domain Eukaryota; kingdom Viridiplantae; phylum Streptophyta; class Magnoliopsida; order Asparagales; family Asparagaceae; genus Agave; species Agave tequilana. The sequence goes on from JAVJIF010001509.1 coordinate 181,132, forward strand.
AAGTACCCCTTAGGTCAGTCTTCTATTGAGTCCGAGATCTCCTTAGAGCCAACGTCTACTCAGTTTTAAGTTAGGTTGAGTTAATGAGTGAGGAGATTGTTTATGCGCTAAGGGAGGGTCATGACTTCACTACCTTATCTTGTTTACAGGACAATCCCTTAATTCAACTTAGTGCAATGAGTTAAACAAGCAAATAAATAGCTGCAGAAACTTAAACTTTACAATTCAAATAACCTGCAAAAAATACAGAATAGTAGTTCACTCAGATTGTCACGGGAATGCGGCAAATCTGAGGGCTTCTGGGCTCTGCTTTCTTGAGCAGAGTCCTAATGCCAGTTATATATCCACTGCAGCAAAAATTTTCTTAATATCTCCTTCTGCACACAAGAACAGAGAAGAAAAATTTAATCTTTAAGTAAACTAAAAAAAACTTACTGTCCCTTCTCAGCAACGACGCCAAAATTTGATTGAGTTGGCCCTGTGCACAAAAATACAGAACTAGAAATAAAAATTAAGAAAGTGCAAGGTACTCAATTTTACCACGATAGCAAGTAGCTATGCGGGTCGTGATCCACAAGGAGGTACTTGCGATGGAAACTTTTAGTAAGTCATCTCTTAGCTCACTAAAAATGGTTAAAGTTCTTCTCTTAGCTCTTGTAAAGAAAAGGAAAAAGAATCTCCATTGTTAAGTTAAAAAGAAAATGGTAGATTGAGAAAGTGGAAAAAATAGAAAATGTGTTTATATAAAAAAAGTGAAGATAATAAAGAGTTGGTATTTTTGAAATCATTTTCTAAACCTAGAAATGAGAATAAAGAAAAGCTAAATAAAACACTTGCTTCTTCGGCGCATGTTTACTTTTGATCTGTATCGATGATGTACCTTGGCTTGAAGGCGATTGAAGCATGACATATAGGATCTTCCCCATTTTCGTTCTAAACTATGAAATGAAGGAGCAAGCTACACTAACATAGAAATGGCTATCCATCAACATAAGCCATCGACGATACTTGCAAGGGCAAGGCAAATTCGAGGCTATCAGAGTCATTTGGATTTACAAACACAGAAGAAAGAAGTAGAAGAAAAACAAGAGTAAGAAGAAAAGAAAACTATGATTTGATTCAAATAATAATAAAGAAAAGAAGACTTACTTGCACCGGTGTCACCCTCAGTATAAGTTTCACTCTCATTCCCCCATGAAACTCTCCTCTTCTCTCAGTTATATAAAAAAAATGAAAATTACATAAATAAAAAGTAAAACTTAAGTTACAAACTAAAGTATATATTAGCCTATGCTCTCTGCTGAATCGTTTCCTCTGGTCTCAGAATTTGCAGGTATTTATAAGAAAAACACAAAGGGGGAGAGCATCTGAAGATAAGGGGAGCAATCGCTCTCCGTATCTCAACTGAAATGCGATGAACATGCGACATTTGCTGTCTTTTCGCAACCTCAATGTGGCCAGATGGCCAAATCCAAGGTGCGCGAGCCTCTGATCTCTCTAACATCTTTATCTCCTTATAGATTTTCAGTTTAGGCTCTGGATTCATTTATATCACGGTTGATCTTCAGCTAACCGAATGGTTTGCTCTAAACTTCAACTGACAATTGCCCTAATCCTTGATTTTGATTTAATCTGATCTTTAGTGGGCTTTTGGGCTCGTTTTCTCTTTCTTCTTCTTTAGTAAAGGCTCTACAAATAATTAGACAAAAAATATAATTAAAGCAGAGTTTATTAAACAATAAATATGAGAATGTGATGATAAATATGCAATATCAATGACTGATCATTGGGACAATGCTTGCCAACAAGTATTCGAAGAGATCAAAGAGTATCTCACACACCCATCTGTTCTGGTAGCTCCAGTGTCAGGAAAACTTTTCTTGTTATATGTTCGAGCTATAGATCATTCCCTAGGAGCTTTCCTGGCTCAAAATAATAATAAAAAATGAAGAGGTAATCTATTATTTGAATAGAACAATGATTGGGGGCAGAGCACCATTACAACCCAATCGAGAAGGAATGCCTAGTCTTAGTCTTGGCCATCTAGAAGATGAGACACTACCTTGTGGGGCAATGCATTCACATCATTTTCAGAGTTAATCCTTTGCGATTACTCATGATGAGACCATCTTTGCTGAATGGTAGATTAGCGAAATGGGCCATATTACTCTCACAATATGAGATGCAATTCAAGCCCAAAAAATCGATCAAAGGTCAAGTTGTGGCAGATTTTTTGCTGTTCATCCAGTTTCAGGAAGTTCAAAACTTTATGACGTTCTCCCACACGAGACTGTAGAAGTTAATATGGTTCACGTCTCCTCAGAAGAAAAAGTATGACAACTATTCTTTGACGGAGCTGTTGGCCCAAAGGCCTATCACCCTAGTTTTGATGATGATCAACTCATGAAGTTATGTTTACTAATGATCTTGTGTTTAATTAGTGACAGATTCATTATCAAGATCTTAGTAGGTGCATAGCTCAACAAAGGATAAAATGTCAAGATTTGGAGCTAGCACGGTGTGATCCAAGGAGCTTTTGGATCAAGCTTGGACCAAGTCAAGAAGATGAGAAGCCTTCAAGTGAAGACTTCAAGAAGATGAAGACTTGTGTCTAGGTATAAGATTTTTATGTTTTAGATAAAATGTAAAGGATAGAGTAGTTGGTGGATTGCTCAAGTATACCATGCACACACACTCTTGATTTAGTTGTCTTTTCATAAAAGAATTTTCAGATTTAGAAAAGATTTTCATTTTGGAAAAATACTATTTTGGTTTTCGGTATTTCATTTACATATGTTTTAACCAAAACCATATTTAGAGCTTAATGTCAAAAACATAGATATTTCATCTTGATTGTGTAGTGGATCATATCCATACACACTATGCCTTAAAATGAATTACAATATCTTGTTTTTGTATTTGGTGATGTTTTGGAAAAATACAGTTTTTCATTTTGAGCCAATATTTCCAAGTTACAAAAATAGTCCAATCTTTTATAACATGTCTTGATTTTGTGCAAGCATGTTTGATTATCAAAGTATATTGGTAAAACTATTTTTGTAGATTTTTTAAGTATTTTATGGGATTTTATTTGAACCAAAAGAATAACTTTTAAATCTCAGAAAATCTGTTTTCAGGCTTCAGCTAGTCGACTTACCACCTTTACAGTCGACTAACTCTGAAGTCGGTCGACCGGTTGAGTCGACTGACGTGCACAGACGTGCACGCCTTTGTGCACTGGAGGACGGCCGATCGGACGGTCGACCGCTCCAGAGAGCTCTGCTCTCTGGAAATTTCGGCCGACCGTACGGGTCGACCGGCAGAGAGTTCTACTCTCTGCTCCAGTGGCTCGGTCGACCCGGGCGGTCGACCGTGGCTCCAACGGTCGGATTTCTGACAGCCTATAAATTTGAGGGTTTGGTCATTGTTCTGGGCCAAGATTTTAGGAGAACTTTGAGCCAGTTTTTCCCACTTCATTAAAAGAGTTTTCTCCACAAATTTGAGAGCTAATATTTCCAATCAAAAGGAAAGATTTTATCAAGAGTGTTTAAAGTGATTCTTTGAGTTTTTCACGATAGTTCTTTCCTTGCTTTCTCACAATCACTTGAGCTATCCATTGCCTTATCTATCCATAGGATTGTGTTGTGAGAATTTGTAATTGGTGATCAAAGTGTTTTAGATCACCAAGAGATTTCTTCCTTGTTCTTTGAGGAGGCGGACAAGTGTGTTCGCGGTGGTTTAGAGTTCTTGTGTGAACTCGGTGGTTTGAGGTGCGGCCTCGGCGAGCTAGTGAGCTTGCGTGTGTACGGGACTAGGGAGTCCGAGGGCTTGTAGGTGTTGTGGCACCGGGGAGAGATCCATTGGGATCTTGCATAGTGGAAATCCTTCGTGTGTCGAAGGCGGGGATGTAGAGCAAGTGTGCTCGAACCTCGAAACAAACCCTTTGTGTTTGCGATTGCCTTTTCTCTCTCTCCCTTACTTATATCTTGCATGCTTAAATTGTGCTCATCTTTATATGCTTGATATTCTTTGTGCTCATTGATATACTTGCTTGGGATTGTTGACTAACACTTGTATTCAACCAAGAGAGCCAACGCGGCACCTCAACCCATATCCAGGGGAATCTAGGGGAGTTTGTCCAGAGCCCTTCACGGGGAATTCGGCAACACTCTTGTGTTATACATAATGTTTAGTGTAAAAGATTTAATTAGGTTATAATTAGTTTTAGCTTCCGCATTATTTGACATTTAGTGACCATTAGATTAGCCATCACCTATTCACCCCCCTCTAGGTGAACTTACAATTGGTATCAGAGCTTGGTACTCTGATTTGGGTCTAACAACCTAGAGTTAAAGATCCTCATTTTTAGGCTAATCACAATATTTGTACAAATACCATGGACTTCATGTCACCACCCACCTTTGACATTCTTAACATCCAAATTTGGAAGGTTAAGATGTCTATGTACCTCAAGGCCTTGGCATTCATGTTTATCTTGCTACAATTAAAGATTCTTATATTAATGATAGCAAGTACATTGAGGCTAATGCAAAAGCCCTAATTGCTTTGAAGAGTACCCTAAATGATGATTACTTATTTAGGGTTGCTAACATTGACTCGGCTTTTGTAGTTTGGAACACCCTCCTCTCCCTTGGCGAAAATGATCAATACTATGCGGGGAGTGACTCGGATGTTGGAAGCGACATCTCCAACAAATGCTACTTGGTCCAAGGGGATAACCCCCTTGAGGTAAACACCGAATCCGATGATGAAGACATGTCATATGATGAGCTCACTTTCTTTTGTCAACAATTGCTTTAGAAATATGACATGATTAAAAAGGAAAATAAAAATTTGAAAAAGGAATTTGATTGCATGCTAAATGAAAATGACTCATTTAGAAACAAGATTGCATGCTTAGAAAAAGAAAAAGAAGATTTGAAAGATGAAAATGCTTCCTTGATGTCTAAATTAAATGATTTATGTGAAGGGAACATTTCTTTGAAAAATGATATTGCTTTGGTGGAAAAACAAAAAGAAGTTGTTTTTCAAGAAAACAAGTCTTTAAAAAGAAAAATTTGTGAAAAGAAAAAGATTTTGTTTCGAAAAAGAAAAAGAAAAATGATTCTTTATCTCATCATGCTTTACATGCCACCACTAATGAGATTAAAGATTTGAAAAATAAAATGGATTGTTTGAGCTCAAATTTGAGCACATGTGCATTCAATCATACTAGATTGGAGTCTATGTTTTCAAAGAAACAAACTCCATCCTTTCATGCACATCATCATGCTTATGTTGCACACCATGATCATACACACTCACATAAGCATACTAAGGTGTACGTATGTACACATTGTGGCCGCAAAGGCCATTTAGCAAAATTTTGTTATGATAAGATTAATGCTTTTAATTTTGCTAATAAAAATTTTTGGGTTCCTTACAAGACTAACCCCAAAGGACCCAAGAAAATATGGGTACCAAAACCCCACCTTTTGCTTTTGATGTAGGTGAGGGCTCTCACAAGACGTGAGAGGATTGGTGCCTTGGTAGTGGATGCACTTGGACATGATGGACATACTTTTGAGATGCATCACTATCAAGGAGCTTTGGTGGGACAACCACCATGTTAGGAGTTTTGGAGTTGGTAACAATCTCTAAACTCCTACCTTTTATGTACATGCTTTTAATTTCATATATCATATAGCATGTTCATATTTTTTTTTGTGTGCTTCATGTGGTATTTACATGCTTAGATGTAGAATGTGTCAAACTTGCATTTATACATATGTGAATAGTGAACTACAATTGACTCATATATATTTGAACTTCATGCTCATTTGTATCCACTATATGCATATGTATAGACTAGTTTTGATGATTCTCTTTTATACATGTTTTGCCTACTTTTATGCTTTACTTCATGTATATGTATTTTTAATTCAAATCTAATAAATATACATGTATACCCGTGAGTCTCTTACTTTCATGCAAATACATTTAATAGACTCTTTTTATACTTGGGATATGTATGCATATTGTTAGCTTTGGATATACCATACATATACCTTGAAGTTATTTGAAAGAAAAATGAATTTTTATGTTTTGATAAAAATAATTTTCATGTCTATTTTAAGCTTCATTGTCTATTTTCATGAAAATACCATTTACATAACCTTTGAACACTCATCTTTTATTTTTTAAGATAATTTGAGTTTTATGGACTATGAGTGCTTGAATTTTTATGTACTTAGTATAATTCATGAAAAACATATGATTTGATGTATTTGAAGGATCTTTAACTAGTTTGTCAAAAATCTATTTAAACTAGTTATTTTTTCTTCAAATTAGTTTATGGGACATACACATGATCTTACTATTCTTCAATCATAAATTCTTTTGTGTTCTCAAAATTTATTTGATGCTTCATGATTTGAATATTAGTTTATATGTTAGTTTTTGTCAACACTAGGATTTATACTTGTACATATCGTGGGCCACAAATAAATCTATTTATATTTGTGCTTGAATGCTTATTTGAACCCATGAAATGTGCTTGTATTGCTTGGTTTTGATGATACATACATTTTTAAACTTGTATTCCCATTTTTTGGATTTGATTTATGATCATGTGTTTTCATTTCATGTATATGTGTATTTTGCCAAACTTTAAGATATACATGTATACCTCTTGAGTCATTTGCCTTTAATGCATATCTATTTATATGGACTCAATTGTGTTTAAGGGATATGTATGTATACTTATTGTGTTGTCAAAACATACATATATCTTAAAATATAAATTTTGTTTTTTAATAAAAAAATGTGTGATGATTTTCATGTCTTCATGATTTAAAGGAATATTGAGATTAATTGACATTTTTGCTTTATTCCTTGCTTGAAGGATTCCGTACTAGTTTTAAAACATTTTCATATTAACTAGTGCAAATTCTTCATATGGTAGAGTATATGATAAGCTTACTCTTCAATTGGTATCATTGAATATTTTCAATTGGTATCAATATGATTTTTATATACTCATATTTTAATTGTATGTAAGAATGCTTTCAAATTTAAATTATATCAATTTCTATTGGTATTATTTTTTCATACATATATGATCTATTTGTGCTTGATTTACAATTGATTCACACTCTTAAAGCACAATGCTAAGCTTAATTCAACTTTCAATTGGTAATTCTTAAAGCTTATGCAATATGTTTTCAAAATTGATATCAAAATAAAAAATATGTTTACTTGATATCTCAAAATGTGTTTTATTAAGAAAGTTCAAAATTTTGTTTTGATAAAAAAAAAATTCAAAAATTTTGATTTGTATTTCCTATATGCAAGGAGAGCTTAACATCTCTCTTACATATGGATTCATGTTGAGTATATTATAAATTGAGGAGCTTGACAACTCTTCTTTATATGATATACGTGCGTAGGGGGAGCTTCACATCTCCTCTTATGCATTACATAATATGTGTTATGTGAGTTAGGGCTTGTCATCCCTTCTTCATGTAATGCATATGTGTAGGGAAGTTAACTTAGCGTCTTCCTCTTCATGAATGTATATCGCATATAAATCTTTATTGATTGATTTGTATTACCCCTTCTTGATCTCTTTGTTTGTGACAAAAAGGGGGAGAAAAATTTGTTTGATTTGATTTTACTTTGAACCCTTTGTTGATGAGTGACAAAAAGGGGGAGAAGTATTTGAGTTTATATGCATGTTTTCATTGCTTAAGGGGGAGAAGTATTTGTCTTCCTTGTTAGTTATGCATATATGTTTTGTATTGCAACTAGGAGAAAAAGGATTTCATGTTTTATCTCCATACATTGCATACATATTTATGTGCCTCATTGCCATATCTATTATTTATTTGTTATGCATGAGTTAAGGGGGAGCTTCTTTGAAGCTTTACTTTAATCCATGCATATATAACTTCATGAGTTTTGTCATCATCAAAAAGGGGAGATTGTTGGCCCAAAGGCCTATCACCCTAGTTTTGATGATGATCAACTCATGAAGTTATGTTTACTAATGATCTTGTGTTTAATTAGTGACAGATTCATTATCAAGATCTTAGTAGGTGCATAGCTCAACAAAGGATAAAATGTCAAGATTTGGAGCTAGCACGGTGTGATCCAAGGAGCTTTTGGATCAAGCTTGGACCAAGTCAAGAAGATGAGAAGCCTTCAAGTGAAGACTTCAAGAAGATGAAGACTTGTGTCTAGGTATAAGATTTTTATGTTTTAGATAAAATGTAAAGGATAGAGTAGTTGGTGGATTGCTCAAGTATACCATGCACACACACTCTTGATTTAGTTGTCTTTTCATAAAAGAATTTTCAGATTTAGAAAAGATTTTCATTTTGGAAAAATACTATTTTGGTTTTCGGTATTTCATTTACATATGTTTTAACCAAAACCATATTTAGAGCTTAATGTCAAAAACATAGATATTTCATCTTGATTGTGTAGTGGATCATATCCATACACACTATGCCTTAAAATGAATTACAATATCTTGTTTTTGTATTTGGTGATGTTTTGGAAAAACAAGTTTTGGAAAAATACAGTTTTTCATTTTGAGCCAATATTTCCAAGTTACAAAAATAGTCCAATCTTTTATAACATGCCTTGATTTTGTGCAAGCATGTTTGATTATCAAAGTATACTGATAAAACTATTTTAGTAGATTTTCTAAGTATTTTATGGGATTTTATTTGAACCAAAAGACTAACTTTTAAATCTCAGAAAATCTGTTTTCAGGCTTCAGCTAGTCGACTTACCACTTTTATAGTCGACTAACTCTGAAGTCGGTCGACCGGTTGAGTCGACCGACGTGCACAGACGTGCACGCCTTTGTGCACTGGAGGACGGCCGACCGGACGGTCGACCGCTCCAGAGAGCTCTGCTCTCTGGAAATTTCGGCCGACCGTACGGGTCGACCGACAGAGAGTTCTACTCTCTGCTCCAGTGGCTCGGTCGACCCGGGCGGTCGACCGTGGCTCCAACGGTCGGATTTCTGACCGTTGGCGGTCGACCGACCCGGTGACCGGCAGGCCTGACAGACCCCAACGGCTAGTTTTTGACTGCCTATAAATTTGGGGGTTTGGTCATTGTTTTGGGCCAAGATTTTAGGAGAACTTTGAGCCAGTTTTTCCCACTTCATTAAAAGAGTTTTCTCCACAAATTTGAGAGCTAATATTTTCAATCAAAAGGAAAGATTTTATCAAGAGTGTTTAAAGTGATTCTTTGAGTTTTTCACCATAGTTCTTTCCTTGCTTTCTCACAATCACTTGAGCTATCCATTGCCTTATCTATCCATAGGATTGTGTTGTGAGAATTTGTAATTGGTGATCAAAGTGTTTTAGATCACCAAGAGATTTCTTCTTTGTTCTTTGAGGAGGCGGACAAGTGTGTTCGCGGTGGTTTAGAGTTCTTGTGTGAACTCGGTGGTTTGAGGTGCGGCCTCGGCGAGCTAGTGAGCTTGCGTGTGTACGGGACTAGGGAGTCCGAGGGCTTGTAGGTGTTGCGGCACCGGGGAGAGATCCATTGGGATCTTGCATAGTGGAAATCCTTCGTGTGTCGAAGGCGGGGGTGTAGAGCAAGTGTGCTCGAACCTCGAAACAAACCCTTTGTGTTTGCGATTGCCTTTTCTCTCTCTCTCCCTTACTTATATCTTGCATGCGTAAATTGTGCTCATCTTTATATGCTTGATATTCTTTGTGCTCATTGATATACTTGCTTGGGATTGTTGTAACACTTGTATTCAACCAAGAGAGCCAACGCGGCACCTCAACCCATATCCAGGGGAATCTAGAGGAGTTTGTCCAGAGCCCTTCACGGGGAATTCGGCAACACTCTTGTGTTATACATAGTGTTTAGTGTAAAAGATTTAATTAGGTCATAATTAGTTTTAGCTTCCGTATTATTTGGCATTTAGTGACTATTAGATTAGCCATCACCTATTCACCCCCCCTCTAGGTGAACTTACAGGAGCATCAAGAACAAGTCCTAAGGGAACTATCGTTGCAGGTGTGGGGGTAATACTTATTTCCCTATATAATTATGTGATTCCTCATACATTCTCATTAATTGAGCCATGTTCAAACAATGGTTTGGAATACAACGCTCTCTTGATTGGGATGCAACTTACTGAAGAAATTGGAGTCAAAAATCTCAAAGCGTACGGTGATTCAAAGCTCATCGTCAACCAGATTCGCGGGGAGTATGAAGTCCAACATGAGGACTTGGTGTCCTATCACAACGCGACCATTGACATGGCAGAGAAGTTTAAAAGCTTTTACATTGACCATGTAGCATGCTAGCAAAATGCGCATGCAGATGTATTAGTATCTCTCGCTTATTGGCCCTTCCAGCCGGAGCCACAGAGAGAGTGTTTATCTATGGTGTGACTTGTACTATTACAAATTCGCTCTTGAAGACAGTAAAACTCCTAGAGAAGACCTTCAAGTTAAAGAGGTTTTTAGGACTTCGCAAGTCTCAAGATTAGAGATTGGCGATTCCCGTACATTAACTTTGTCTTGTACGACATGTAGCCTGACGACCCTAAGGAGGTGCATTAGAAGGAAAGCTCCTCGATTCTATTACAATGCGATCATGAAACATTATATTGGCGGTCATATGATGAAATCTTACTCTGTTGCCTTGCATATAAAGAGGCACAGGAGGCACTCAGGGAAGCTCACGAAAGTATGTGCAGAGCTCACCGACCCGGACTTAAGCTCAGAGACTGGCTTAGAAGAATTGACTACTATTAGCTGAAGATGATCACTGATGCCATCGCCTATGTTAAGTGATGTCATGCTTGTTAGATCCATGGTGCCTTTGTCCATCAAGCACTGGGACATCTTTATCCAACGTCCTCCTCATGGCCATTCGAGATGTGAGGAATGGATGTTATTAGACCCATCAGCCCTCCAACATCTAAAGGATATTGCTTCATCTTAGCGATAACTGATTACTTCTCTAAATGGGCAGAAGCTCTTCTCCTGAAAGAAGTAAAGACATCAAACGTGATTAAGTTCATCAAGCATCACATACTCTACCACTTTGGTGTACCCCAACGAATTGTCCACGATAATGGACCCCAATTTGTCAGCCAAGCATCTCAGAAATTCTGTAATAAATTCAAAATCCAAAGTGTGTCATCAATGACATATTATCCAACTGCCAACAGTCTTGCAGAAGCCTTTAACGAGACTATTGGAAAGCTTCTCAAGAAGTTTGTCTCAAAAAGTCAATGTGACTGGGATGACAAATTAGGCGAATGCCTCTGGGCTTACCGCACCACAGTAAGAATCTCGACAAAGGCTATGTTGTTTTTGTTGGTATACAGATGTGAAGCTGTACTTCCCCTAAAGATGCAAATCCCATCTCTGCGAGCTGCCTTGACAACCAGGATCACAGATGAAGAAAAGAATCGATTGCGCCTCCCAGAGTTGGAAGGTTTAGCTGATAAACATCTGCAAGCCTAACAATAAATCAAGCTCTATCAAGTCTGAATTTCCAGAGCTTTCAATAAGAATGTCAGAGAACAGATTTTTAAGAAAGGCAACATTGTCTTAGCTGTCGAAGACTCATGGTTATGACACATAAGACAAAAAAAAATCTAACCAAAGTGGGAAAGACCATTTGTAGTAGAGTTAGTCTACTTAAATGGAGCATACCGTCTCATAACTCTAACAGTGACATACTCATAATGTCGATCAACGACAGATTCCTGAAGAATACTATTCTTAAAGGGACTCTTCTTATGATCAGATTAATACTACACCTCTGATCGAATCTTCATCCTAATCAATCAGATGGATTAGGGTTTGAGATTCAAGATGTTTGGAAGAGCACCAAAGAAGAGCTTCCTCCTTCAACGGATCACATCACGGTCGATCGACGCCGAGCTGACCGAACATTGCTGACATTGTGATGCATGATGTCAATATTGAAGAAATAAAGTTAGAAACTTCGGTTTTAGTTTTGTCACTCTTCTCAGATTAAGTTAATACAACACCTCTGATCAATCAGATGGATTAGAGTTTGAGATCCAAGATATTTGGGAGAGCGCCAAAGAAGAGCTTCATCCTTCAACAGATCACATCACAGTCAATTAACACCGAGCCGACCGAACATTACTGATATTGTGATGCATGATGTTAACATTAAAGAAATAAAATTAGAAACTTTGGTTACTCTACTCATGATCAGGTTAATACTACACCTCTGATTAAAGCTTCACCTTGATTAATCAGATGGATTAGGGTTTGAGATCTAAAGTTTTTGGAAGAGCGTCAAAGAAGAGATTTCTCATTCAATAGATCACATCACGGTCAATCGACGCAGAATCAACCGAACATTACGGACATTGTGGCATAATGTTAATATCGAAGGAGAAACAAAGCTAGAAACTTCGATTTTAGTTGTCACTTTTCGTATGATCAGGTTAACACTATACCTCTGATCAAAGTTTCGCCTTGATTAATCAAATCAATTAGAGTTTGAGATCCAAAATATTTGGGAGAGCACCAAAGAAGAGCATTCTCATTTAACAGATTACATGACGGTCAATCAACACTGAGCCGACTGAACATTGTTGATGTTATAATGCATGATGTCAATATTAAAGAAACAAAGTTAGAAACTTTGATTTTAGCTTTGTCATTTTTCTCATAATCAGGTTAACACTACACTTCTGATCAAAGCTAAGTCCTAATCAATCAGATAGATTAAGGTTTGAGATTCAAGATGTTTGAAAGAGTGCCAAAGAAAAGCTTCCTCCTTCAACCAATCACATCACAATTGATCACATCGAGCCGACCGAACATTGATGACATTATGATACATGATGTAAACATCAAAGAAAAGATAAAGGCAAAGTGTTAAGTTTTAGCCTTGTCACCCTTCTCTAGTATATAAATATGCACCCATCTTCAACTAAAAAATAGGTTATATTTTGAAGTCGAGCATGCCTAAGCAACAGTTCTAGGCACTCTTTTTTATGATCATTCCTTTTGATCCAAAAGGATGGCTTATCTAGCCTGACTTTTTCATATGTAATGGTGGCGTACCTCCTTTCTCCTGTTCAATCGATCGAAGCTCGACTTAACTACAAGGCATTTGAATAATCAGATGGTGGACTTGAATGAGTTTATCTGATGACTTATCAAACCATCTCATTGAAGAACGTTCATGATGCATCTTTACAGAACCTTTCTGCTATTTTCACATTCATATCAAGATGTGGTGACCGATCGAACGAAAGAACAAATAGTTTATCTGATGGCTTATCAAGCCAAACTCATTGAAGAAGGTTCATGACGCATCTTTGCAGAATCTTTCCTTTGTATCCACATTCATATCAAGATATGGTGATCAATCGACTCTCATGGAGAATCAATGAGTTTATCTGATGGCTTATCAAATCAACTCATTGAAGAAAGTTCGTGACGCATGTTTGCAAAACCTTTTTGCTGTTTTCACATTCATATCAAGATTTAGTGACAAATCGAAAGAAGGATCAAATGAGTTTTTCTGATGGCTTATCTGTTGGCCCAAGGTTACAATCACCCGGTTTTATAGTTTTGATAATCATAAAACATATATAGTTATTTGTACTATTCAAGTTTAAGTGGTTAAGATTATTTCAGGGTTCTAAGAATTCAAGGAGTTTCTTCCTCAAAAGGGAAGGTGATGAAAACTCAAGAAGGCGCATATACGGGATCAGAACTCAGTACACTCTAACGATGCAAATGGAGAAGCCCGATTGACAATCTTGTAGTCACCTAGACCCTTGTAAGATTTTAGTGTGTTAAAGAGTAGAATATGATAGAAGTTGTAACGGTCCCAAGTTAAATTACCTCAAAATCCATAATCATCAACCTTATCGCTCGTTAATCAGAATATACTAAAGAAATTTCAGCTAACATCAGCATACTTATCAATCTCATTTTCATCATATAGTTCATCCCAAGGTCTATCAAATAAACATATACATAAGAGTGCTACCCTGATATGATATTCTAACACAAAACCATTTATGATATTCACTCAATATACAATCTGTGATCATCCATATTTATCTCCATTAATCAAAGTGTATCACTATCTATTGTCACTAACTTTAACTCAAAGTTACTAATAACATTAGAGTTTATAAAAAGAATCACATTCTACAATGCATACATACGTCATCTCAGGAGAACATCCTTGTAGCTCTAAGTTGGACCTTCGCCTTACCTGACCTGAAAACATCAATCTGTGGTGGGGTGAGCTTAAAAGCACAGTGAGTGAAATCGGTCAAAATAGAGTTGTATTATAATACCATTGTAGTTCAAGTATGATGCAGTTGAATATTGTCAAGAATCAGTTTCAATACTTTTTACTTATAGTTGATACTGCAGCTTATGAATCATAGATTCTTTCTATTATCTGATACTTTCTATATGTATTCTTCTGGGTAAACGTGACCAATATTTCATTAACATACATATCAATGATTTTGCAATACTTGACCTACTCGTTAGTCTCTATTAATCACCTCTCCTGTTTTCAGTTCGTAACACGTTCGTATTTCATATATAGTCATGGTCACAACACAACTCTTGGAGAGCCTAATCAAAGTACTACTCTTGTAGAGCCTAATTTTACTCACTAGATTAGTTATAATTCAATATTACACCTATCCCAACATACATAAGATATCACACACTACTCATGATAGTATCCAATTATAACTGTGTGTTCATACATGAAGAAGTACGAGACACTTACTTCCATATACTGGATGTCACAACAATCTATTTACCCGATGTCATAGACAACTATGTGCATACACTGGTGCCATACATATTAACATCCATAATTTGGATATCATAGACAATCATATCCATATACCGGATATCATATACAATCATAAACATATACCAGGTGCCATACCTATTAACATCCATAATTCGGATATCATAGACTATCATATCCATCTACCGGATATCATAAACAATCATATGCATATACTAGGTGCCATACCTATTAATATTCATAATTCGGATATCATAGACAATCATGTTCATATACCGGATATCATAAACATTTATTCAAGCATACTTCAATAAAATAATATCAATACTCCCCTTCGATCACCTCCAGTTCAACCCGGTCCCTTCCTCTGAAATAATAAATAACAACAATACTCCCCTTCGGTCATCTCCGGTTAAACCCTGTCACTTCCTTCAATACAATAAATAACAAAAATACTCCCCTTCGATCACCTCCGGATAAACCCGGTCCCTTCCTCCAATACAATAAATAACAACAATACTCCTCTTTGATCACCTCCGATTAAACCCGGTCCCTTCCTCCTATACAATACATGACATCATATACATACTTATGCACATTTCTTATCACAAAGGCATTCACATACATACCGATATGTTACACAGTCAAGTTCATGTGATTTAATTTCATAATTCGTTAGTTTCGAGGAATTCTTATCATATTTAAGAGGTACCAAACATACACATAATGCATTTAACTTAATGATCCCTAATATCGTACGGGTCAGGTTCATGATTCGTAGTACCAGTATTCACTTTTCCTAATCATAATACTTATTCACCTTTTATTATTTAGTTAACATCCGGAATTCATCATCAATTGCCTCTTTTATCCTCAGGCAGACTGCCTATTAGTTATAACTTGATTTAGTTCAGAATTTTCTCATCACTTATGATACAAGTGATAGTTACACGACAATTCTGATATTAATGAATTATTACACTTTTGATATTATAATTATCCTTTATTTCAATCAAGGACTAATTTTAATACTGGTTTGGTACAGCTCAAATTTACCTTAGGTTCCATCAATACCGGTGTTAACGCTACTGACTTCTATACAACATATTTTGTTGTTACTTACTTCTATCTTCTAGTTTCAAACCACACAGTCAATTACTAGTCAAATCATCCTCTGCGTTCGCATATGAATCAAACCACACACATATATACATACATACACATACACATATCACTTACAAATACTGGATTACTAATCTCATTGACATGACGCTCAATCTTTCGTCTGTATCATAAACTTTCAGTTGTTTAGGTAATTATCTAACTCTTACCGATTAGATATAATCGGTATCACTATAAAGATGTGACTTCCAAGCCTAATAGAAGATTCTGATATTCTGATAAATCAATTACAAGAATACTCAAAAGTCTCCGGTATATAGAGTAGGCATACCAAAATACTAGTTCAATACTATCGGTATTTGTTTTGTTGATATCGAATTATCCATCATAATCGATATACTTAATATTAAGTTGACAGATTTACTCAATACTGACTCTAACTGGTTTTTACCAGTTTAATTACTCAATTGATACTTATACACCATCATCAGTCACCCATTATCTGATAATTATCAGACTTGATCTTATTCAGTAATTTTTCATTAATAATCATTAATCACTAAAAAGTATAATATCTACTTATGAGTTCTAATTTAAAGGTTTTATTTTTTTCACCTCTCATCAGGTTCGATGAATCTTAATTATTTATCCATCAAATTGCTTTCATTTTCTACCGATTAACAACTTAGTCGATATATATAAATATGGAGGCCATCAGCTAATCTTAGATGCCTCAAGTGTGCAAGTTGATATACCAAATCACGTTATGAGCATACATATATATATATCATGAAACACAACAAATACGAAAACAATATTCAAGATCAATAGTCAACATA
Organism: Agave tequilana; assembly: GCA_038442645.1. Lineage (NCBI taxonomy): Eukaryota > Viridiplantae > Streptophyta > Magnoliopsida > Asparagales > Asparagaceae > Agave > Agave tequilana. The sequence continues at coordinate 197,919 of JAVJIF010001509.1, forward strand.
CTACATAATATTTGAGTATCCCGTGTACATAGATTAACAATAAGCTTTTGATGTTCAATTTATTTATCAAGAATGTCTGGTAGTGCTAGGAATTCAGTTGCTCTAATTCAGTTCATTATAAATTACTTTGATCAGTTCCATCATTATCGGTTCACGTTCACAATTGCTAATTAACCAAAGTGTCCTGATTCCATCCGAGTTAACAATATTAACACAACTTTCAATATAGTTAATCAGTACGCTATTTCTATCATAACTGTATCAATTATGTGTACCTCATTTAATAGAGTTTTCTATATTACGGTTATATCAAGTTGCTCAAAGATAAAACCCCAATTTTATTTACTTAGTTCAATTCTAATATCAACCTCAGATTTCTGCGTATACCAACATCAATATAACTGATTCTATAATTATTCAATTATAGTTGATGTGTCTCAAGTAATATTTTGTCTTAATTGATTTCTAATTATCTCTTATTAATTAATAAACATCCATGATCTGTAATCGATTTTCTGTTGTCACTGTTTAGTCTAGTCACCGGGTATACCGGTGTTAACCAACTACCATCCGATTAATATTATCCATAACTACAAGTTTCATAACAGCTTGGATATCACTTGCATATAATATCATTCTTCACTTATCTATCATCATTATTATCTTAATAGTCAATACACATGCAATTCAGTGTTTAATGAAATCAGAGGTAGACTTTACCCACTTAACGATTTTCAGGTTAAGTAACTTCAATATTCATCACAGACGGATAGATGATATTAGCTGAAGATTTACACTTAACAATTTCTATCAAAGCCCAGTGTTTAATTATTCGGTTCTAAATTCTAATAAATACTCGCAACATATACATCATGTTAGAGACTCACAAACGTATAACTCATGCGGTATTTGTCTATGTTCACTTATATTAATACGTGTTCAAGCACTTAACGATCATGTCTATACGAATTATAAATAGCAAGGTCACAATTTGGTATCATACCCGTGTTATGTTCACACACATATACATAACACATCCGCAATTCATCATTCGGGGTACCCTATTGGATTTCGGTTCCATAATGCCCATTCACTTTTACAATAAATATCACAATCATCTCTTTAATATTATAATATCTTAATTTCACTAGATCAATATTATCAATAGTTTCTCAATAATAATTATTTTTGAATTGGGAAAAATAATACTTGAGTTAGGAATTTCACTCACCGGCATCTGATAAATTCTTAAATGCCTAATGCCACATACAGATACAAAGAATGTGCAGCTCTTATTTCCACGATCACAGCGGCTCAAGAATCGTCCGAATCCGACTTCGGATGGTCAAGATATCGTTCGGAAACCAAAACCAATATAAAAGGTTAGATACGTAATAATTGAAAATTTTCAGGGGGCTGTTTGTAATTTTTCAGGGCCCAAAAATAATTTATTAATCTCACAGGGGCTAAAATAAAATTTATCTTATTTAAAGGATGGGTTGGGTGCATAATGGGTTAGGTTTGGGTTGAACCCGAAACCCAAACCCATTCTTGTCTTCTTCTTCTTCTTTTCTTTCTTTCTTTCTTTCTTTCTTTTAAAACGACAGCAGCAGCAGCAAACTGCTACTGCCGGCCACACCTCGGCGCCGCACCGCCCGGCCGGCGCGCCTCCAGTGTCGTGGGTCGCATCACCACCGAGAGCGAGAGAGAGAGAGAGATAGGGAGAGAAGAGAGAGATGGGTGGGGGCCTGGTGCCCCCCTCCCCACGCCGGCTGGCCGCCGCGCCTGGCCGCCGACACTGGCCGCCGGTCGTGCCGCCGGCCAACCCCAGAGAGAGAAAGAGAGAGGATGAGAGATAGAGAGAGTGAACGGGGCAGAGATTTTATCTCTCCCCCACCTACTCCCGCCTACTCCCCCATTCCTCCCATCTACTCCCCCATTCCTCCCATACTCATCATTCAAATCTTATTTTTCTTTTCTTTTCTTTTTCTCCCTCCTCTCTATAACAATCAAAATATAATTACAATTAAAATTAGATACCAAACTTGGTATTCAAACAAATATTTCATGAAGTAAATACACTTACAAAACTTTCACATATTATTTTACTCAAAACATCAATAAATAATTATAAAAGAATTTTCCAGTAAGATACCAATCACCAATTCTCATTATCGGTATAGAATAAAAAAATTTCATGCAAATTTCTAACAATCTCTTTAACATAATTTCTAATAATTAGTCCAGAGTTTAATAACTCGGGTGTTACAGCTCTACCCCTGCAGAAAAAATTTCGTCATCGAAACTTGGCATATCTAATAAAAGATGAGAGTAATGTCTCTAATTACTACTATACTTATAGTTTATTATCAAATTGTTCTTGTGTACACACATCACACAACACACGCACATATATCATGTCATCTCATTTATCTAATATATATCGTATGCTATTGTATACACATATCACAGTCGGTGGTAAACGTATCACATATCTTCACACATTATATTAGCACATATACGTAACATAATTGATGATACGTCTATCATAAATACTCAAGGTGGTTCTTCCGTTCTGATTAAATCTTGTCTTGCCTGATATTTTTATCATTTTCTTATCTTAGTGTCCCATACCACCGGTAGTTCATACTAAGGGCCTGCACCCCTAATAGAACTCATCCGAATCAAAGTATATGTGGGTATACTTTCATTCGAATATAAGAAAAAGTTAAAAATCATGCATTTCGAGATTAATCATATGCATAAGAACCCATTGCACCTATGAACTTCTTACATCAAGGCATACATTCATTCATACAAACTGCACACTCACAGACATTCATTATAACAATCAATGTTATTCCTGAATCAACGACTTAAATTAATCTCTAGGTTAGTACTGTCTTAGACCTACACCTGAGTTCTACTTCAAGTTTCTAAGCCTAAGCTCTGATACCAGCTGTAACGGTCCCAGGTTTAATTACCTAAAAATCTATAATCATCAACCTTATCGCTCGTTAATCAGAATATACTAAAGAAATTTCAGCTAATATCAGCATACTTATTAATCTCATTTTCATCATATAGTTCATCCCAAGGTCCATTAAATAAACATATGCATAAGAGTGCTACCCTGATATAATATTCTATCACAAAACCATTTATGATATTCACTCAATATACAATCTGTGATCATCCATATTTATCTCCATTAATCAAAGTGTATCACTATCTATTGCCACTAGCTCTAACTCACAGTTACAAATAACATTAGAGTTTACAAAAAGAATCACATTCTACAATGCATACTTACGTCATCTCAGAAGAACATCCTTGCAGCTCTAAGTCGGACCTTCGCCTTGCCGTGACCTGAAACATCAATTTATGGTGGGGTGAGCTCAACAGCTCAGTGATTGTAATCAGTCAAAATAAAGTTGTATTATAATACCTTTGTAGTTCAAGTATGATGCAATTGAACAATGTCAAGAATCAGTTTCAATACTTTCTACTTATAGTTGATACTGCAGCTTATGAATCATAGATTCTTTCTATTATCTGATACTTTCTATATGTATTCTTCTGGGTAAACGTGACCAATATTTCATTAACATACAATATCAATGATTTTGCAATACTTGACCTACTCATTAGTCTCTATTAATCACCTCTCCTGTTTCCAGTTCGTAACACGTTCGTATTTCATATATAGCCATGGTCACAGCATAACTCTTAGAGAGCTAATTACAGCACAACTCTTGTAGAGTCTAATCTTACTCACTAGATTAGTTACAGTTCAATATTACACCTACCCCAATATACATATGACATCACATGCCACTGATAATAGTATCCAATTATAACTGTATGCTCATGCATGAAGAAGTACGAGACACTTACATTCATATACTAGATGTCACAACAATCTATTTACCCGATGTCATAGACAACTATGTACATACAGTAGATGCCACACATATTAACATCCTTAATTCGGATATCACATATACCAGATATCATAATCAATCATATGCATATACTAGGTGCCATACATATTAACATCCATAATTCGGATATCATAGACAATCATATCCATATACCGGATATCATAAACAATCATATACATATACCGGGTGCCATACCTATTAACATCTATAATTCGGATATCATAGACAATCATATCTATCTACCGGATATCATAAACAATCATATGCATATACTAGGTGGCATACCTATTAACATCCATAATTCAGATATCATAGACAATCATGTTCATATACCGGATATCATAAACATATATTCAAGCATACTTCATTAAAATAATATCAATACTCCCCTTCGATCACCTCCAGTTCAACCCGGTCCCTTCCTCTGAAATAATAAATAACAACAATACTCCCCTTCGGTCACCTTCGGTTAAACCCGGTTACTTCCATCAATACAATAAATAACAGCAATACTCCCCTTCGGTCACCTCCGGTTAAACCCGGTACCTTCCTCAATACAATAAATAACAACAATACTCCCCTTCGATCACCTCCGGTTAAACCGGTCCCTTCCTCCAATACAATACATGATATCATATACATACTTATGCATATTTCTTATCACAAAGGCATTCACATACATACCGATATGTCACACAGTCAAGTTCATGTGATTTAATTTCATAATTCATTAGTTTTGAGGAATTCTTATCATATTTGAGGTACCAAACATACACATAATGCATTCAACTTAATGATCCCCAATATCGTACCGGTCAGGATCATGATTCGTAGTACCAGTATTCTTTTTTCCTAATCATAATACTTATTCACCTTTTATCATTTAGTTAACATCCGGGATTTATCATCAATTGCCTCTTTTTATCCTCAGCCAGACTGCCTATTTGTTATAACTTGATTTAATTCGGAATTTTCTCATCACTTCTGATACAAGTGATAGTTACACAGTTCTGAGATTAATGAATTATTATACTTTTGATATTATAATTATCCTTTATTTCAATTAAGGACTAAATTTAATACTTGTTTGGTACAACCCAAATTTACCTCAGGTTCCACTAATACCAGTGTTAACGCTATTGACTTCTATACAATATGTTTTGTTGTTGCTTACTTCTATCTTCTAGTTCCAAACCACACTGTCAATTACTAGCCAAATCATCCTCTGCGTTCGCATATGAATCAAACCACGCACATATATACATGCATACACATACACATATCATTTATCAATACTGGATTACTAATCTCATTGACACGACGCTCAATCTTTCGTCTGTATTACAAACTTCCAATTATTTAGGTAGTTATCTAACTCTTACCGGTATTACAATATAGATGTGACTTCCAAGCCTAATAGAGGATTCTGATATTCTGATAAATCAATTATAAGAATACTCGAAAGTCTCCAGTATATAGAGTAGGCGTACCAAAATACTACTTCAATACTATCGGTATTTGTTTTGTTGATATCGAATTATTCATTATAATTGATATACTTAATATTAAGTTAACATATTTACTCAATACTGACTCTAACTGGTTTTCACCAGTTTAATTGCTCACTTGATACTTATACACCATCATCGGTCACCCATTATCTAATCATCATCAGACTTGATCTTTTCAGTAGTTTTTCATCAATAATCATTAATCGCTAAAAAGTACAATATCTACTTATGAGTTTTAGTTCAAAGGTTTTATTTTTCCGCCTCTCATCAGGGTCGATGAATCTTAGTTATTTATCCATCAAATTATTTTTAGTTGCTACCGATTAATAACTTAGTCGATATATATAAATATGTAGGCCATCAGCTAACCTTAGATGCCTCAAGTGTGCAAGTTGATACACCAAATCACGTTATGAGCATATATTTATCATGAAACACAACAAATACTAAAACAGTATTCGCAAGATCAATACTCAACATACTACATAATATTTGAGTATCCCGTATACATAGCTTAACAAAAAGCTTTTGATGTTCAATTTATTTATCAAGAATGTCCGCTAGTGCTAAGAATTCAGTTGCTCTAATTCAGTTCATTATCAATTACTTTGATCAGTTCCATCATTATCGATTCACGTTCACAATTGCTAGTTAATCAAAGTGTCTCGATTCCATCCGAGTTATCAATATTAACAAAACTTTCAATATAGTTAGTCTGTACGTTATTTCTATCATACTGTATCAATTATGTGTACCTCATTTAACAGAGTTTTTTATATCACGGTTATGTCAAGTTGCTCGAAGATAAAATTTCAATTTCATTTGCTTAGTTTAATTCTAATATCAACCTCGAATTTCTGCGTATACCAGAATCAATATAACTGATTTTATAATTATCCAATTATAGTTAATGTGTCTCAAGTAATATTTTGTCTTAACTGATTTCTAATTATCTCTTATTAATTAATAAACATCCATGATCTGTAATCGATTTTTCGTTGTCACTGTTTAGTCCAGCCACCGGGTATATTTGTGTTAACCAACTACCATCCGATTAATATTATTCATAACTACAAGTTTTATAACAGCTTTGATATCACTTGCATATAATATCAATCTTCACTTAACAATCATCATTATTATCTTAATAGTTGTTGACCGAGTTTTCCTGCACACAAAATATAGTATTTTAGTTTTAAGAATAGATGTGCAAGTTCTCAATTCTAATCCGCGGTAGCAGGGCTATGCGGGTCGTGATCCTCAGGGAGGGACTGCGATGGAAGCGTTAAGCAAGTTTCTCTAAAATTTTTATTTTTATTAGTTAAGTTAGAAAGATAGCGGTATTTACAATGGTCGGAAAAAGAATATGGAGATGAGTTATGATTTAATCTACAAAAAAGAAAAGAAAAGAAAAGAAAAGAAAAGAATACTTACTTGAGTTTGGTTGAAGAAAAACGTGAAAACCTTACATGTTCTACCTTACTTAGGAGGCGTTCAACGCATAGATCATAAACTCGAGCCCGGTCCTTGTGCACATTATATCGTCAAGCATATCAAGAACGAAGTGATGCGAAGCTTTGGAAGTGGAGAACGTTTTCATGAACTATCGTTGGCTCTCACGTAGCTTAGTTATACTTGCTTGGAATTCACTTGCATGTTCATCAATCAGCCACAAAGAGATCACAGAGAAGAAGAAATAGAAAACAAAAGGAAACGTAAAACACAAGAATAATAAACAAAAGAAAAATATTACCTTTATTCATGAATACAATGGCCGAGAAGAGGAAGATACATCGGTGTCACGCTCAATATAAACCTCTCTCTCTCTCTTGAAAAGAAACCCTAATTACAAAACTAGAAGAACGAAACTAAACCCTAGCTTTTGGCCCTTTGCTGGACGCTGGACGCTCTGTACGTTGCACTGCAGGGGGTATTTATAGGTGCAGAAGAGAGAAGAGTCCCGGATGAAGTTGCCCACGAAAATTGGTTTCTGGATAAGCTCAAAGTGCCGCGGAATCTTGGATTTTGCCGCGGATTTGCGGCATTTTTGTGGAATCTGGCCACGCGCTTTGGCGCGTGGCTTCTCCTGGTCCGTCCATGTGGGCGCCTGCTTCTGGAAGTATGATCCTGGCTCTTCATATTGGGATTTCGAGATAACTTGATAATCAAGTTACCTAGATTTTGAATTCTCCCAATCTCTTTTAAACGAATTTCCTTATCTCTGCACTCTTTTCATTCTCATCTGCAAGAGTTTAGGGTTGGGTAGAAGTCTATCCTTCCCTCATCTTTGATATTTGCAACTTTAGCCCTTTGTGTATTTGCACTTTGACAATTGATATTTGCACTTTTACACCTGGGCTTCAACTGTGGGCTTTTGGGCTTCATTAAGCTTTATTTATTATAAAAATAAGAATTCGAGGCCTGCACACAATAAATTATAAATTATTAATAAATGTGCAGAATTAAATGAATAAATATGAAAATGTGATGGTAAATATGATGATAAAAATGCACTTTTCACTACCAATCACACCCCCACACTTATCTTTTTGCTCGTCCTCGAGTAAAAACAAAGAAAAAGAAAAATTAATCTAACCTAACTCACTTTCGTAGGAATCACGGTTGCACTTAGCATGTGCAACAAGCCGTTAAACCCCTAGGTTACCCTAGAGGACGAGTGTTGTCTCGTGAGGGTTTTCAGCGGATTGCACCCACAAAATCCATAAAAAGGAAAATATTTGAATTATTATTGAAGAGATTAAGTAGTCTATAAGTTTTAGGATCCTCATTTTTATTCATTCTTTAAACTTAGTCTTAATAAAGTTAATTCTTTTCCATTTTAGGTAAGAATTAAAATTGAATTTCTAATATAGTCTTTTTCGTTACCAAAAATCATAGGCATCCTTATGTTTTTACTAGGAATTCCTTAACTTGGACTCTCATGCCTCTTTATATATATATATATATATATATATATATATATATATATATATATATATATATATATATTATTTATTATTTTTTTAATATGTATAACGCATCTAATTTTCTTTCGTATAAGCATTAAGGCTTCTTGAGGCCCTCATACCTAACTAGTTGACTATTAGATGTGTTAATACATATATAAGTAATTTTTCCTTAATTTTCTTAGGCTTTCTAATCCACCCATGTAACGAACTTAAAGTCGATGACTCCCAAACCGGTTGGCTTTAGGGCACCAGGTGAGAAAACACCCCGCGGACTCAAATTCGAGTGAATTAGGCCCCAAAACTAAGGACTTTATTTTATTTACTCACCTTTAGGCATGAATACTTATGCTTCTTGAGGCACATGTATCAGCTTAATTGGTGATTTTTTTTTTTATGAGGCACAAGGTCTTTGTCTTAGAATCCTAGATATGTACTAGGAATGCACATTTCATTAAGGTAAAAATCAAGACTAATTACTTATTCAATTTCTCTCCTATACCTAAAAATTTAAACAATTTATTTATTTTGACCAAGTTTTTAGAAATCCTAATCACGATTTTCCTAATCCTTAAAACTAACTTAGATTTCTTTCAAAAAAATAAGTCAAAATATTTCCTTTTTATAACATTTTTTTTTTATATATATTTTTTATTAGCAAATTTTGTTAGTGTCTACTTATGTTAGTATGTTAGTAAAGCCCACCCCCACACTTATCTCATGCATTGTCCTCAATGTATGAATGAATGCATATATGCATGAAACAGAACAAGGGAAGGCGGAAGTTACCTTAGGGTGGTGGTTCCGGTGGTGGTCTAATTGGTCCATGAAATGCGGCCCAAACAAGATAACGTGGTAGTTCACGGGACCTACCTTTATTGACCTCTTTTTTATTTACATATTTACAGTCCCCAGAATGAATAGGATCATGGAAGATCCTCTCGTGAAACTTACTCCCTTTACATGACCAGTCCTGGAAAATCATCACAGAGTCATGGTCTATACCTATGTCCAACAAAAGAATGTGACTTGGTAAAATGGTTGACTTGGACTTAAGAATGATAGGTTCAGGATCTAATACCGACTCAGGAAAGAAACTCAAATCAAGTAAAGGTTCAGGAGTCGGGCTAGGATCAAGAAGTGGATCCAAGTCAAGAAATTGAAACTCAAGTCTACAATCATTTTCCCACAATGGAATGCGACTCAATGTTGGTGATTCAAGTTCAGGAATGATAGGTATGGGAATCAAAACTGACTCTAAAATATTACCTAAGTCGGGTAACAAAACAGGAGTCAATAATGATTCGGGAATTTGAACTTGATCATAGATTTGGGAATCTAGGTCACATATCTCATTAGTTTCAATCTCATAAAAATGGGAACTTGCCAATTTTTCCATGGGACTTTCAAAATTGCACAATTGGTCAAGTTCAATATGATCATCAAAAATGGGTGATTCAATTTCATGATCTATGGGTATGGGAATAAATGTTGGCTCAGAAAATTGGTCCAAATTGGGTAAGGATACTGGAGTCAACATAGATTCGAAGATGGAAACTGAATCGCAAAGTTGGGGATCGGGTTCACATTCATAATCTAATTCAATCTCATTGAAATTAAAACTAGCCAATTTGTCCAAGGATTGGGATTGAGCAAGTTCATATTGATGTGATGAAATTAAATTTTGATCAAGGTCTTCTAAACAGAATGATTCTTGGTTCCTATCAAGATGCTCAAGAATGTTTGAAAGTCTAGAAATTTGATCATTCATTGTATCTTGCAACCGATCCACTTTTTCTTCTAACCCATCGAATAGATCAATGGAGGACTGAAACCTTGGTGATGTGGGAAAAGACGTATATGAAGATAATGGTTGAACAGGTGGTTGACCATATGGCTCAGGGGTGTTGAATCCCCATTGACTCTGTGAAGAGTAGTGATGATTATTCCAATCTTGTTCATAGTATTGGGACTGGGGCATGTAATGATTCGGATAAGACCAATCTGGCACACTAGGTTGGTTAGAGTTATGATATGCCGGGTTGGTAATATCCGAAAAAGAGGTTGGTGCATAATATGGATCCTCATTAAAATTGAAAAAATTATTGTTATAGGCCATATCACACAAAGCAAACAAAAGAAAAAAAAAAAACAAACAAAAAAGAAAAATTTCTAACCTAAGTTAGGGTAGACCTAGACGACTCCTAACTGGTTAGACTGTCCACGGGAGGTAGGGTGTAGACTTTGACCACAAGTTAATCAGCCAGGTCGGGGCAAGAGTGGTGGGAGGTTTTCCGTCAAAGACGTTCCTTAATTAAATAACCACCACACTTCGGGCTTTCGGCCCTCAATCCTCTTCCTAGACACTGATTTGGCAAGAGTCAACTTCCAACACCATTCCCCCTTAGGATAATCTCCTATTGAGTCCGAGATGTCCCTAGGGCCAACGTCTACTAATTTTTATGTTAGGCTTGGGTTAGTGAGTGCTTGGGATATGATTTTTGGGCTAAGGAAGGGTGATGAAATCCCCACCTTATCTTGTTAATGGGTTATGCCCTTAAGATGAATTAGTGCAAGTGTACAAGATAAATAGATAGAATTCATTCAAAGCAGAAAATCAACCAAGAGATGAGTCCTATTCTACATGCAATGCGTACGTACCTTGCTCCAGCACTCTTCAACAGTAAAATAAAGTAATTGGAAAGACACGTGCCTAATATGCAAACGTCTAATCAATTTTTATTTTTAACAATAAATAATTTACTGTTGAATTAATTAGCAGTTGCAGAGTGATCATAGAGAAATATAATCACAGCAGAAATCAGAATTTTGCAATGCAGAGCAACCTGCAGAAAAGCAGGTTAGTAGTTCACTACTATTGCCGCGGAATCGCGGCTTTTGCCGCGGATCCGCGGCAAATTAGTAGGTCCAGGTGCTCTGCCTTCGAGGGAAGAGGCACTGGATTGCTGTATGTCCTTGCTGCTGCTCTTTTTTTGTTTCCTGTTCTCTGTACCTGCAACAGAAAAGAATAAAGAATTAGTTAAAAAAATTTTTTTTATTAGAGAATAACTTACCGTCCCTCCCCGGCAACGGCGCCAATTTGTTGACCGAGTTTTCCTGCACACAAAATATAGTATTTTAATTTTAAGAATAGATGTGCAAGTTCTCAATTCTAATCCGCGGTAGCAGGGCTATGCGGGTCGTGATCCTCAGGGAGGGACTGCGATGGAAGCGTTAAGCAAGTTTCTCTAAAATTTTTATTTTTATTAGTTAAGTTAGAAAGATAGCGGTATTTACAATGGTCGGAAAAAGAATATGGAGATGAGTTATGATTTAATCTACAAAAAAGAAAAGAAAAGAAAAGAAAAGAAAAGAATACTTACTTGAGTTTGGTTGAAGAAAAACGTGAAAACCTTACATGTTCTACCTTACTTAGGAGGCGTTCAACGCATAGATCATAAACTCGAGCCGGGTCCTTGTGCACATTATATCGTCAAGCATATCAAGAACGAAGTGATGCGAAGCTTTGGAAGTGGAGAACGTTTTCATGAACTATCGTTGGCTCTCACGTAGCTTAGTTATACTTGCTTGGAATTCACTTGCATGTTCATCAATCAGCCACAAAGAGATCACAGAGAAGAAGAAATAGAAAACAAAAGGAAACGTAAAACACAAGAATAATAAACAAAAGAAAAATATTACCTTTATTCATGAATACAATGGCCGAGAAGAGGAAGATACATCGGTGTCACGCTCAATATAAACCTCTCTCTCTCTTGAAAAGAAACCCTAATTACAAAACTAGAAGAACGAAACTAAACCCTAGCTTTTGGCCCTTTGCTGGACGCTGGACGCTCTGTACGTTGCACTGCAGGGGGTATTTATAGGTGCAGAAGAGAGAAGAGTCCCGGATGAAGTTGCCCACGAAAATTGGTTTCTGGATAAGCTCAAAGTGCCGCGGAATCTTGGATTTTGCCGCGGATTTGCGGCATTTTTGTGGAATCTGGCCACGCGCTTTGGCGCGTGGCTTCTCCTGGTCCGTCCATGTGGGCGCCTGCTTCTGGAAGTATGATCCTGGCTCTTCATATTGGGATTTCGAGATAACTTGATAATCAAGTTACCTAGATTTTGAATTCTCCCAATCTCTTTTAAACGAATTTCCTTATCTCTGCACTCTTTTCATTCTCATCTGCAAGAGTTTAGGGTTGGGTAGAAGTCTATCCTTCCCTCATCTTTGATATTTGCAACTTTAGCCCTTTGTGTATTTGCACTTTGACAATTGATATTTGTACTTTTACACCTGGGCTTCAACTGTGGGCTTTTGGGCTTCATTAAGCTTTATTTATTATAAAAATAAGAATTCGAGGCCTGCACACAATAAATTACAAATTATTAATAAATGTGCAGAATTAAATGAATAAATATGAAAATGTGATGGTAAATATGATGATAAAAATGCACTTTTCACTACCAATCAATAGTCAATACACATGCAATTACAGTGTTTAATAAAATCAGAGGTAAACTTACCCACTTAACAATTTTCAGGTTAAGTAACTTCAATATTTATCACAGACGGATAGATGGCTTTAGCTGAAGATTTATACTTAACAATTTCTATCAAAGCCCAGTGTTTAATTATTCGATTCTAAATTCTAATAAATACTCACAACATATACATCATGTTCAGAGACTCATAGACGTATAACTCATGCGGTATTTGTCTATGTTCACTCATATTAATACGTGTTCAAGAACTTAACGATCATGTCTATACGAATTATAAATAGTAAGGTCACAATTTGGTATCATACCCGTGTTATATTCACACACATGTACATAACACATCCGCAATTCATCATTCAGAATACCCTATTGGATTTCGGTTCCATAACGCCGATTCACTTTTATAATAAATATCACAATCATCTCTTTAATATTATAATATCTTCATTCCACTGGATCAATATTATCAATAGTTTCTCAATAATAATTATTTCTAAATTGGGAAAAATAATACTTGAGTTAGGACTTCCACTCACCGGCATCCGATAAATTCTTAAATACCCAATACCACATACAGATATAAAGGATGTGTAGCTCTCGTTTTCACGATCACAACGGCTTAAGAATCGTCCGAATCCGACTTCGGATGGCCAGAATATCCTTCAGAAACTAAAACCAATATAAAAGGTTAGATACATAATAATTGAAAATTTTCAGGGGGCTGTTTGTAATTTTTCAGGCCCCCAAAATAATTTATTAATCTCACAGGGACAAAAATTTACCTTATTTAAAGGATGGGTTGGGTTCATAAGGGGTCGGGTTTGGGTTGAACCCGAAACCCATTATTATCTTCTTCTTCTTCTTTTCTTTCTTTCTTTCTTTCTTTCTTTTTTAAAACAACAGCAGCAAACTGCTGCTGCCGGCCGCACCCCAGCGCCGCGCCGCCGAGATAGAGAGATAGAGAGAGATGGGTGGGGGCCTGGTGCCCCCTTCCCACGCCGGCTGGCCGCCGCGCTGGCCGCCAGTCGTGTCGTTGGCCAACCCCAAAGAGAGAAAGAGAGAGGATGAGAGAGAGAGAGAGAGAGAGTGAACGGGGGAGAGATTTTATCTCTCTCCCCCCACCTACCTACTCCCACCTACTCCCCCATTCCTCCCATCTACTCCCCCATTCCTCCCATACTCATCAATCAAATCTTATTTTTCTTTTCTTTTTCTTTTTCTCCCTCCTCTCTATAACAATCAAAATATAATTACAATTAAAATTAGATACCAAACTTGGTATTCAAACAAATATTTCATGAAATAAACACACTTACAAAAATTTCACATATTATTTTACTCAAAACATCAATAAATAATTATAAAAGAATTTTCCGGTAAGATACCAATCACCAATTCTCATTATTGGTATAGAATAAAAAAAATCATACAAATTTCTAACAATCTCTATAACACAATTTCTAGTAATTAGTCCAGAGTTTAATAACTCGGGTGTTACAGAAGTGCTCAAGAAGCTACACACACAAAAATACACGTTTTCAAATATACAAGTTTTGGGTAGTATTGGTTTTGTTGCATGTTTGGTATTAATACATGTTTCATAATTTTTCAAATTTTTATATCAATTTTAAAACATGTATTTTATTTTCTATACTAAGCTACATAACTCTCGAAACCAATACTAAATATTTTAAAAATTGTTTAAAGTTCAAAAAATCTGTTTTTAATCTATTTCAGGCCATAATGGTCGACCGACCGGTCGACCGTAGCTATGACAGGCCAAAACGGTCGACCGGCCGGTCGACTGGGCCTTTTGGCCAAGGGCGTGCACGTCTGTGCACGTTTGTCGGTCGACCGACTGGTCGACGGACCGGTCGACCGACTGAAAGGGCCTTACTTTCTGTTTATGTCGGTCGACCGGCCCGGTCGACCGGCAGTTCAAAATTTTCTTTTTAAAATAACTTGAGGTCGACCGGGAGGTCGACCGGAGACAACGACTATTTTTAAAAGTGACGTGCCTGTCGACCGACAGTCATCCAGGTTGGCATAATGGCTACATTTCTAATTTGTTTTGATTTCAATTAGTTCCAACGGTCATTTTTGTTTCTAAGAGGTCAAACTCACCTCAAATCACCTGACTTCACTCTTGAATGTTATTCATCCTTTGCCTATAAATAGAGGGCATGGGCTTTGGTTTTGAAAAAAAAATATCCAAGATTTTAAGAGTTTTCAAGAGAGAAGTGTTTCATTGCTTTCCATTTCAAAATTCTTCTTTTTCAAAAATTTTTTCAGTTGGTTTTTAAGTCTTCTAAATCTCTTCAACTGATTTTCTTCTCTCACTTAGCTTCTTGAGCCTAAAATCATATTCCACTCTATAAGAAGTTGTAAGAGAGTGTCTGTGGTCTTGCTAGATCACCAAGTGCCTTGTAACCTATTGGCTTGTGGTTCCTCTTGTGTGGAGGATAGAGTTGTTGGTGTTGGGTACTCCGGTCTTGAGTAGACCAAGTTGTAATCCCTTTGGTGTAAGGTTCCTTGTGAAAATTTTCTTAGTGGATATAGTGAAAATCCTTCATAGTGGTGAAGGCGGGAATGTAGAGCAGTGGCTCGAACCTCGAAACAAATTCTCTTATGTTTGCGATTGATTTCTTCTTGCTCCTTATTGCTTTACATTCTTATAATTGTGATACTATTTGTATTGCTTTTCATTATTGCATTCATTTTATCCTCTTGTATTTTCGGTCTATACTCATATCAATAAGGAAGCAATTAAGCACCTCAACTCATTATCTAGAGGAATCAAAGAGGAGAAGTTCTAGAGCCCTTCACCGGGAATTCGGCTTCAAATTCTTGTTTTGAGTGACCGCTTGCATAATTCATCTTAATTTATTTTAAAAGTGCATTTGATTAGCATAACACCTATTCACCCCCCTCTAGGTGTTTTTCAATTGGTATCAGAGCTTTGGTCTCTAGTTTCTTAGTTTAACAATTTTAGAAAGATCCTTAATTGCTAATCATCTTTTTCATATTTCATCCTCATTCACATTAGTAAAGATGGCTGAAGGTATTAAGACCCCATTCAAGTTTGATGGCCTTAACTTTCCCATATGGAAGGTTAAGATGACCGTGTTTTTACAATCCTTAGGAAGCTGGGTTGCAAAAGCGGTGACTAAACCCTTTAGCGCACCCCTTGGCGATGAAGACACTTGATCTGATATTTCTACGAAAGAGTTTGATGCAAATACTAGGGCACACTATGCCTTGCTTCAAACTCTTAATGATGATGACATTGCTAGAGTCATACACTGCAAATCTGCATATGAGATTTGGACTCACCTTTTAGTCACTCATGAAGGAACATCACAAGTTAAGAGGGTTAAAATTAGCCTCTTACGTTCCCAATACGAAAACTTTACCATGCAAGAAAATGATACCATTGATGACATGACAAAATTTACAAAAATAACTAACGGTCTTGCTTCTTTAGGTGACGGCATTGACAATGATCAAAAGGTGAGGAAGATCATTCGTGTACTCCCACCCTCATGGGAAGTCAAAGCTACAACCTTGAAGGAGCTTAACGACAAGGAGGAAATAGAGCTCATTAGTCTTATAGGCAACCTTAAAACCCATGAGATGGAAAGAAAGGCTAGAGAAGAGATGGTTCCTCTAAAGAAGAAAATAATCGCTTTCAAAACCTCTTCCACCTGCTCCGACGAAGATGATGAAGAAGAGGATGATAAAGATCTCTCCTTCTTTATAAAGAATGTTATGAGAATGTGCAATAAAGCAAAATTTCAAAATAGAAGAAGATGGCAAGGAAAGGAAGAAAAGAAGATCATTTGCTTCAATTGCCAGAAGCCGGGGCACATCGTTGCAGAGTGTCCGAAAAATAAGAGCAAACTCTCCACCTCTAAGAAGCCATATAAGAAGAAGGCTTTAAAGGCTACATGAGACTCGGAGAGTGAATCCTATGAAGATGTTGACATAGCTCTCATGTGTTGCATGGCAAATGATAACACAAATAAGATAACTTTTGAATCATCTCTTGAAGATTGTGAATTATCTATGGATGAATTAGGAGAAGCTTTTGAAGAATTATCTCACAATTATGATTTTAAAAAGAAATATTTAAAAAGAAAAAAGAAAAATGATACTCTCAATAACAAAATTATCATACTCACAAAAGAAAAGGATAATTTATTTTCAACTCTCACATCTACTCAAAAAGATTTTGATGCTTATAAGATTTCATGTAAAGATAAATTTCCACTAATAGATAAAGATGAGATTTCTATCCTAAAGATGAGATTTCTATCACTTTTTTAGAGATCACTATAAGAAAGGTGATATTGAAATTGATTATGTTTCCACTGATTTTCAACTTGTGGATATTTTTACTAAACCACTAGATTATAATAGATTTTCATTCATTTGTGGTGAATTAAATGTTTGTATTATGAATTCACGAGTTTTTACAAATATTTTTCAAATTTATCCTAAGAAATTTTTTTTTACCCTTTTTGATGCATGATGAAAAGGGGGAGAAATATTTTGAGTTATTATCATTTACTATGCACACTTTTAAGTTCATTTTGTTATAATTTGTAAAGTGCATTTTTTTGTATATATATACATTGTATATGTTTCTTTTCTTGTACTTGATAGATAGCATAATTTGAGGGGGGTACTTTTCAAGCACTTTCACATTTTTTTTAAATAACTCATATATTTTGTCATCATCAAAAAGGAGGAGATTGTTGGCCCAAGATTACAATCACCCAATTTTATGATTTTGATGATTATAAAACACATATAGTTATTTGTACTAATCAAGTTTAAGTGGTTAAGATTATTTCAGGGTTTTAAGAATTCAAGGAGTCTCTTCCTCAAAAGGAAGGTGATGAAGACTCAAGAAGACTCATATACGGGATCAGAACTCAGTACACTCTAACGATGCAAATGGAAAAGCCCGATTGAAGATCTTGTAGTCACCTAGACCCTAATAAATATTTTAGTATGTTAAAGAATAGAATATGATAGAAGTGCTCAAGAAGCTACACACACAAAAATACACGTTTTCAAATATACAAGTTTTGGGTAGTATTGGTTTTGTTGCATGTTTGGTATTAATACATGTTTCATAATTTACAATGAAGACTTTTGGTTATGGCATAGGAGACTAGGCCACATTTCTTTTGATCATCTATCTAGAATTAACAATAAGAAAGTGATGAAAGGTATTCCTTATTTGAAATTTGAAAAGGATCTTATTTGCGATGCATACCAACTTGGGAAACAAACCAAGTCTTCTTTCAAATCTATCAAGGATATCATGACATCAAGACCTTTGGAGTTAATTCATATGGATTTGTTGATCCTACTAAAACCAAAAGTCTAAGTGGTAATCGTTTTGCTTTGTATTGGTTGATGATTTTTCTCGTTTTACTTGGGTTTTCTTTTTAGAACATAAAAATCAAGCCTTTTCACATTTTTAAATCTTTAGGAAAAGAGTTGAAAAGGAAAAAAGATTCTTCAATTTTACGTATAAGGAGTGATAGAGGTGGTGACTTCATTAACCAATCTTTTATCACCTATTGCGAAGAACTTGGAATTAACCATGAATTATCTTATCCTAGAACTCCACAACAAAATGGAGTAGTTGAGTGAAAAAATTGAACACTACAAGAAATGACTAGGACTATGATAAATGAATACAGTCTCCCTCAATACCTATGGGTCGAGGCCGTAAACACATCATGTTACATATCAAATAGGATTTATTTTTACAAAACACTTCTAAAACTTCTTTCGAAATTTACTATTCAAGAAAACCAAATGTTTTTTTTTAAAGTTTTTGGTTGTAAATGTTTTGTTTTAAATACTAAAGATAATTTAGGTAAGTTTGATCTAAAATCTTAAGAAGCTATTTTTGTTGGATATTCTAACACTAGTAAAGCCTATAGAGTCTTCAATAAATCTACTATGACTATTGAAGAATCTATACATGTAAAATTTGAGGAATCTAATATTTTTATTGAGAATGTTGTAGAAATAGATTCCTTAGGTGAAGACATGAAAATGATAACCTTGAAGGACTCACCTATACAAGAAGATAAGCCAAAAATTGATGTGTAAGAAGTTCATAAAGTTGAAGTGGAACCAACACAACCACTTCCAAAAGATTGGAGATTCACTCCACATCATTTCAAGGATCTCATTATAGGGGATGTATCAAAAGGGGTAACTACTCGTTCCAAGCTCCATGATCTTCGTAGCCATTATGCTTTTATTTCTCATTTTGAACCAAAGAACATCCTCGAAGCCGAGGGCGGCTCATATTGGTTGCTTGCCATGCAAGAAGAGCTCAATCAATTTGAGCACAACCAAGTTTGGTATCATGTCCCTAGACCTCATAATAGACCAACGATTGGCACTAAATGGATTTTTAGGAACAATTGGATGAGTCGGGTAATATTGTTAGGAATAAAGTTAGGTTGGTGGCCCAAGATTACACCCAAATCGAAGGTATCAATTTGGAGAAAACCTTTGCACACATAGTACGGCTTGAAGCCATACGGATAACACTTGCTTTTGCTTCCTATAAAGATTTTAAACTTTTTCAAATGGATGTCAAAAGTGCATTTTTAAATGGTTTTATTGAAGAGGAGGTGTATGTTGAACAACCCCCCGGGTTTGTTGATCCTACACATTCAGATTTTATTTTTAAACTAGACAAAGCTTTATATGGTTTAAAACAAGATCCTAGAGCTTAGTATGACAGACTTTCACCATTTCTTATTTCTAATGGTTTTGTTAAAAAAAAAATAGATACCACCTTGTTTATTAAACATGTTGATAATGATATTTTTATTGTTCAAATATATATTGATGATATTATATTTGGATCTACTAATGAAAAATTTTGCAAAGACTTTGAATCATGTATGAAGGAGGAGTTTGAGATGTCTACGATGGGTGAACTTAATTGCTTCCTTGGACTCCAAATCAAGCAAAGAAGTGATGGAATTTTTATAAATCAAGCCAAATACATGAAAGAACTCATCAAGAAATTTGGGCTTGAAGGGGCAAAGACAAGCAAAACTCCCATGGCTACCACAACAAAAGCTGACAAGGATGACAAGGTATAAATGTAGACATTAAACTCTATCGTAGCATGATTGGTAGTTTATTATATTTAACGGCTAATAGGCCGGATATTATGTTTAGTGTTTGTTTATGTGCTAGATTCCAATCTTGTCCTAAAGCGTCCCATTTGATTGTGGTAAAACACATTATTAGATATCTTAAGGGCACTATTGGAATGCGTTTGTGGTATTCAAAGATCAGACAATTTTCAATGACGAGTTTTTCGGATGCTGACTATGCGGGTTGTAGAGTGATAGGAAGAGTACAAGTGAAACCTGTCAGTTTCTAGAAAATTGCCTAATTTCATTGTCTTCCAAGAAGAAAAATTCTGTAGCCCTCTCAAACGCTGAGGCGGAGTATGTTGCGGCTGGGGCTTATTGTGCACAAGTCTTTTGGATGAAATATACTCTCCTTGACTATGATTTGCACTATGACCATATTAAGATATTTTGTGATAATGCTAGTACTATTCATATGACAAAATGCAAATCAACATAGTAAAATAAAACATATAGAAATTCGATATTACTTTTTTAGAGATCACTATGAGAAAGGTGATATTGAAATTGATTATGTTTCCACTGATTTTCAACTTGTGGATATTTTACTAAACCACTAGATTATAATAGATTTTCATTCATTTGTGGTGAATTAAATGTTTGTATTATGGATTCACGAGTTTTTACAAATATTTTTTAAATTTGTCCTAAGAAATTTTTTTTACCCTTTTTGATGCATGACGAAAAGGGAAAGAAATATTTTGAGTTATTATCATTTACTATGCACACTTTTAAGTTCATTTTTGTTATAATTTGTAAAGTGCATTTTTTTTTGTATATATATACATTGTATATGTTTCTTTTGTATATCTTTTGTATATGTTTCTTTTCTTGTACTTGATAGATAGTATAATTTGAGGGGGTGCTTTTCAAGAACTTTCACATTTTTTTTTAAATAACTCATATATTTTGTCATCATCAAAAAGGGGGAGATTGTTGGCCTAAGGTTACAATCACCCGATTTTATGATTTTGATGATTATAAAACACATATAGTTATTTGTACTAATCAAGTTTAACTGGTTAAGATTATTTCAGGGTTCTAAGAATTCAAGGAGTCTCTTCCTCAAAAGGAAGGTGATGAAGACTCAAGAAGACTCATACGAGATCAGAACTCAGTATACTCTAACGATGCAAATGGAGAAGCCCGATTGAAGATCTTGTAGTCACCTAGACCCTAATAAAATTTTAGTATGTTAAAGAATAGAATATGATAGAAGTTCTCAAGAAGATACAAACAAAAAAATACACGTTTTCAAATATACAAGTTTTGGGTAGTATTGGTTTTGTTCCATGTTTGGTATTAATACATGTTTCATAATTTTTCAAATTTTTATATCAAGTTTAAAACATGTATTTTATCTTCTATACTATGCTACATAACCCTTAAAGCCAATACTAAATATTTTAAAATTGTTTAAATTTTAAAAATCTGTTTTTAACCTATTTCAGGCCATAACGGTCGACCGACCGGTCGACCGTAGCTATTACAGGCTAAAACGATCGACCGGGCCTTCTGGCCAAGGGCGTGCACGTTTGTGCACGTTTGTCGGTTGACCGACTGGACGACCGCCAACCCCTGCGGTCGACCGACTGAAAGGGCCTTACTCTCTGTTTGTGTTAGTCGACTGGCCCGGTCGACCGATAGTTCAAAATT
This sequence comes from Agave tequilana, assembly GCA_038442645.1. Lineage (NCBI taxonomy): Eukaryota > Viridiplantae > Streptophyta > Magnoliopsida > Asparagales > Asparagaceae > Agave > Agave tequilana. The sequence goes on from JAVJIF010001509.1 coordinate 219,707, forward strand.
TTCTTTTTAAAATGACCTGCGGTCGACCGGGCAGTTGACCGGAGCCAACGGCTATTTTTAAAAGTGACGTGCCAGTCGACCGGCCGGTCGACCGGTAGTCGTCCAGGTTGGCATAACGACTACATTTCAAATTTGTTTTGATTTTAATAAGTTCCAACGGTCATTTTTTATTTCCAAGAGGTCAAACTATCCTCAAATCACCTGACTTCACTCTTGAATATTATTCATCCTTTGCCTATAAATAGAGGGCATGGGTTTTGGTTTTGAAAAAAAATATCCAAGATTTCAAGAATTTTTTAGAGAGAAGTGTTTCATTGCTTTCCATTTCAAAGTTCTTCTTTTTCAAAAGCTTTTTCTTTAAGTCTTCTAAATCTCTTCAACTGATTTTCTTCTCTTACTTAGCTTCTTGAGCCTAAAATCATATTCCACTCTATAAAAAGTTGTAAGAGAGTGTTTGTGATCTTGCTAGATCACAAAGTGCCTTGTAACCTATTGGCTTGTGGTTCCTCTTGTGTGAAGGATAGAGTTGTTAGAGTTGAGTACTCTGATCTTGAGTAGACCAAGTTGTAATCCCTTTAGTGTAAGATTCCTTGTGAAAGTTCCCTTAGTGGATATAGTGTAAATCCTTCATAGTGGTGAAGGCGGGGACGTAGAGCAGTGGCTCGAACCTCGAAATAAATTCTCTTGTGTTTGCGATTGATTTCTTCTTGCTCCTTATTGCTTTACATTCTTATAATTATGATACTATTTGTCTTGCTTATCATTATTGCATTCATTGCATCCTCTTGCATTTTTGGTCTATACTCATATCAACAAGGAAGCAATTAAGCATCTTAACTCATCATCTAGAGGAATCAAAGAGGAGAAGTTCTAAAGCGCTTTACCAGGAATTCGGCTTTAAATTCTTGTTTTGAGTGACCACTTGCATAATTCATCTTAACTTGTTTTAAAAGTGCATTTGATTAGCATAACACTTATTCGCCCCTAGGTGTTTTTCATATCAAGCCAATCTCATTGAAGAAGGTTCGTGACGCATCTTTACCGAACCTTTCCATTGTATCCACATTCATATCAAGATATGGTAATCGATCAGCTCTCATGAAGGATCAAATTAGTTTATCTGATGGCTTATCAATCCAAACTCACTGAAGAAGATTCGTAACGCATCTTTGTAGAACCTTTTCATGATTGTCACATTCCTATCAAAGTGTGATAATCAGATGAGGATCAAACAAAGACTCCACAAGGAAGGTTAATCTCTAGAAAAAATTTCATGAAATTCATATATAAGATCCCCAACTTATCTGTCCAATGAAAACCTAAGAGGTACACTACGCTCATCCAACGCCTCCGACGGCTAAAAGATAAAGGAAACAATTGGCATTTAAGTCTAACAAAAAAACCTCGACAACTCATCATGTTGAGGGGAATAATATAGCTAGCCCAACTTAAATGGTAGTTGGTAAAGGCATACCAAATTCGTTGATAGCTAAGAATTTGCTAAAATCCTGAGGAACCTGATCCCGTCTTCCCCTCTAAAATCCTTAACCAATTCCCATCCATGGAATGGTAGGACTACAAAAAGTTGTTATTATTTACCCAGAGAAATAATCAAAGGTTAAACCTGTCATGTTAATATTATACCTCTGACATACCCCACTGTTAGGTTAACATTATACCTCTAATAGTGATTTCCTTTAGTTTTCCCAGCAGATAAAATTTTAACTTATCAATTCTCTTCAATAGAATGACAAGTCCACTAAATTGCGCAAACCGTAAAATCTCTTGGTCAAGTTAAATACTACACCTCTGATTAAACTTGCTCACATAGTAATACAAATTCCTGTTAAGTTAATATTATACCTATGACAGTGGTTCTCTCGATTTTCCCAACAAAAACGAGACGTTTGATGCTAAGTTAAAATATCACACCTAGCATTCATTTTATTGTTAAGTTAAATACTATACCTATGATAATGATCTTCCTTCGAGTTTTCTTATCGAAACCGAGATGTCAAATGCTAATTTAATATCACACCTTTAGCATTCATCTCGCTGTCAAGTTAACATTGAACCTATGACAGTAATTTTTTCAGTTTTGTCAATGAAAACGAGATCTCCTTGATGCTAAGTTAATATAACACCTCTAGCATTTATCTCGTTGTCAAGTTAACACTAAACCTATGATAGTAATTTTCTCAGTTTTTTCAATGGAAACGAGATCTTTTTGATGCTAAGTTAATATTATACCTCTAGCACATATCCTTATCAAGTTAATATCACACTTTTGATAATTCAATTTGCTCAAACTGTAAATTCAAATCCGTCATGTTAACATTATACTTCTGACGGTAAATTTTTTTATAAATATCTAGTGGATCAAACTCCGCTTTTTATTCTCATCAATAGAATAGCAAGTATACAAAATTTGTTCAAATCATGAATTCAATCCGTGTAAAGTTAAAAATCACACCTATGACAGTAACCTTCTCAAATTTTTTTTTATGAAATTATCAAACTTTGAGTTGCTGGTTAATTATCACATCTAGCAATCAAATTCAATCACTTTCGTTTGTCTGATTTTCAAACACAAAAAAAGGCAAGACGAAGGCAAAATTACTACTTTTATTATTCATATCAAAATCAAAAAGTGATACAAACATTCTCTTATTCATAAGATAGAATGTTACAAAAAGAGAAAAAGAATAAAAAGTTATTCTCGCTTAGTGAGAGATTTTATTTGGTCCTTGAGGTGTTGAATATTCCTTTGGCATGCTTTCTCAACTTCAGCCAAAGCCTGAACCCTCAGCTCCTCATCTGATAAAAGCTTCTTCGCAGTAAGTTGTACCTGAAGAGCTTCCAATTTTGAAGTATGGACATCGGGCCTCTTCTGCACCTGATGCCTGGTGGTCTCAAGTTCCTTCACCTTCCTCTTCTCACTTGCAAGCTTTTTCTTATGATCTTAAATTAAGGCTTGCGCTTTACCAATCTCCGCGCGAGCACTTGCAATAACATCCTCTGCAGTTTTGAAAATGACTTCAGATTGATTGATGTTGTCTATTAAGCTCTGATAATTGACCCTGGAATCATCAATATGACGGGTGTACTCAGCTATCTATTCCTCAATCTCTTTTCACTCCGTTCTTGGTTGGCACGGAGGTTTTCTGACACCCGTTGAGCATTAACAACCGAACTGACTCTCTCTATGTTTCTCAAATCTTTTGGATATGTACCTAGTTGCTTGACTAGCACTTGATACACTTTCACCAGATCAGAACCTCCAGTCTGTTTGATATTTTTGATCTGGTGCTCAAGAAGTGATCGTACAAACTCGAAGGGATTTCACCCAGAGAGTACCAGCTCAATGCAATACTTCATCGTCACAAAGAATTGTTCACAATTTGGAAGGTGAGTTCTTCCATGATATCCGTGACTGGTGTCAGCACCGGCAGAACACTTCCTGATCTAGTTTCCACAATAGTGGTGATGGTGCTATCATAATATGGAGGTGGTGCATGCGTCTCTCCTAGAAGCACAAGTGCAAGTTGAACCATAAATTTTCTCATATCTTAGGTCACCAGAATTGCTTCAAAGGTTGGAATGGTAGTAACTTCTTGGGTAGCGACCTCTAGAGTAGACTTTACCGTGGGAGCCTCATCCATCGAGTCTTAGATAAAATGCTCACTGGCACTAATGGTAGACTCTTCTGCCTGCACCAGTACAGTATCTCCTGTAGTCATTCTAACTAACAATGTTAATGATGACGCTAAAAAGATGAGAATATCAAGACATTTTGATATATTACCAATTCGAGGGGTGAGATATGGCAAATCCTCTAGATGAGAAGACCCACTTGGCACACCAAATGTACTCACTCAAATGTCCTTAACACTGATCTTAGGAACTTCTATGCCCTCTGACTGGGTCAATTTCTCCATCATTATAGCAATATTTGAGGAGGTGTCATGTTCAGCGGTAGTAGTAGCTCCTGCAAATGTCGACTAAATAAGATCAAAACAATATCTGCTTGATTGGAAAAAGAAAATGATGACAGGGGTAGAAAAGAATACCTTTAGTTGTAGTGGTTTCTCCGAATGGCGGTTTTGTCTCTGGAGTAGCTACATGCTTATCCTCTTCTGCTAAATGGGATTATTTGCTGGTATCAGGAGCAGGATGCATATTATCCTAGTCAACATCATCGTCTCCTGAGTAATCTAGCTTCTCACTTGAAGACGAAGATGACACGGGGGTAGGTAAAACTCTACTAGCGGGAAGTTTAGCTGCAACAAGCCCAGTAGTGGGACTTTACTCTGGAACCCCCGCTGAAGATATCTTCTCAACTGGAGAGCCCAGTTGAATGTTTGTTCCCTGACTCTGAAAAGATCTTGAGAGAGCAGTCTCAGTAGGTTCTGAGGCTGACACGGAGTCGCCCCTAGTTGCTTGCCTCCCGTGTCTTCCTTCGACAATGCCTCAGCCATAACCACGACAGGACTTTGATCCGATGGCTTCTCGGATGTAGGGGAACCTCAGAGCCTTCATCTTCTTTGAAGCCAGCATGGATAGGCTCAAGATCTACTATTAATATGGAAATTTCCTCGGAAGGAACTTTAGCCACAGGCTCTCATCATGTCTTCTTTTTACTTGAGCCAGCTTCAGTAGACTAAATTTGAGTACGCTTCACAACTATTCCTTGCGAGCATCTTTGATGAGATTCTTCTGTAGGCTTCTCTCCATGTCCAGCAGCTTTTGTCTGATCAGCCTCGAGCTCAGCCTGAAGAAATTCATCCATCCCTTTTAAATGAGTATTCTTGGAGCCCTTCTTGGCTTGGAATATAACCTTGATCCGCTTAATGCAGGTGTTGTTTATATTATATTAAGGGACTGAGTCCGCTATTCAATACCATGCACAGAACTAGAGGCTGGCGTAGGAGTTCGGTATCTTCTGAACTCGCCTCTGTTCCTCCAGCCATATTAAAGTACCACGCCCTCGCCCCTTCCTACAGATTGTCACTAAAACGAAGGCCTACATTTGGGTTACCTACACACATCTGACCATACCCAAATTGGTGAGCAAACCGATTGGGTAAATAGGGTTCGATCGTGTAAATGTTCCTCGATCGAAAGACCAGATATTCAGGACGAATATTGATCAACCACCAGAAAATCCCAGATGAGAGGGTGGTGAATCCATCAACACCGGGTCGGTCAAAAAATCATTCCCTGTATGAAGGTCTTGAGAAATCAAGGAAGCACCTCACCAACTAGTAATTCATGCTGCTCTGAAGAATTTGTCAGATAATTAGCATGTACCAGCCAATCCAACTCGAGCGCTCCAGTTGCTGAACAAATGGCATGGAATTCTCAGATGACTGCACTGCTGACATCAGAGACGAGCAGTGCATGACGTATCATGCCATGAGGTACATATAGGGCAACTCTACATGATGATTTGGTGTTTTCATCTTGGGCTCACCATTCAGACCGACGACCATGTTGCCCTCTTTATCTTCTTTGATTACTACATTGCAAAAACTTCGACACAAAACTCAAAGCCCACTCTGAAGGCAACCTACCATAGAGGGGAGAAAGCCAAGAGACCGGCCATAAGTGAGAAGAACAGCCAGATAAACTACATCAACAACAATGACCTCATGGGGTAGGGTGGGCACAACACACTGATTTAACCATAATATCAGGAACCCCTCCAGTAAGGCTCTATTCGAGATGGGAATTTTGACCCGATGGTGAAAACTATCGAAAACAGTATCAGGCTTGAAAGTGTCCTCATTTGACTCCATTGTATACGAGGTTACTGACTCAGAAATCCTATCTGTGATCTCAGCACCAGTGCTAGCCGCCAATCGAGATACTAAGCCCCATTTTTCTCCCAAACCATAAAAGAGGTAGTTAGCCTATGAGATCTGCTTAACTCCTCCAGAACTCCACCCGGTCACTTGGGTGCAAATGTGAAAATGGCAAAAGACCTCCTAGTAGGTCTCATACTCTTGAGGAGCGTCCCTCTTCAATAAATGCAGTTCTTCAGTGCCTGAGATGTACTCCTCATACGATAAATCTCCCATGGACAACCCTGAGACTTCGAACATCTCATGCAGAGCGAATCCCATTTCTCCCACCGAAGTGAAAATGTGCAATTGTTTGGATTATACTTCTTGAGAATTGCAAAGAAGTTATAATGACTTGGGGTGATTCCGTAGCACATGGCCCTAACAGCGTGATACAATTCATACTGGAGCAGTGGTTCCTCCAATTCCTTAAGGACAAAGCATACCATCTTTGTCCACTAAGAGGTTGTTATCGAGTACACCTATCCTGGCACCCGAAAGTCAGATTGGGGGAACTCATCCTTCACTTCCATGAACCGGCTGATGATGTCACAACTTGCTTAGGGGTTTCAGCTGTTGGAAACTCCTGCTTCATTGAGCCTGCGAGTAGCTCAAGCACTTCCCTTCTATATCTGACAGGGAAAGCAGCATGATTGGAGATTCTCTTAATCGCAACACCTGACTGCGTCCTAACCAAGTCTCAGTCCATAAACAGGCCAAGAGACATGGATTGCAGATATGATAACGAAAACATCCGCTCCATATTAGGAAGGAAGAAGCGACGCTCTCCAATTTGACGACGTCACTTGTACTTCCTATCAAATGAAACCTCTTCTTTTTCATCAGTAGCATCTCCAAACAAGAATACTGGTTTCCTGAGTAGACGACGGTTTGTAGACTCAAACCGCTCGTCTGAGATAAGCTCCCATAGAGTAGAGTTTATCCCTTGATTAAACGGGCTTGACGCTCCTTGTTTGTTCCAGTGAATGCGGGGACTGTCTTCCGTAGGCTGAAGAGGAAGTTAGGGTCAACATCGCCAATGTGACTGAAGTGGTTTCTCTTGGTCAAGGGATTCAACGAGTACCACCCTACAAAGAAAAGAATACAAAATCAGTATTTTGAAAAAAAAGGTACACTAAATGTTGAAGTCCAGACGCGGGGTTAACACATGAGACCCGCGTTTTATGACTAAACGTGAGGTTCACATGAAGACCGCGTTTAGACTTCACACTTATAAATCTTTTTTAAGACTTAAAACTCAAAACGCGAGTATCACAAATGAGACCCGCGTTCAGAAGTCTTAAGACACGGATTCAATTCACAGATGCGAGGGTCGCGTTGGGTCGCGTTAATAAAGTAGAAAATCACTAGGATCACCAGACTTGTGTTCTATTCATCAACGCGAGAACCGCATTCACAAATCAAATGCAGACCTCTAAGATCCACGTCGACTATTCAATTTCAACAGAAGTTTCAAAAAAAACTTCAAAAAGAATTTTAAGAGATGAAGCTCTTCATATCATTAATGGTGAAGCCATTCTACTTACCAAAAATGGGGGCTTTCTGAGAAGGATAACCACCCATGGTGGTTGGCACAGCGGCGGCGCTTAAAGAAGCAGCAGAATGCTTGCCTTTTAGGGCCATTTTCACGGTGAAAATCTATAAGAAGATTTAAAGAAAGCTCGAAACTTATGGGTTCTGAGAAATCACAAAAGCTTTTTGATCTTGAGACGCGGGTCTGATTCGAAGAGATGAACAGTTAAGTGAAATTGACTGTTGAAAGACACGGGTCTTTTATAGGCTCTTCAAGGGCTGAGATACGCAGCGCATTGTTTGCAGAGGGAAAATCTCGCGTAAAGTTTCCTTGAATCAACTGAAAGTTTACAACGGATTAATACTCCGATTACAAGGGAGGGAGGATGTTGAGTCTTGAATCCTCCCTTTGTTTAGTGCTGGGTTCTTCAAGTGGCGGTGGAGAGTGAATCTTGTTCTCCGTTGACCGGATGACCGTCGGGATCGTCAGGGATCTTCTCTCTGGGTGGTAGAAGGAGTAACACAGCTCTGTCTACCAAAACTCTCAAAGAGAAGGTAGGCAAAGGGCAACTTGTACGTAGCAAGCTTGCTGAAGAGTTTAGCTCTCTCCTGCTTCTCTCTCTGTCTGCCTGTTGTCGTCCCTTCTTTCTGTGTGTCTCTTTCTGTCGTCTGTGGTTCCCTTTTTCTCATAGCGGCGGGGCTATTTATAGAGGTTCCAGGGGTGATCGTGCCCCCTAAAAACGCTCCACAATGAGGGGCTGACCTCCCCGCTATGTGGGCGGCGACTGGCCCCATAACCAGGGCGGTTATAACCGAGACGTGGGCCTTGGACCCTCGCGCCTTGGGGTTGAGACGCGGGTGTCGAGCCCACGCGCCTTGATGGTGAGACGCGGGTGTCGAGCCCACGCGCCTTGATGGTGAGACGCGGGTGTCGAGCCCACGCGCCTTGATGGTGAGACACGGGTGTCGAGCCCACGCGCCTTGATGGTGAGACGCGGGTGTCGAGCCCACGCGCCTTGATGGTGAGACGCGGATGGTGAGCCCACGCGCCTTGATGGTGAGACGCGGATGGCCATCATTAGTCCTGCGTCCAGAACTTGAAACTCTGCCTCTTTTAATGGCTTGTCTTCTAATGATTTTTAGACAGCCTACAGAACCCCCTCCAAAGTTTTCGATATTCCGCAGTTAACTGAGACGGATTTCGAAATACTTTGGACTCTAGCTGAATTCACCTCTATGACTGGACTGTTAATGCTCCGGGTTTGATCTTATCTGGAGTTGGTCTTCGTGAGTGTACTGTTGAACTCTTTGAGGCCACCAGAGTTGATCGTGTTGAGTGTCTAGATACACAGTCTAAACCTCCCCGATTGCTTTTAGTCTGTCATGGATGCGCTTTAAGCAAGGAGTGGACGATCGTCTGCTTGTGCCAGTATACTGTTGAAACTGATTTGCAGAAGCAAGGACTGGACGCCAGTTCTTTTTGAAGAGCAGAGATAGTGCTGCTTTAAAGACGCGATGCTAGGCCAGATTGGAAGGACGCGAACTTTGGAGAGACACATCCTTTAGAGTAAGGACGCGACTTTCTGGACGCGACTTTGGCTGTGCTGACGGGGCACGTCCATCAAAGAGGCGCGCCTGTTGAGTGCGAATCCGTGCCATGTCATGAGTGCACCGCCACTTGTTCTGGGGAACCGTCGGGACATCACCTTTTGGCGCGCGGACTTCCCGGTTCATTAAATGATCTGTTCCACGCGTCAAACGATGACTCGATGCCGAACCAATCGAGCCACGCGCCGCGTATCTTTGCAAATCTTTGTGCCTATAAATGGCAACAGTCAGAGAGATATCTCTTCTTCTCCGAGCGCATCTGTTAGGGTTTTTAGAAAAAAGGATTTTTGTTCATCACTTTCCATTTCTCCTTCATCGGATTCTTGATCACCAATGGCACCCAAGGCCAAGCCAACCGCATCATCCTCAAAGGCGGCCGTCGCCGAGGCCCAGAGGGGCGGTTCCTCCGCGCAGGAAGTCCTCTTCCCAGGTATAATGCCGCTTAGGCTTAACCTTCACCATTAATGGTGGAAGTTCATGGAACCCCTAAAAAAAACTCTTTTTTTTTGAGGAGAACCGTCAACACAGAATATAAACCGTGTTTGATTCTCAGACGCGGTCTCAGACGCGGTCTTTGAGTTGATAACCAAGGCGCGGGTTTGATGACCTGGTGCCAGTGAGCCCTGCACTTCGGATTCTTCACTTAGAATATTTCTAATTGTGAAGGGTTCGGACGCAGACTTGACCCTTGCGTTCTATGACATCAGGTGCTGATTTTTTATGAATCTTGCACCTGAGCCCAAGTACTTAGAGATTTTTCATAAGTCTTGGTTTTCAAAACGCGGGCTTGATCCTGCGGGCCTCACATCTGGACGCGGAATTGCAGGTCTGGACGCGGATTTTGATAATTCCTGCGTCCAATGTCTCTTCTGCGTCTAGACGCGGATTCTCAAGTCTAGACGGGAATTTTGATAATTTCTGCGTCCAGTGTCTCTTCTGCGTCTGGACTATAGACACTTAACAAAATTTTTTTTTTGATAAGATGTCTGATCAAGTGTCTTTTTCTTTTGCAGTACTACACTCTTCTGCCCCACTCTCCAAGAAGCGCCACTTTGGGCACGTAGGTGGCCCTGACCGTGATTTAATCTTTGCGCTGCAAAGGACTGTACCTGTGACTGCTGACAGGTCACAGGAGCGCAAGAAAAGGCTCTCCAATGTTGACATGACAACTTTTCGGGAGCTTATGACTGACGCAGCATTCACAACGGATGCTCGCATTCCGCTGGAGAAGCCTGCCTTCTTCTTTGGAGACCATGTCGGCGATGGCGGCTATTCCATGTATGACGGAACTTATAAATGGCTCCGCCAGATAGGGGGTAGAAGATTCTTTCTTCCGGACATGGAGAGGATGTACCCGCTGTCTTATCTCCAGCACACGTCCATCCCTCGGAAGATGAAATGGGACCTTTCCCGATATGTCCCTGAGATTACCCTCGGTGACTTAGGCTCCAAAAGGGTATACCGTCATGATAGTCATGATAGGGCGGTTCTCGGCCTGTTCCCCGGGTCGCTCAGGGCTGAGCCCCCAGTTGGAGAAACACCAAAACTTGGCACCACTTTCCTCAACGCGTTCATGAAAGTGGAGGGTGATTTTCCGGTTGAGTTTCGTGCGCCCGGGTGGATCCACTCCACTGAGAAGTATTGGTGGTACAGGATGGTGAGCTTCGTCCTTGCCGACCTTAGAGGCTTGTTGGAGCAAACGGATTTGTACCAAGCAGTCAGGGCCGTACAATATGGTATCCCACCGAGCCCTCAAAACTTCTTTGGGATCCTGGAGCGTTACAATCCTCTGACGGGGACATTCTTCACTCCGGTCGGAGAGATGGGCCTTGCCCTGCACGAGTTGCATGAGGTCTCGGGGCTGGCCACAGGGGATTCACCCTATGAGGAATATGTCCCGACCACTGAGGAGCTCAATCTTATGAAGAAAGGGTCTCCTCAAGTGTACGAGACTTATTGGGAGGTGTTATGTCACTTCCACATTTGTGGTCAGGTAACCTCTTGGAGGTCGGGAGGAGTCAAGCAGCTGTCTTGGGCCAGATACTTATTTAACGGTGTCAACAAGAAAGACCATCCGGTAACCCGATTGGCTCCCAGCTCCGACAAGGAGATTGACGACAGGATTAAGGCTTCTGAAGGCTTCTACACCACGGTCTCGAACGAGGATATTTTCGAACCTGACCTGGTTTTCGAAAGCTTCCATCATCAAGCCCGGGTCCCCATCTCCGATCGAGCACTGTTGGCGGGCTTCTTAATGCTGTGGTTGAAGCGCTGTGTGGTGCCAACGCTGCCACATGAAGTCATTGTTGCCGACGTAGTGTACCCGGCAGTGCTCCTGGCCTATGGCAGTCCCATAGCCCTTCTCCCAGCCATGGCGGCTGGCATTCAAAGTGGGTTGCGGGCGTTAACCCAGACTTTCTGCGAGGCAGGGAAGGCTGTCGACTCCCATGGCAGGCCGACTGTTGACTCAGAGGGGAAGCCGACGGTGAAGCGCCCCAACCCTCGGGTCGAGCTGCCCTACACGTACTTGATGGCTTGGTACGTGATGCACTGCCTCTCTCTGATGACGCTGGTGCCTTGGAGTGAGGGTTTTGTCCCCTTTGTACAGCGGCTGGAGGGTTCTGACTGGTGTAATACTTACATGTATTACGTTCGAAAGTGCATTCTGTCTGCTTCGAACTACCAGCTTAACCACTGCTTCCCCGAGATTCCTGGTGCATCTTTCGGGGAACTATATACTGACTCTGCAGGCCAAGATGATTTCACTAGGCTGTCAACGGGGATCTTCTGGTGGTTGATTAACATCCGGCCTGGGTATGTGCTTTTCCTTAAAATGGGCTCCGTTTGCTGAAGGGACGCAACTTTAGGTCACGCGGACATTCCTCTGGAATGCAGGTGGACGTCATTCAGTCTGAAAAGGGGACGCGGATTACTGGACGCGGCTTTCTCATCTGCGTTTTGATGTAACTTCCCAAGCGTTAAATGCGGCCTGACTTAAAGATTTCATGAGATCTTTGAACGTCAAGTCTTCACTGACGATTGGGAAACCGGGTCGTCCGTTGTTTTCCGAAGCGGTTTGTCCACGCGTCAGTTCTTCATTGGGCTTAGGCGTTAATGCTTTTTAATGCAAAACCGGCGCGGGCGGTTTGAGACCAGCGTCTGCGACGCTTCTCGAAGCAACGTTCCACGCGTCAGACTCCTATTGGACTTTGACGGTCGTGCGGTCATTAAGGCCGACGGTTTTGATTAATGAAGCATTAATGACAGTTATCAGGGGCTGCCTATAAATAGGGGTTCCTTTTCTCCCTTTAACAGTCCATACTGTGTTCTTTTTGAGAGCGAGTGTCTGAGAGTTTCTGTCTTCTCCCTTCAAGAACTTCACCAGGGGTTTGCCTCCATGGATGAAGATGACCCAGAGCTTTCATGCTTCTGTTTGGACTCTTCAGAAGATCACCACTGTCAAGTGATTTCAATAACAGAAAGCGTCTCTCTGAACTCTTTTTATGTCCGCGCTTCGATGCAGAGAGTTACACTCTTAATAGAGGCCTCTGCGGGTACGCCTTCTTGGTTTGGCATGACATTTTTAACTCAGCTAGGTTTGAACTTTGATATCTCTTAAAGAGATATTATCATCTGGATGAAGTCTTAGTTGGTGCATTCCTTTTCTGGAATTTGCGCCATCGACTTGAACTTCTCTGGACGCGAGCATAGAAGTCTTTGGCACTTGGCGCTGGCTTTGCTCATGAAGCTCGCGTTTTAAGGCCACTGACTTGGATGAATTTCAACTTGGGTTGAAGGTTTTAGACCCGAATCTTGCAACTCCTGTTCCTCCAACAGAGAGATGGCAATTTTTGGCGTCTGATTCTCTGCGCGCCTTGTATCTTAAACGCGGATGTGGAATTAGGTCGCGTTTGAATTCTGTGTGTATCACAGTCTTGCTCGCGTCTGTTTCTGCCACCGCGGAAGTTTGACTCACTGCGTGGGTCATTCTCGCATCTGCAGTCTTCAGCAATAACCGCGTTTGTGACTTAGTCTTCTTCTGTCGAAGTGTACTAAGTTCTGAATTGTCTAATTCCCTTGTTTATTCCTTGCAGGTAGGCTTGATCGTCCTTTTTCAGGTTCGCTGGGCCCCTGGAAGAATATTTCGGCCGGCGAACTCGTTCGATGTTCGTCCACAAGGGAATATATTATGGTCCTCGTCGTCCACAAGGGAATATATTATATCCCTGACGGGGACTCAACCCTCGCCAAGGTCTCTTCAGATCCAATGCACCAGTCATGCCTGCTGGCAAGGGATGGTCAGGGTGAGTATGGCGGCGAGGGGGTTACGGTGGGTATAGTGGCAGATAGCATCCCCTTCCTCTCTCACCCCAGAAGTGATATCGAGGACTCTCCATGTCTGCTGGATGGCCTGCTGGGGAAAGAGATGCTCATGAACGAAGGGTTGCAGGGCTTTCTGCTGCCACCGGACCTCAAGAACACCATTGCTCTTAGCTTAGTCAGCTAGGGCTCTTTCGATGTTTACATCATGCATCGTGGTGCAACCAGCTTCTGATCGTTGCCACAATGTCTGATTCTATTTTGGCGCCCTTCCAAACATTTTGCAGTTGGAATCAGATGCGGCTTCAAGGAGTGAGTACGGCCTCTGAGAGAGAGAGGGACTTCTTTATACTCCTTAAATGTAACACTCAATCTTACTGTATAAGAGAGCGTTTTGTATCACTTTCATGTGTCACTTTCATATGCCTGGATATAAATAAAAGTGACATTTTTCTTTTTGTCTCTTCTATTGTCTTGAACCTTTTGTCTTCAGTTAGACGCATAGAAGCAGAAGGATTTTGACTTCGTCAAAATTATGATGATAATCTTAATAAGTCAAATTTTGTAGGGGAAGATCCTATTTCAGGAACTTTCACAATACTGTCAGAGGTGTAATATTAACTTGACAAGAGATAGGATAATTTTGTGGACCTGTCAATATATAAAGGAGAATGACAAGTGAAACTCGTACCCCCAGGGAAAATGGGCCTTTATCAAGGTTTAGGATTCACTTGATTAAGTTTAGCTGGGGAGTTGAAGGAAAACACTGTTAATGATGTAGTATTAACCTAACAATATTTTTAGGTAGACTTGTTATTCTGTTGAAGAGAGTAACAAGTGAGACTAGACTTGCAGGGAATCTAGGAAAATCTTTACCGTTAGAGGTGTGATATTAACTTAACGGGTTGAAAGTTGTCTTGCCAGAAGTGTGATGTTAACTCGACAAGAATGTGAATCAGAGGTGTGATATTAACTTGATTCAGAAGCATTTCAGCTTTTGTTTGGGAAAACTGAAAGTGTCACTGACATAGGTGTGATGTTTAACTTGACAGTGAGGGTAATGCTAGAGGTGTAATGTGGAACTTAGCATTGGTCATCTCAACTCCTATACGGAAGTTCGAGGGAAATTCATTGTTATAGGTGTATTGTTGAACTTAACAATGAATTGGATGCTAGAGGTGTAGTGTTAAACTTAGCATCGTTCATTTCAGCTTCGATACGGAAATCTGAAGGAAAGTGACTGTCAGAGGTGTAATATTAACTTGACAGCAACTTGATTACTGTTAGAAGTGTAATGTTGAACTTAACAGTAATTTGTCAGAGGTGTGATGTTAACTTGACAGAAATTGATTTGCGATATGAGCAATTTTAGGACCTGCCATCTTATTGATGAGAATGGACAAGTGGAGTTTGAAGTGCCAGAGGTATAGTGTTAACTTGGCAACAACTGTATTTTGTAGACCCACCATTCTGTGGATGAGAATTGGTAAGGGATTTTGGAGGGGAGAGTGGAGTCAAGTCCACTTAGGATTTTTAGCAAACCCTCAGCTATCAACGGATTTGAGGTGCCTTTACCAACTACCGTTTGAGTTGGGCTAGCCATGCTATTCCCCTCAGCATGATGAGTTGTCGAAGACTTATGTTGGGCTTAGAAGCCAACATTTTCCTCTATCCTTAGTCGTCGGAGGCGTTGGATCAAATGAAGAAGCTCTTCTTGTTTTGATCAGAGGTGTAATTTTGAACTTGATCGGAGGAGGAGTACTATTAAGGATAGTACTTCTTCAAGAATCTGCCATTGATCGGCATCATGAGTGTATCGCCATTTGAAGTTATGAGGCGATACGATCCATTTGAGTAGACTGACTCTACTACGAATGGTCCTTCCCATTTGGGTTGGAATTTACCTTTTGTCTTGTGCGTCATCACCATGGGTCTTCTGACGGCTAAGACTAGGTCGCCTTTCTTGAAAGTTCGCACTTTAACTTTCTTGTTGAAGGCTCTGGTAATTCGAGCCTGGTAGAGCTCGATTTGCTGTTGGGCCTGCAGACGCTTATCGTCTAAGGCTTCCAATTCTTGGAGTCGCTGTCGATGCTTCTCCTCGGTTGTCATCTCCACTGTCAAGGCGACGCGTAGAGATGGGATTTGGATTTCCAGTGGAAGCACGGCTTCACACCCATAGACCAACGAAAATGGCGTAGCTTTAGTTGGGGTTCGCACAGTTGTGCGGTAAGCCCATAAGCATTCACCCAGCTTATCGTCCCAGTCTCGTTGACTTTTCGAGACGAACTTCTTGAGAAGCTTGCCAATAATCTTGTTGAAAGCTTCTGCGAGGCCGTTAGCGGCAGGATAGTATGCCGTTGAGGACACACTCTGGATTCTGAACTTAGCGCAGAATCTCTGGAATGCCTGGCTGATGAACTGGGGTCCATTGTCATGGACAATTCGCCGAGGTACACCGAAACGGTAAATAACGTGATGTTTCACAAACTTGATCACGTTAGACGATTTTACCTCCTTCAGAGGAATAGCTTCGGCCCATTTAGAGAAATAATCGGTTATTGCCAAAATAAACCGATGTCCTTTTGATGATGGTGGGCTGATAGGGCCAACCACGTCCATCCCCCACATTTCAAATGGCCAGGTAGAGGTCGTAGAGTGGAGGTACCCTGGTGCTTGATGGATGAAATCGCCGTGCACTTGGCAGGCGTGACATCTTTTGGCATAAGTGATGGCGTCAGCAATCATCTTGGGCCAGTAATATCCCAATCTTTGGAGTCGATGTGCCAATTTTGGGCCAGGTTGGTGGGCTCCACACATGCCATCATGGGCTTCTTTTAATACCTCTTGGGCCTCCTTTGGTGAGAGGCACCGGAGCAAGACCCCGTCGTGTGATCGACGATACAATGTTTGTGTAATCGCATTGTAGTAAAATTTAGGGGCTTTCCTTCGAATGGCAGCCGCTTCTTTGGCGTCCTCAGGCAGGATGCCATACAAGACATAGTCGATATAGGGGAATCGCCAGTCTTTAAGCTCTGGTCCGGTTGACAATTCCAGCGCTTCTTTGCCTCGATACTCTCCCTTTGACTCCTGATAGTGCTTGAGAGTAATTCTCGGGCAATACAGGTCGTGGCTGTAGACGAATATCTTCTCTATTGCTCCAGCTGGAAGAGCTAAGGAGGCAGCGAGGGATGCCAGTGCATCTGCATGCGCATTTTGCCTGCGCGGTACATGATCGATGTAGAAGTTTGTGAACCTCTCGGCCAGGTGGATAGTTGCGTTGTAGTAGGGTACTAGGTCTTCATGTCTGACTTCGTACTCCCCGCGAACTTGGCTGACGATAAGTTTAGAATCACCGTATGCCTCGAGATTTTTAACGCCAATCTCATCGGCGAACTACATCCCAATCAGGAGAGCGTTGTACTCCGCTACATTATTGGAGCAAGGCTCAGTTAATGAGACGGCTCGGGGAATCACATAATTCTGTGGGGAGAAGAGTACTACTCCTACCCCCGCTACGATGTGTCCTTTTGGGCTTGTTCTGGATGCACCGTCAAAGAAAAGCTGCCACACTTGACTTTCGAACGATGTCTGAGTTAGACAGGCTTCAGCGACTTCATCTGGGAGATCCTCGTAGACTTTGGCTGCCCTTGGATCTGGGTGCTCAGCTAAGAAATCTGCCACCGCTTGTCCTTTAATGGCCTTCTGTGGTAAAAAGTGCATTTCATATTGAGATAACAATATGGCCCATTTTGCCAGTCGGCCATTTAGCGATGAAGGCTTTGTCATGAGTAACCTCAAGGGGTTGACTAATGATATGACATTTATGGTTTGGCCTACCAGATAGTGTCGCATTTTCTGAATGGCGAACACCAGTGCCAAACATTCCTTCTAGATCGGGTTGTACCGATGTTCGGCTCCGATCATTGTTCTACTCAGATAATAGATCGCTTGCTCTCGTCCTTGATCATCATTCTGAGCTAGTAGAGCTCCCAAAGAATGATCCATTGCTCGAACGTACACCAGGAAAGGCTTTCCGGATATCGGAGCTGCAAGGACTGGTGGTTGGGTGAGGTATTGCTTGATTTCCTCAAATGCTTGTTGGCAAGCGTCGTCCCAAATGAACGAGACACCCTTCTTCATCAGCTTAGCGAAGGGTTGGCATCTTCCGGAAAGGTTTGAGATGAACCTGCGGATGTACGCCAATCGTCCTTGCAATCCCCTGAGCTCCTTGAGGCTTCTCGGGGGTTGCATCTCCTGGATAGCGCGGATCTTTTCCGGGTCCAAATGGATTCCTGTGGAAGTTACAACAAATCCTAGGAATTTGCCACTGGCCACCCCCAGGAAGGACTTGGTGGGATTCATCTTCAATTGATGAGCCCGCATGATATCAAAGACAACCTTCAGGTCAGCTATGTGATCACCCTTAGTGCGGCTTTTTACCGCGATGTCGTCAACATAACACTCCACCGTTTTACGTATTTGCTGATGGAAAATGGCATTCATGGCCCTTTGATATGTTGCCCCCGCATTCTTCAATCCGAAGGGCACGACGGTGTAGCAATATACCCCTAGAGGTGTCCTGAAGGAGGTATGCTTTTCGTCATCAGGATACATTTTAATTTGATTGTATCCTGAGAATCCATCCATGAAGGACATTCGTTCGAATCCACAAGTATTGTCAATCATGACATCTGTGATTGGCAATGGGAATTCATCTTTGGGACAGGCCTCGTTCAGATCACGAAAATCGATGCAGATTCGGATCTTTCCGTTCTTCTTGGCAACTGGGACAATGTTGGCTACCCAGTCGGGATGTTGTTCTTCCTTGATGAAGCCAGAATCAATAAGTTTTCTGACTTCTGATTGAATTGCCTCCATTATTTCTGGACGGAACCGTCGCTGCTGTTGTTTGACAGGTTTTGCGTCCGGATTGATGTTGAGGCGGTGCATAGCCACTTGAGGATCAAGTCCAGGCATGTCCTCGTAATTCCAGGCGAAGACGTCTATATACTCTTGTACAAGAGATATTAGATCCTTCCTCTCCGAAGGTGACAGGCCGTCACTTATGAAGATGGGCTTAGGATTGGCCTCATCTCCTAGATTGACTTGAACAACCTTGTCTTCTGTGGGTGGCTCGCGCTGTTCAAAACGGGTATCCCAAAGAGTATTTAAATGTTTGATCCAAGGATCTGTATCAGATTGGATCATTTCTTCATCTCCGTCTTCCAGGTGGCTTGTTGAAACCATGTTCACTGAAAGTTCTCTGAAGATGTTGCCGACACTGACATCCGACTCCCACGATGACGTGCCTGAAGAGTAATTATGACTTGATGGCCCTCCAGAATCAGAGGCTGATGGGATCGGAGTCGATACATAGCCCAACCCCCGGCGCGTCCGATGATAATGATCGGGGGCTTTCCCTTTCGGCACAAAAGATCGAAGTAGCGTTCTCCTTCCTTTGTCGAAGTTCAACCCGGGTCTGTTGGTTAGATCGTACCCCATGCACTTCATCATTTTGAGCGCTTTTGGTTCGTAATGACCGAACTGAGGGGATTCCTCTTCGCCTTCCGATTCTTCGTGGGGCGTTGGTTCAAACGAGATTCGCCCAAAAAGAATTGGTTTTTGGCCTTTCCGTCTGGCTGGAACCATAAATATAGATTCTTGCGCATTACCATTCTCCGGGTATGTCCCGAAGGATGATTTTACTGGTACATGCAACGATGTCAAAGCATCCATTGCCGACCAGAGGTCATCATCTACATCAGTGCTAGTATCTGACGGCACTGAATCAGAAGCAAACACAGAAAGATACGCTAAATCTAATTCTTCATTAATGTACCATCCGCCTGCATCATCAGCGGAGGTATTATCAACATCGGGCTTATTAATGCCCGTCACAGGTGGGTCCAGCTCCCACACGCACTCATCTTCTTTTTCAGGCTCAGTGTCAGCCTCATTACCAGAGTCTGGCTCCTCTGGTTGCGGGACTTCATCTATTTCTACAGATTTCTGATATAGGAGGGAATCTGTGAAATAATTCTCCACTCCCTTGAACGGATGCCTCTCGGCAATCAACGTTCGCGCGTTTCCACTCCCGTCAATGTATTTCATGACTTGGTGGAGAGTAGAGGGAACGATGGAGTTGCGATGAATCCACGGTCGTCCCAGTAGCAAGTTGTAGGAGGTGTCAGCATCTATGACGTAGCATGTCACCTCTGACCTCAGATCTCCAATCTGGCATTTGAGCATGACCTTCCCCATCGGACGGGTACTGTTGGCATTGAACCCATAAATGGTCGTCTGGGTAGGGCTCAAACGGTGAGTAGGAATCCCGAGATGTTGCATGACCCGGCGAGGCATGATGCTCAACGCGGACCCTGGATCTACCTGAATGCGGTTCACCTCAGACGATCCAATATACCCTGTGAAGTACAGGGGTCGATCATGCTTCCCTTTAACCTGCATATCATCTGCTGTAAAGGTAATGTAGGGAGCATTTGGGGAGGTGTGGAGGCAATCCTCTACATCTTCCTCCTTCGGCACCTGGGTCATGAAGACCTCAGCATTTGCCAGAGCTTCTTGTAGAGCTTCTCTGGTCAACTTTGATAGTCTAAGAAGTTCATACAAGGTAATGCGTGCCGGGATGTTGGCTAGTTGAGCCAGGACATCAAAGCGGTAAGGTGTCGTGGATCCTTCCGCTACACCTTTCGAAAGAACTCGAGAAAACTGAGTTTCTTTCTGTTTCTCCACAAGTTGTCTCGTGGAGGGCTTGGTTGGCTCTACAGCTGGTTGTGGAGGGGTTGCCGCCGTTTCGCCATACTGCTTCAAGTACGGCTGTCCCGAACGGGTTCCCGCCATCGGTTGGTTAGGCTCCGCGGCCAAGACTATTGTTTCCTCCTCGGAATCGGTTAACGAGGGAACATCAGTCTCGGCTTCTCGAGAGGAGGCACACACCACATTGCAGGATGAAGCCTTTGCCTTGCCTTTCGATTTCCTGTTGGTTACAGTAGTCCATTGCTGTTCATTGACAAGGTCAGGGTGGACCCACATGATTTCCCCTTGAGGTGTAGGGACGGGTACCAAGCCTTTCTCTTGCTGCTGGTGAGGGTCTGTGTTGACCACTCTCAGCTCTCCCCTTGGGATAGGGACTACTCCAGAGGGTGTCAGAGGTTGTCTTCCGAACTGGAGAACTGACGTCACATTGGCCGTCACCTTCTTCTGCTCTGGTCGGAGCTTTAACACCTCCGCGTCAATCAGAGCTTGAAGGATGTCCTTGAAGACGTAGCAGCTTTTGGTAGGGTGCCTTAGCATCCTGTGGTACAAGCAATAGGTGGGATTGTCGGTCTTGCCGACTTCCTCGGGGCGCCTAGCTTCAGGGAGCTTCAGTCGGTTGCTCTTGTTGAGTAGTTTAAAGAGTGAATCGACATGTTCCTCCTTGAAGGAATACTGTTTGTTGGCCCGTGATTGGCTCGAAGAGCCACTTCCCTTGACCAATTGAGGTTTAGCAGGGGACTTGGTCTCCGCTGCCAAGTTATCCTTCCTTTTGGTTTGGAGGGATGTGTCTGGCGCACGCCTTGTTGACCTTTCAGGCCTGGGCTTACCTTCCTCCGCTCTGACACGGGCGACAATCTCCTCAGCCTGTTCACCTTGTTGGACTAATTGCTTCCAGGTGCGGCTTTCAGCAACTCCTATTTGAGCAAGAAGTGAGGTTTGGAGATTGTGGCGGCATGTTTCCACCAGGGTAGCCTGGGTCATGCCGCTTGGACACCGGAGTACCACGTTCCGAAATCTTTCCACGAAAGACTTGACGGACTCTCCCTTTCGCTGTTTAGTAGCCAAAAGGGTGGGCATCGTGACTTCCGAGTCATCCTCGAAGAAGCGCGTTAAGAAAAGCTTCTCCAAATCGCCCCAGTTCTTGATAGAACCTTCTGGGAGCTTCATGAACCATTCAAAGGCCAGCCCTTTCAGGGTGCCGATGAACAGACGAGCCAGGATAGCATCGTTATCTACTACATTCCTGGTTTGGGATTTAAAGTAGTAGATGTGTTGGTTGGGTGACCCTTTCCCATTGAATGCTTGAAGGGTCGGAGCCTTGAACTTGGACGGGTATGGAACCAAGTCCCATTCAGCAGGATAGGGCCGGACCACTCCAGCTTCTTGGAGGCCTTTACGGTTGGTAAGGGCCTCGAGGCGTTGCTCCAATTGACTCATTCTTTTAGCATGAGCCTTTCCCTGGTCTTGGTCGCCCTCTACTTGCGACGAGGATTTGGACGAACTAGAAGTAGATCGCTGCCTCTCCTCAGAAGGTTTGGAAGATGAGCTTCCTCCCTTTCTCCCTTTGCCCTTCGTCTTTTTAGGAGGAGATTTCCTTCTGTCTTCGAGCAACTGTGCAAGCATCTGCTTGAGGGAGTCGATAGATTCCTGCTGAGAAAGAATCATATCCATTTGTGCCTTCTGGATTTGTTCTAGACGTCTAGCCGTTTCCTCAGGAGTGCCTGTCATGTAGGCGGAGGCCTCCTTATCAACGGAAGAGTTTGAAGCCCGTGATTCCGCTACGGCGGAGTGAGAATCATTCACTTTAATGCCATGGGCTAAGGCATTATAATCAATCGGGGGAATGGCCCCAGTCCGGGTGCGAGTGTGTTGATACACTCCTTCCGGTTCAGAGTCAGACTCATCCGAGCTGACTGCAGGTTGTTTTCCCTTGCTCCTGCTCGTCATATTCGCAGTGAGCTCCGGGTACTCAATGTCAGAGAAGGTTCTCCTTCTGTGGGAGCGCCTTCTTTTGGCTGACGGGGGAATCAGGGTCAGCTGTCTAATTAAAGACTGCTGGTGCACGCCTGATCCGCAACGACACTCAGAAAGCATATGGATGAGTCGTTGGCAGCAACATGATGAAGTGACCTGATTGGCACTTCTTTTCTTCGTCAAGTAATCCCTCAGATCCACGGGAGGGGGATCGAAGAGATTAACCTCGCAACGTCAAAGACGGGAGGCATCCATATGCTGTACAGCATGGACGCGGGCTTCAGGGACGCGATTTTCGCGCCGCGGCTGTAAGACGCGCGTCTGGCGTCTCTGTTGGGACGAGACGCGATTGGCGTGCTGCCGATCGGTGCGTCGGGCCAGAGACGTTTGAGAGAGGATGGGCTGCTGGGCCCCACGCTTATGGGCGCGTGCCTCTCGCGCTTGACGAGGCGCAGAGGCTTCACCTTGGCGTTTGGTGAGTTGGTCTTCAGAGGACCTAGCTTGAGGAGTCTCGCGTTTGGGCCGCCAAACGCGGACTTCACGTGCTGGACGTGGCGCGGGCAAGGCGCCAGATTGACGTAGCGCGGGCAAGGCGCCAGATTGTACGTCGCGTCCAGCCTCAGTGGGACAACCAGAGGTTCCAACTTGTAACTGACGCGCACGTCTCCTCTGTCGACGCTCAGCGTTTCGGTTGCGTCGTGGAGGTGGAGAGTGACCAACGACGACCTGATGCTGAACACCAGAGATTTTGACCACGCGGGTCTCCTGAGAGACGCTGACGCGTGTGTTCAGTGCTGCGCGGTTGATCGCAGCGGCAGTTGTGCCTGAGATCACGCGGGCCTTCTGAGAGGCGTTGGCGCGTGTATCTTGCTTGGCACAGTTGGCAGCAGCAGCGCCCGAGAGAGCTTCAGATCGGGCTTCGGGGGCATTCCCCGTCGAGACCCTGCGGCAGACGCGGGTCCTGGGGCTCTTGGAGCCGGAAGAGAGAAACTCTTCGTACTTTGCCTGGTCGAACTCGACAACGAGCGATTCGACCATCTTTCCCTCACGAAGGACGTCATCTTGCGCCACGATTTGCTCATCAGTGACAAATGAAGTCCCCAGCGGAGTCGCCATCTCTTGTTTGCAGAGGGAAAATCTCGCGTAAAGTTTCCTTGAATCAACTGAAAGTTTACAACGGATTAATACTCTGATTACAAGGGAGGGAGGATGTTGAGTCTTGAATCCTCCCTTTGTTTAGTGCTGGGTTCTTCAAGTGGCGGTGGAGAGTGAATCTTGTTCTCCATTGACCGGATGACCGTCGGGATCGTCAGGGATCTTCTCTCTGGGTGGTAGAAGGAGTAACACAGCTCTGTCTACCAAAACTCTCAAAGAGAAGGTAGGCAAAGGGCAACTTGTACGTAGCAAGCTTGCTGAAGAGTTTAGCTCTCTCCTGCTTCTCTCTCTGTCTGCCTGTTGTCATCCCTTCTTTCTGTGTGTCTCTTTCTGTCGTCTGTGGTTCCCTTTTTCTCATAGCGGCGGGGCTATTTATAGAGGTTCCAGGGGTGATCGTGCCCCCTAAAAATGCTCCACAATGAGGGGCTGACCTCCCCGCTATGTGGGCGGCGACTGGCCCCATAACCAGGGCGGTTATAACCGAGACGTGGGCCTTGGACCCTCGCGCCTTGGGGTTGAGACGCGGGTGTCGAGCCCACGCGCCTTGATGGTGAGACGCGGGTGTCGAGCCCACGCGCCTTGATGGTGAGACGCGGGTGTCGAGCCCACGCGCCTTGATGGTGAGACGCGGGTGTCGAACCCACGCGCCTTGATGGTGAGACGCGGGTGTCGAGCCCACGCGCCTTGATGGTGAGACGCGGATGGTGAGCCCACGCGCCTTGATGGTGAGACGCGGATGGCCATCATTAGTCCTGCGTCCGGAACTTGAAACTCTGCCTCTTTTAATGGCTTGTCTTCTAATGATTTTTAGACAGCCTACACGCATATCTCGAGGTCAATCTGAGCCAGACACGTGTCCAACGCGGCATTCGCGTCTGGAAGCATCCAACATGATCTTCTCGTTTTTAAACAAAGTCGCGTCTTAACATCAATTGTAATTCGCGTCTCCATATCAATTGACAATCACATCTCAATGTCAACTGAGAGTCGCATCTCAAAGTCGCGTCTCAACATCAATTGAGGGTCGCGTCTTCATTGAAGTCGCATTCGAAGAAGACCAACATGATAGTCACGTCTTCATCAAATGAGGGCCATGTTCTCTCCCCCATACAAAGAGTATATCCCTGCTTCCGCAATCAGTTCAGCAATACACTGACAAAAATAATCGACAACTCTGCTAGTTCAATAGTACACCAACAAACAAATCAGAGCTCATATAAGTGCTAGACTGAGTTTTTAAGACATTCGTGATAATCTTCTTTGGAGGCTTCGAGCAGTTTGACAATACACTCACGTAGACCAGATCCTGATAGGATCAAGCTCAGGGTATCTTGAAAGGTTGCCAGTCCAATCATGTGGAGGCCAAAATCAACATGAAGTCCAAAGTATTCTCAAATCCATCCCAGTCAACCACGGATTGCCGAAAACTTTGGAGAGAGTTCTGTAGGTTGTCTAAAAATCATTAAGAGATAAGTCCTCAAGACGCGGGCCTCACTTTAACGCGAAGGTCGTGTTTTAACTAAAATGCAAACCTCACTTCTATGGGCATGTGGACTTCAAAACGTGTGTCTAAGCAACTCTCCATCTCGAATTTCATGCGGGTCTGAGGAACTCTGCGTCTCGCCTCTTGATTGTACATGTTTATTGCATATCTATTATTATATTCTTACATTTATCCTGTAATAAATTCTACTAATTCCTTATCTTAATGTCTTATTTTGCAGATTTGTCTTAATAAAAGGAGAAAAAATAACACCAAATAAAGTCCAGTTAAATTCTGATTTAATTGGATTTATTTGGTTAATGAAGATAATACCAAATAACGATCAGTTAAATCAAATTTATATGGATCTATTTGGTTTCTTAAAGATAAAAGGGGATATTACAAATTCAGAGGCAAATCCTATTAGAAAATATGGGATAACAGTGAGAGGATATTTTCAAATCTATTCCAACTAAATCGGATTTTTTTTGATTTATTATCTTTACTTGAGAAATTAACAAAGAAAATCCCAAATTTAGAAGTCCCGAGATGAATTTATCAGTATACTAAGGGATAACATGGATAAAAATATTGGTTATTAGGCCAAATATTTGAGCTCATCTCGTCACCAACCTTTGGCACTCTTTTTATCTTATAAATACTGCAATTTCGAAAGCAGAATGGCGCCACGCTGTAAAGAGAGATCTAGGCTAGTTTCTGCTGTAATTTAGCTTAATTTTTCTTTCTTTTTATAATATAATTTTCAGTTTATTTATAGCTTAGGTCATAGAGAATTACATGAGAGGAAGAGTTATCAAGTGTTTTTTCTACTACTTCGCTTTACTTTACTCTAAGGATCTGTTTGGTTATCGTAATTGGCCGTAATTTGTAAGTCGTAATTAGTAAAGTCTTTTACAGTTTACTGCGTTTGATTGGTAATATAAAGTTGTAAGTGGGAAAGTGTATAATGTCTTACAGTGTTTGGTTGTCGTAATATGTAAGTCATAAGTGGAAAAGTTGACCACAAAATTAACTATTTGGTGATTTAAAAAGTTTTAATATTGCAAATAAATTCTAAAAATGCTAAATATTAAAAAAATAATATTAACATAAAAAATAATACAAATTTGCATGACCACAAAATTAACTGTAAGTGAGCTATAAGTGAGTGACAATTAGGTTGCAAGTGAGTAGTAGTTGAGTTGCGTAAGTCTTTTACAAATTACGGTCCAAACAAACGCCGTAGTTGTAATTGGGTTATAAGTCATTACGAATTATGAACTTTTACGACTTTTATAATGAAACAAATAGGCCCTAAGGTAAGTCTTCACCATGATTCAACAACAGAGGTAAATACTCTTTCTTTTCATTCCCTTTCCATTTCATTAGTTTAAATCACACTTCCAAAACCAACATTTTCTTTAATTCTTTTTCATCTTTTCATTTCTTCTTCATTAACTTCATCTTCTCTTTTCTTCTTATCAACAAAACCATCTTCTTCTTTTTCTGAGATTTTCCTTTAACTTAACTCAGCTTTAACTATTTTTATTTTCTCTCAAAACTGAGAAGAGAACTTTTAACATGTTTTTGGTAAACTAAAAGAAAAAACTTACTAAAAGCTTTCATCGCTTATGGATCACGACCCGTTAGCCTTAGGCTACACCGTAGCATTGAGAACCTAGCACTGTTTCTAAATTTTGTATTTTTTTGTGCACAAGTTGAGCTCGATCAAATTTTAGCGCCATTGCCGGGGAGGAACGGCGAGCAAATATTTTTAATATACTTAATCTGTTAATTATTTTCTTTTCTATTTTTGTATGCAGAAATTAATTTTAGAAAAACAAGTATTGCACAATATACATAACACCCCTGAGGCTCTACTCTAGAAAGCAGAGCTCAGGGAGACTCTACTTTACCATAGAAACGCGGCCAAAGCCGCGTTTGCGTAGCAAAAGAGTAAGATTACTTACCCTGTTTTCTTGCAGGGTGATTGGTTTGCAAAGTGCAGGCTTCTACAACCACTGGTTTTTCAATTTAACTATTCTACGTACTTCTCGAATTCCAACAATAATTTGTTGCTTTGTTAAATGCTAAAGCGACTAGACTTTGTATTTCGGGCATATGTCTAATTCGTTTATCTTTTCATTACTGCTGAAGAGTATTGGAGAAAAATATGTGTGCATTACATATAATTTAGGAAACATATTTTGAGTAATTCATATTGCTTAAGTGTTGCTTCTACAATATACTTGTACACGCGCACTAAAATGATCTAAGAGCTTGTCCTATAAATAAGATAAGGTGGGAAAGTCATTATTCTTTCTTAACTCAAAAATCATCTCCTCACTCACTAACCCAGCCTAACTTAAAGTTGAGTAGACGTTGGCCCTAGGGACATTCCATAATTCAATAGAAGATTGACCTAAAGAGAAAGTTGATTAGAATTTGACTCTTGCGAAATAGGTGTCAAATGATGGGGATTGAGAGGTGAAATATCGAAGAACAGTGGTTTGGCATAATTAGGCCTATTGCTTAGGCATGGATACCTCCCACTGGTCTTGCCCCTACCTGACCAATTAACTTGTGGTCAGATTCTGCAATATATCTTTCATGGACAGTCTAACCAGTTAAGAGTCATGCATGTCTAAGGACTACCCTAACTTAGGCTAGATTTTTCTTTCTTTTTGTTTGTTTATTTGTTTGTTTTTATTTTTGACATTTTTGTGATATGGATTACAATTACAATTATTCCAATGCATATAGTGATTCATATTTCACACCAACCTCTTTTAACTCGGATGTTACTAACCCGGTATTTCATAACTTTAACCAATCAAGTATGTCAGATTGGTATTATTCGAATCAGAATATGCCCCAACCCTAGTATTATGAACAAAATTGGATGATCATCACCACTCTTCACTGGGTCAGTGGAGATATAACTCTCCTGAGTCATACTATCAATAACCTGATCAACATTCAGCTTTATATACTCCTTATCAAGAGCAACCTATAGAAGAAAAATCTTCTTTAGAAAAGAGATTCAAAACCTTTCTTGAGTCTACACGAAAATTTCAAATCTCGACAGACTCAAGTTTCCCATAAACTTCTCAAATCCAGGATTTTACTCCATTTTTCAAGTCCCACCACAACAAGAACTTAGTGACTTAGAAAAGAGTATGGAATACTTGATTCAAAGCGAAAATACGCTGAACCAGTCCATCAATATGTTAGAACCACAATTAAGTCGTTTGGTCAACACAAATGATAAGGAAGAGGAAACTCTCCCCACCCTATCTTTGACCATTCCCGATTTTCCTAACCATATTGACAGGGATCAAGAATCATTATGTCTTGAAAACTTTAACCAAGATTCAATTTCATCACACCATCTTGAAATTGACCAATACCAAACCATTCATAAATTGGTAAGTTTTCATTTCAATGAAATTGAACTTAATTGTGAATGTGGCACCAATCCCTAATTTTGTGATTCAGTTCCACCTTTTGAATATATGTTGACTCCAGAATCCTTATCCGATTTGGACCCAATTCTCGAGCCAACACTGATTCCCGTACCTATAAATTTTGAACATGAACCACCTATTTTGGATAGTCACATTCCATTGTTGGAAAATGAATGTGAATTTCAATTCTTTGATTTGAACCAAACTCTTGAATCAAATCCGACTCTTGAACTTAAACTTGATTTAAGTCAATTCTATGAGTCAGCATTGGTTCTCGTTCCTTTCTTTCCCGAGCCCAAATTAACTACAACCCTGAATCACATTCCATTGTTGGACCAAGCAATAGATATTTATGACTCAATGATGACATTCGAAAATTGGTCATATAACCGGGATAAATTTCATATTAGGATCTTGCATGATCCTATTCATATTGAGGAGTATAACAATATAAATAAAAAAGAGGTCATCAAAGGTAGATTTCTTGATAATCCACATTATTTAAATTAGGTAGCAATGCGTGGCCCAATCTGACCAACACCGGAGCAACCACCTTGAGGTAATACTTTTTCTTCCATTTCTTTTTTTTTATGCATATATGCATTCATTCATACATTGAGGTCAACGCATGAGATAGGTGTGGGGGGAAGGTTCTAACATTGGTTTTTCTCTTTATTTGTATAAATAAAAAAGAAGAAGAAAAATATTTTCTTTTCTTTTAAATTTTTTTGAAAAGAGAAACAATATTTTGACTTATTTTTGTAAGAAGAGAATCATAATTAGGATTTCCTATACCTGGTTAAAATAACATTATTTGTTTGAATTCTAAGGTTAGGAAAAAATAGAAAAGTAATTTAGTCTTGATTTTTATCTTGATGAAATATGCATACTTTATATACTTACACACTTACACACTTAGGATTTAAAAACAAAGATTCTTATGCCTTATAAAAAAAAGAGAAAAAAAGAAAAATATATAGACCGGTATCGACGGTTGACTTCAGGATTTTTATTCTGAAAATGGGATTGAATCTCTAAAAACTGATTTCACCAAAAATCTTAAAATAATATTTATTATTTTTGAGAATTTTTGAAAAGCTTTCCAAGCTGCTTCATTTTTCAGAGTTTTCTAGAGTTTTCGGTATTTTCCCAGATACCGAAATTTTATCCAGAATTTTACTTTTCTCTTTTTTCTATTTTTTTCTCTCCTTGCTAGACGCGAGGCTCAATAAATCTGAATTCGATTTTTAATGTAGAGATCCTCTCCATTCTGCATTTAATGTTATGTCCTTCAAGTCATTATGACTTTTTGTCTTTTTTGTCTAACGCGATCTCGCTTTATCTCTGGACGCGGATCTCATCTCCGCGTCTGGCTCTCTTTTGCCCAGACGCGGCTCTCACTTAACTGAGACGCGAGCCTCTTTCTAAATGAGACGCAAGTCTCATTTGTTGCGTCTCATTTGTTTTGAAATCAATGGCAAACTTGTAATAATAACTTCTTCCCCTATATATAAACACTCTCTTTCCTTCTCTCTCTTTCATTTTCCTTCTTCTTTCTTCTCCAACAGCAACCCAACGGTAGCACCCAACCAGCCGTGCCCTCCTTTGGCCGGCCACCCTCCATTTTCACCACCATCTCTGCCACCAACTCCTCCACCATTCTCTCCTCCATCTCTTCCTCCATTTCCAACAACAACTCCTCCCCACCACCTTCTTCTCATTCTTTTTCCACCAAGAAACTCACTTCCTCCACCAACTTCACCACCATCTCCATCACTACCAACACCACCTTGGCCACCAACAAACACACCAAGTTCTTCTCCTCGTCATACTCTTTCCAACGGACCTACTCGTCGCTCTCTGAAACACCGTTTTCAAAACTCCAAAAATCCATTTTGTACTACACTTGCACTCCCATTCTTGCCTTGGATTTGGGCTGCCCCATGGCAGCCGGCCCTTGGCCGCCGGCGCCGCCAGCGAGGCCTGGCCGGCCACAGCCGGCCACCTCACCCTTCCCTTCTTCTTTCTTTTCTCTCCTTTCCATCTTTCTTTTCCTTCCTTCTTTCTTTCTTTCCTTTCTTTTTTCTTTCCTTTCCTTTTCTTTCCTTCTCTGTTTTTCTTCTAAACTTGCGTCTCTCTCTCTCCCCCTGTCAACCCTGCGTCCCCCTTTTCTCTCCCTCTATCCCTGCATCACTCTCACTCTCTCATCTCCATGTCTCTCCCTCTTTCTCTCTGTAAATTTCTAGACGCGGAACTCACCCTCACGTCTAGGCAATTTTTTAACGCGATCCTCGCGTTCTTGTATCAACATGACGCGGAGCTATTGCTCGCGTCTCCGTTCTTTTCATGTCATAACTTAAACGCGAATCTTGAACCCTGCGTTTGTGACATCTACGCGACGCAACTCCCGCGTCTGCGACTCCTGCGTCTTCAGTCTCTCTCCTCTTTTTTTTGGAACGCATTACGCATTGGTTTCCTGGATTCCAGAGACCAGGGATTTCACAGTATTTTTCATATTTTGGTGAGTGTTCTCGCTTTCCCCTTGACCTTTCCGCTTCGTCGGGTCGACTTGATTGTCTTATGTATTTGTATCTGGAACTAACACCTTCTCTGCACATACCCTAACCGCTGGGTACAACCCTTGAGGTTTAAAGTCCTCTGGACTTTCTCTATGCTATGCCTGGTAGGCGGACCTAGCGTCAATACTTTACTGCTTGCTCCGTTCTAGCGTAGTTACCCTGTGAGCTTGGCTTCCCCGTGAGCGATAGTATAGCGTTCATACGTTTACTGTGACACGTGTGTTTAGCTACGCTGCGAGTGATAACCTCGCCGAGCGTGATAGCATTTAGTGTTGTGCATTAGCTTCGCTCCAGCCCTGCTTAGCTCCGCTTGGATGTTCGCTTGCTTACTGAATTACTCGCCTGCCAGTTTATCAATTCTTCTATTTATGATTGTGAGGAGTTTGAAATCTTGCTTATACTGTTTTTCTTGAAACTGCATGATTTTTCGGTATTCATACCAATCTTGTATATCGTACTAGTTTCTTGTAACGCTTGACATGCTTTCGCTTGATGTGCTTACATACACTATACTGTCCCTTGTCACCTGCCAGATATCACCTCATGTCATGTTACCATCTGACACCCGACTTGCTACTACCTTAACACTTGCTCCTTGTTATGACATGACTTATCACTTGCCTCCTGACATACTAATACCTGACCTGTGATTATCATATTTACGGGAATAATATACTTGTTATCCTGTATTACATACAGTGACTTAAATCTTATACTTGTTATCCTGTATTATATATACAGTGACCTGAATCTGCAGTACTCATGTACTCCTGAATTCCTGATCATGTCTTGCACCTGCTATTCCCGTAAATTGACAATTACTTAATAAATCATAAAAGGAACAACTTACATCGGGTCGAGGGAAACTTGCGGCTATCAATATATGTTCGTGTTTACAGTGGTACTAGGTATGTTGTGCAACTAAAACTTCCGGTCTGACCTGTGGGCCTCAGGCGACCAAGGGGAGCGCTGGCTCCCTCCTTCCTGGTACTATCTTGATAAAGGGCATTCTATAAGACCCTCCTGATCGCCTTGCGGCAGGTTCCGTCCTCCAGCAACGGAACAATTCTGGGTCGTGGTCCCGGGTATGTACGGGACCCACTGTAAACATTATTCGTTGATACCCCCGTTGGTTTTCAATAACAACCTTGCATTACTCAGATGTGGATATATGTGTGCTGTGATGCTAGTTCACATATCTAGACATCAGGGTAAGATGAGTAATAATAATAATAATAAAATATGCCATCTATGGATTTGTAGTATGCTTTGCCATGTTTGCTAGTATCGGGTTTTACTCTGAATTTCTGGTTTTATGATTATTATACTATACCTGCTTATATCCTGCCTTTTCACTTGTGTTCTATTCCACCAGTCTCCTGCTCTTATCTTATCATACAATGAGTATTCCCTGCTTGATTCAATTACTGTCTCTCTACTTGCTCCTGCATGTTGGTACTCACGACACGGTTTTCAATGCATGTTTATGACTTGGATTTATTGATACACATCTCAGCACGCCATCTGGCTTTCGTATCACCACTCGCCAAGGAGTTCTGACTCCTCTGGATCCTCATGTCCAGGTTTCGGAGCTTGGAGCTTGTGGATTCTTCCAGTTGCTGATCAGAGTGGCGCAGCTGAAGCGTGGATCCCCAGCAGACTGTCCAAAGCCCTATCCTTCCAGGCCCCCTTCTCGGCTCTAGAGTTTTCCTATTATGGCTCTGAGTCTCCTTTTGTACTGTTCATACTTGTACATCTCTTTGTATTCTCGCATTTGCGCCATATTGGTGATGTAATATTACTGTAATATTGTGTCACATCTGGTGATAACTTTGTAATTATACTCATATGTTGGAATGTATAATGCACCACTTGTTTTCATACTCTGATTCTTGCCTGTACTGATGCTTAGCGTATATACGTGAGGGTATTTCTGGCCTGCATATATACGTCGCAGTAACGTCTCCGTACCCATAGGATCGGGGCGTTACAGGGTGGTATCAGAGCCTAGGCTCTCACATCCTCGGTACAACCAGTCGGCAAATTAATGGTAAAAGAAATTTGTAACTGGAATGCATGAGTCATGGTTATACAATTTAACTACAAGTACAAAGTTATCTATTCCCTCTAGATTGTCCTTTCCTTGATTCTTGAAATCTCTTCCATCCTTTTTCATTTCCTGTTCTTGTCATCCTTATACCAACTCAAGATATGATAGACTGGTAGGGTAGCAGCAAGACAGATGTGGTTCGCTATCATTATGTTATGGTATTCTTTGACTCTGGTGCAACACCTGATCTTATATTGGATGGTTCTTCGGCCTCGCATTCTATTCTTATATATATGTATACATCACGGGGAAATCAGCACAGCAAGTGGGGTAGTCATCACTTATAATAATCAGACAGACCGTATCATTACATGAGGAACGTAGGTATGAAACAGTATTCCAGATTCAGGGCTTCTGCCGGACAGAGTATGGAGACAGCATTCGGGACGCGTTTTGGTTATTGTGATTCTTGATCGTGTTCTCAGAGCCACCAACTTATAGCAGTTTTATTGATTTGGTGGACTATAGACCCCGCTAGCCTCGCCAAGCGAGGGTTGTGTTCTAGTCACTCGTGAACCTAACCGGGATTGGGCTTCGCTGCACCCTGGTGCTTAGCATTTAGCGTTGTGTTACGCGCTGGCTTCGCTACGTGAGCTCCGCCAAGTGCGAGTCTCGCAGAGCGTTAGCTCCGCTGCACCCTAATGCTTAACACCTGAGCTGTGCTACGCAATGGCCTCATCCAGGCTTGGCTTCGTCCGTGGCTAGTCCCTTCAATGCTTAGCACTCTAGCCCGTTCCTCGAATTTCTTCCGCCTAGCGTGTTTTCATGGATCCGCTAAACATGATTTTATCGCTATATTTGAGCTATCGCCATGATCCTTATGAATAATTCACTCGGCCAATCTTCCAGGGCTCAGATATCTTCTACATGTTTCATCTGCAGTCGGGTTACCATTCAGAAGTCAGTATTCAGAATTCTTCACAGTTATTCTATATTCTTCGCTACGTCTTTCAGAGTTAGCAACGCCCAGTATACCGAAATTCTTAATTATTGGTCTTCTTGATTCATACTTAGTATTATCAGAGTTTTCTTTACCTTGGGTATTCTGGTCTATTCTCGGGGAATTAGTAGGTATGCAGCACATCAGTAATTCTACTGCAGAAGGACAACATCATGCCATGCAGGGTTTTATATTATATTATGGATTTCAGCACTATGAATTTCTATGGATTTCATCAGCTTTGGTTCGCAGTCTGGTTGAAGTATTATTGATTATCTCACCAAGTCATCTCACTTATTCAGAATGGCTTAGCCTTTTGAAGCTCTGACAGTGTTCTTTTATAAGCAGACATCAGATCAATATTATTATAGCACCGTCAGAGGATATATATATATATATATACACACACACACACGGTAGAAGTGCAGAGATGCCTCAGTCCTGAGTTAGCTGTTCAGTAAATTTGGGAGAACGGCCCACAGTTATTCAAATCTTGATTGACATAATCCTCATTCCTATCCTTTCTGTGTTCATCTTCCCCTTATCGAAATTGAGATGACGCAATTTTTTTATAAGGTGGATGGAATGTAACACCCTGCTCCCAGAATATGTACTTAGTTGCGTATTCATATTTTTTGATCGTATTTTTGATATACTTCCTATATTTGTTTTGTATTATGAGTTATTTATATGATTGTTTTGTCATGGATTTGGATTCGTGAACTCGGAGTCAGCCCTAGTCTGAACGAGGGACCGATCCTAGAGTGTTGCTCAATTTAGACTTTCTGGTATTCTGATTTGACCAAATTTAGTTTCAAATATCGTTTTTAATATTTTAGATTTTCTATGATTTTTCAAAATTTTCCTAAATTAAATTGGAAATCTTCAAAACCGGTGTCGACCAGTGCCGCTGGCTGATTCTCGGACTTTTAATTTATATACGGAGTTGAATTTCTAGAAATGGCTTTTCACATTATTTTTTAAAATCACATTTTCTATCTAAATACTTTTTCTGAGAATTTTCTAAATTTATCAAAATTCCTCCGGGT
Source organism: Agave tequilana (assembly GCA_038442645.1). Taxonomy (NCBI): domain Eukaryota; kingdom Viridiplantae; phylum Streptophyta; class Magnoliopsida; order Asparagales; family Asparagaceae; genus Agave; species Agave tequilana. Next base: position 254,542 of record JAVJIF010001509.1, read on the forward strand.
TTGGTGGCGGTCAGTATTGGTGGTTGATTCCAGGATTTTTTTAGTTCATAAATGGAAGTTAATTTTTGGATTTCGCTTTCACATTGCTTCTTAAAATTTTATTTTCTTCTCTAATATATTTTCTGAAATTTTTCAGAATTTATAAAAAATCCGGCCGACCCGGTGCAGACCGGTATCGACGGTTGACTTCAGGATTTTTATTTTGAAAACGGGATTGAATCTCTAAAAACTGATTTTACCAAAAATCTTAAAATAATATTTATTATTTTTGAGAATTTTTGAAAAGCTTTCCAAGCTGCTTCATTTTTCGGACTTTTCTGGAGTTTTCGGTGTTTTCCCAGATACTGAAATTTTATCTAGAATTTTACTTTTCTCTTTTTTCTATTTTTCTCTCTCCTCATTAGACGCGAGGCTCACCAAATCTAGATTAGATTTTTAATGCAGAGATCCTCTCCATTCTACATTTAATGTTATGTCCTTCAGGTCATTATGACTTTTTGTCTTTTTTATCTAACGCGATCTCGCTTTATCTCTGGACGCGGATCTCATCTCCGCGTCTGACTCTCTTTTGCCCAGACGCGGCTCTCACTTAACTGAGACACGAGCCTCTTTCTAAATGAGACGCAAGTCTCATTTGTTGCATCTCATTTGTTTTGAAATCAATAGCAAACTTGTAATAATAACTTCTTCCCCTATATATAAACACTCCATTTCCTTCTCTCTCTTTCATTTTCCTTCTTCTTTCTTCTCCAACAGCAACCCAACAGCAGCACCCAACCAGCCGTGCCATTCTTTGGCCAGCCACCCTCCATTTCCGCCACCATCTCCGCCACCAACTCCTCCACCATTCTCTCCTTCATCTCTTCCTCCATTTCCAACAACAACACCTCCACACCACCTTCTTCTCTTTCTTTTTCCACCAAGAAACTCACTTCCACCACCAACTTCATCATCATCTCCATCACTACCAACACCACCTTGGCCACCAACAAACACACCAAGTTTTTCTCCTCGTCATACTCTTTCCAACGGACCTACTCGTCGCTCTCCGAAACACCGTTTTCAAAACTCCAAAAATCCATTTTGTACTACACTTGCACTCCCATTCTTCCCTTGGATTTGGGCTGACCCATGGCAGCCGGCCCTTGGCCGCCAGCCACCTTCGGCCGCCGGCGCCGCCGGCGAGGCCTGGCCGGCCACAGCCGGCCACCTCCCCCTTCCCTTCTTCTTTCTTTTCTCTCCTTTCCATCTTTCTTTTCCTTCCTTCTTTCTTTCTTTCCTTTTTTTTTCCTTTCCTTTCATTTTTCTTTCCTTCTCTATTTTTCTTCTAAACCTGCGTCTCTCTCTCCCTGTCAACCCTGCGTCCCCCTTTTCTCTCTCTCCATCCCTGCGTCACTCTCACTCTCTCATCTCCATGTCTCTCCCTCTTTCTCTCTGTAAATTTCTAGACGCGGAACTCACCCTCGCGTCTAGGCAATTCTTTAACGCGATCCTCACGTTCTTGTATTAATGTGACGCGGAACTCACGCTCGCGTCTGCGTTCTTTTCATGTCGTAACTTAAACGCGGGTCTGGAACCCTGCGTTTGTTGCATCTATGCGACGCAACTCCTGCGTCTGTGACTCCCGCGTCTTCAGTCTCTCTCCTCTTTTTTTTGGAACACGTTACGCGTTGGTTTCCTGGATTCCAGAGATCAGAGATTTCAAAGTATTTTTCATATTTTGGCGAGTGTTCTCACTTTCCTCTTGACTTTCCCGCTTCGTCAGGTTTACTTGATTGTCTTATGTATTTGTATCTAGAACTAACACCTTCTCTGCAGGTACCCTAACCGCTGGGTACAACCCTTGAGGTTTAAAGTCCTCTGGACTTTCTCTATGCTATGCCTGGTAGGCGAACCTACCGTCAATACTTTACCGCTTGCTTCGTTCTAGCATAGTTACCCCGTAAGCTTGGCTTCCCCGTGAGCGGTAGTATAGCGTTCATACGCTTACTGTGACACGTGTGTCTTGCTACGCTGTGAGTGGTAACCTCGCCGAGCGTGATAGCATTTAGTGTTGTGCATTACTTCGCTCCAGCCCCGCTTGGATGTTCGCTTGCTTACTGAATTACTCGCCTGCCGGTTTATCAATTCTTCTATTTATGATTGTGAGGAGTTTGAAATCTTGCTTATACTATTTTTCCTGAAACTGCATGATTTTTCGATATTCGTACCAGTCTTGTATATCGTACTATTTTCTTGTAACGCTTGATATGCTTTCGCTTGATGTGCTTACATACACTATACTGTCCCTTGTCACATGCTAAATATCACCTCATGTCATGTTACCACCTGACACCCGACTTGCTACTACCTTAACACTTGCTCCTTGTTATGATATGACTTATCACTTGCCTCCTGACATACTAATACCTGACCTGTGATTATCACATTTACGGGAATATTATTCTTGTTATCCTGTATTACATACAGTGACTTAAATCTTGTACTTGTTATCATGTATTATATATACAGTGACCTGAATCTGTAGTACTCATGTACTCCTGAATTCCTGATCATGTCTTGCACCTGTTGTTCCCGTAAATTGACAATTACTTAATAAATCATAAAAAGGAACAACTTACATCGGGTCGTGAAAAATTTGTGGTTATCAATATATGTTCGTGTTTACAGTGGTACTAGGTATGTTGTGTAACTAAAACTTCCGGTCTCACCTGTGGGCCTCCAGGCGACCGAGGGGAGCGCTGGCTCCCTCCTTCCTGGTACTATCTTAATAAAGGGCATTTTATAAGACCCTCCTGATTGCCTTGCGGCAGGTTCCGTCCACCAGCAACGGAACAATCCTGGGCCGTGGTCCCGGGTATGTACGGGACCTACTGTAAACATTGTTCGTTGATACCCCGTTGGTTTTCAATAACAACTTTACATTACTCAGATGTGGATATATGTGTGCTGGGATGCTATTTCACATATCTAGACATCGGGGTAAGACGAGTAATAATAATAATAATAAAATATGTTAGCTGTGGATTTGTAGTATGCTTTGCCATGTTTGCTAGTATCGGGTTTTACTCTGAATTTTCGATTTTATGATTATTATACTATATCTGCTTATATCCTGCCTTTTCACTTGCTCCTGCATGCTGGTGCTCACGACATGATTTTCAATGCATGTTTATGACTTGGATTTATCGATACACATATGCTTATCTCAGCATGTCATCTGGCTTTCGCATCACCACTCGCCGGGGAGTTCTGACTCCTCTGGATCCTCATGTTCATGTTTCAGAGCTTGGAGCTTGTGGATTCTTCCAGTTACTGATCAGAGTGACGCAGCTGAAGCGTGGATCCCCAGCAGACTGTCCAGAGCTCTATCCTTTTAGGCCCCTGCTCGGCTCTAGAGTTTTCCTGTTATGGCTTTGAGTCTCCCTTTGTACTATTCATACTTGTACATCTCTTTGTATTCTTACATTTACGCCATATTGGTGATGTAATATTATTGTAATATTGTGTCACATCTGGTGATAACTTTGTAATTGTACTCATATGTTGGAATGTATAATGCACCACTTGCTTCCGTACTCTGATTCTTACATGTACTGATGCTTAGCGTATATACGTGAGGGTATTTCTTGCCTGCGTATATACGTCACAGTAACGTCTCCGTACGCGCAGGATCGGGGCGTTACAGAATATAATATATTCTCATTTTGTATTTTACCAATCAACCTTCTGGTAGGATTCTAAGTAAATTTACTGGTAGAATAGGATATATGTGTAGAGATAAATAATCAAGGAATCTAGTCTTAAGGTTAGGACTAATTTAGGGGAATTCTCAATAATGGGAAGATTTAAAAACTAAGAATTCATATAGGTGCTAAATGGAGATAATTAAATTTATTTTTTAATTACTTACATATTTTTCTATAAATATGAAAGTTGAAGCTTAATTCTACTTTACTCTAAAGGCTCTTGTGTAGCTTGATTTTACTTCGTTTTAGCTTAAATTTACGGAGCTTTATCATCCTTTCATCCTCCATCTAAATGTGATAATTTAGCATAACATACATCCTCCTTTTAATGTCTTATCCTGAAATAAGACAAACACTACTAACACAAACTCATTAGTAGCTAATTTATAGGTTATTACACATCATCAAAATTCTTAAAATTACATTTTGTTTTATGGAGTTTGATCAATTCTGTCAAAATGAAAGAACTGTGCGGTATCGTACAACTTGGTACACACCGCAGCAGAATGGAGTTGCAAAAAGAATGAATATGACACTGTTGGAGAGAATCCGATGATGCTATTTAATGCCAGTTTATCAGGGTGATTTTGGGCTGAGGTAGTTAGTACAACTTGCTATTTAGTAAATCGATCTTCTTCTACAACCATTAATTTTAAAACTCTCGAGGAAATATGGTTTGGTACCGCGAATTTTTTTTATAATTTTCTGAAATTTTTCTGATTTAATTTGCAAATTTCCTAAATTCGATGTCGACCGGTATCGCCGATTGATTACAAGATTTTCAATTTACAAATGGAGTTGAATTTCTTAAATTTGATTTCACAATGTTTCTCAGAGTAATATTTTCTATTTTACAAAATTTTTGGAGATTATTCTAAATTAGACAAAAATTACCTAAATAAAATAATATTATTATTTTCTTTTCTACCTTTCCTTTCTCCACTCTTTTCTTCTCTTAAAATTCTAGTTTCTTTTTCTTATCTTAATTTTCTCAATTTATTTTCCTTTTTCTTTCCTTTTCTTCTTTTTTTTTCTTTTTCCTTTTTCTTTTTTTTTTTTTTCTTTTTTTTTTTCTTTTTCTATTTCCTTTCTTTCTACCCCAACAGCACCCCAGCTCCCCCACCTGGCCTTGCCGACCACTCTTCCCCTCTCCCCAGAGGCGGCTCAACCTCTAGGCGAATGAGGCAGTCGCCTAGGGCCCCCAAATATAATGGGCCTTCAAAATTGTAGTATAAATTAGTATTTAACTAAAATAATAAATATAAAATATAGAAAATGTTTTTTGCTTGTTCAACTGGGCATGCCGGAGTGGTTATTAGACATGATTAGAAATTGTGTGGGCTTTGCCTGTGCTAGTTCAAATCTTGTCATCCACATTTTTTTGATTTTTTTCCCTCTTCATTTTTTATATTAACAGGAAAAGCATGAGTTTCTTTCACTTTCCCAAGCTAATATCCTCCACTCTCTATAACTATTTAATTATAATTAAAGAGGAGTCTCTTCCACTTCCTCAGCTGTCTTTTCCACTCTCCCAAACTATTTAATTATAATTAGAGAATTTTTCAAAATTAAAACTCTCTCTCTGTGCAGCCTCGCCCTTCGTCGCCCCCGTCGCCCAGATCTCAGACTAACGGCAGGACCTGCAACTGCTCTATAGAAAAAGATACGTTAGTAAAACTTGAATATAAAAACTTAATTAAAAATTTTGCATCTTAAAAAGCTAGAAGAATTATTTTTTAATAAAATATTGATTAAATAAAATATTAGTTAATATTAATTACTTTTTTAAAGTATATTTTAAAAGGGCCCATTCGAAATTTTCGCCTAAAGTCTCCCTAGAAATTGAGCCGCCCCTGCCTCTCCCCAACAACACCACCCCCTTTCTCCAATCACGAACAACCTCACCTACTTCCCCCACTCTTTCTCCATCTCCTTCCCAACTCTCATCACTTACTCACCCATTTCTATACTCTCTCCCTCACACTCTTCCATCTAGGTCGGAGCCAGCCCCACGCTACCACCTGCACTCCGGCGCGCCACCCATCCCCGACCAACTCCACCACAGCTCCAACCTCTGAGCCACCCGCCATCCCACCATCATTACCGACTCACACCACCCCCTCACCACCGTGAACTCCACCATCCTCTCCCTTACTGCCTCTCTTCTCTGGCCAGCGACTACCACCCTGGCAACCACTCCACCACGGCCATCATCTCACCCACCTAGCCACGCCACCAGATATGAAAGTTGCTTCTTTTAAAAAACTTCACAAGAAGTAGGAATACATTATTTTGTTGTCTATTGGGTTATTTTACAAATACTATAATTCAACAACCCATGGAGGCCACAAGTTCACAAGCGCTGGACCCCTGAAAATCTAGTTGAAATGCGTTATGGTATTCAAACTATAAAGTCTTCAAAGCCATTATTGGAGGTTCTCTCCACGTGCATTACGTCATACTTTCCACATGCATTAAACCATAAATTTATGTGTTCTAGAAACCACCATTTGTAATATTATAAAAGAATTTCTAATGAGTCATATTATCATAATGGTTTTAAGATTTTGAGAAAATATTATTTTTCTCGTATTTATAGAATATTGAGGTATGGATATACGTGCATGTATATTCATATATACTTATATATTTTCTATGTGTATAATTATATGAATACAAGGAATAGTATCCATGACACATACATTAATATTAAGTGGAGAGAACTCAAGTAGGATGTTAAGGATCTGGGGTTTAACTAAATGCATGAAGTAGAAGGTGGCAAGAAGTGTAATAATGTGAAACCTATTATCTTTTTTACTACCCTAAGGAATAAAACCCTCTCCCTCAAAATCTCTCCCTAATTAAACCTCAAAACATCTCTTTCGCTGCTATAAACCCAGTTCAAATTGAATGGAAAGAGAGTGGGAAGGAAGGAAAAAGTGAAGGAGAAAGTTTGTTGGACAACGGGAGTTTCTACAAGTCAGCAGATGATTTTTATAGACAAAGATGAATACCTAATTTTATCCTCTTTCTCTTCTTTCTTGTTTGTGATCCATCTTCTCTCTCCTATTCTGTGTCAGGTTTTGGGGAATAAGCAGAGCGGATTTGACAGAAGTGTCCCCAAGATTGTGACATGTGTCCTGTCACATCAAGAATATCCAAGTGTACAACAAACTCAAAGCACCAATGGGCTCACTCGCTCCCGACCAGAGAGCCTCGGGCCTTACCCCGAGCTCACATTCACCTTGGAGGAGAGAGCTCGGGCCTTACCCCGAGCTCATATTCGACCCCGAGGAGAGTGCTCTGGCCTTGCCCTGAGCTCATATTCAACCCCAAGAAGAGGACCTCTGACCCTTTCTTTCTCCGACATCCACTACTACCAGATCTCTCCCCGACCTCCACGACATAGTCCCTCCTTGGAGATTCTCGCTTCCACTGGACACAGCTCAGTAGCAAGGTTTCCCGAATCATAAAGATATTTAGGCTGCCATGACATCCCCATATTCGAAATACTCTCCTATTTCAGTAGGAGAAGTTACAGACAATGGTAGATATCTCGGCATGCCAATCCCAATAATCAAGCACAACAATTTGAGCGGTTATGAAAAACTCAAAGTGCAAATTGTGCAGCTAGAAAGAACCGAGAAATCCACACTATCATTTACAACACTACAGAGTACTTGTACATCTGGAGATCCAGGGTGATGAGGGGCAAAGAAATTGTAAACAAAGAAGACTCTATAGAGTTCACTATAAACTGAAAAAAAGATAGTGAATTCTCTCTCTTCTCGTGGTTTTTTCCAATTTGAATTTTTACGTAAAAATCTCTTGTCATTGCCTATTGAATGTGTTGAAATCCAAAGTTCCACCCCTGATTTAGATAGTCCCCCTCATTTGTTGTGTGAGATTGACTGTTCGATCAACCATATAGAAAAATATCCACCGCAAATTGGTGCTTTCATTGAGATCTGATGCCTATATTCAAGATCTATCCCTTAAAACCCAAAAACCTTCCTAAAAACCTTTCTTTGACAACGATGACCCCGAGAAGACAAGTCATCAGGGGCGCAATGTCCAAAGGCAAGTCAATTGAAGTCGCTGGGGCACAGTCCCTCCACCAACCGACGATCAACTGCGCACCACCAAGGACACATGCTCCTCATCGCGGCAAGAGCTAGTCGCCAGCATCTAGCCCTCACAGTAACGCGAAGACCAAGTCCTCAAAACACTCTACTTGATGAGAGAGCAGATGAAGGAGCAACAGACACATCAGACTATGAACGGGAGCAGATGGCTCTCGACCATGAGAACATCCTCGAGGAGCAAGGAAAGTTGAGACTGCTCAACCAGCAGCACTTGGCCTAAGTCGCGCCTTCCAGAACAACCAAATGCAGACAGAGGGCAATTCTGAGAACAACATTTCTCCAAACCTCCGCACTCTCATCAAACTGATCCAGAAGCGAATCGGGGAGGCCAGGCTGCTGGATCACCTGACTCCAACTATCAAGATCCATGAATCCCCCATTTCCAAAGAATCCAGGAGTACGAGTTTTTAAAGAAATTCTCCACTCCCACATTTAACTACTATTTCGGGGAAAGTGATTCTGTAACACCTTAATCTCGCGGGTACGGAGATGTTACTGCGATGTATATACACAGGACGGAAATACCCCCACACATACACACTAAGCATTAGTACAAGCAGAAATCAGAGTTCGAAAGCATAATGGCATTATACAATCTAATAAAATAGTACAAATATACTGTTATCATAAAGTGTTATACAATATTACAACACCAAGAGGCACAAAAAATGAATTACAAGGAGATACATAAGCATGCACAGTATAAAAAAGCTCACGAGCTACAACAAGGGATCTTGAGAGCCGAGAGGGAGAGGCTTGGAGAAAATGGCTCCGGACATTCTACCGATGACCACGCTTCCGCTGCGCCACTCTGATCTCCACGGAAAGGGTCACCACAGTCCAAAATCTGAAATCTTGATATAAAAGTCCAGGGTTGTTAGAAAATAACTAGCGAGTACGTAAAATAAAACCAAATGGCATGCACAAGCAAACACACGTGTACATGATCATAGTGACATGGCTCAATCATGCAAGTACAAGCCAGCAAATATGAAAATCAGGAAATCTAAGCTGACCTAGACAATTATACATCGGTAGCATTGTGCCAGGCAAACAATGAAATACACCTAGAGGGGGGGTGAATAGGTGTAAATGCTAATCTAATGATCTTTTTAAACTTAAGTGAATATGAGTGATGCAACGATCTCTCAAAACACGACTAAGAGCCGAATACCCTTTCGAGGTTCTGAACTCCTTCCTCCCAATTCCCCTTGAATGGGTTAGAGGTGCGCAATGCAACCGTGTTGTATGAGATATGATCGAACAAGTAAAGAAAGAATTGCTATGATGAAACACACACACAAGCAATCCAAGCAATCAAGGATATAGCAATACAATGCACACAATTAAGCCAAGCAAGTATAGATGAATTGCAATAGAAATATATGCAAGGCAATATGAAACAATGCTCAAAACACAAGCAAGTATATATGATGATATGAATGGATGATGCTTGCACAAATGTAAAAAGAGTAGAGTTGAGAGAAATTGGATCAAACGCAAAGACCAAGATGTGTTTCGAGGTTCGAGCCCCTAGCTCTACATCCCCGCCTACACCACCGTGTAGGATTTCCCAATCCACTATAGGAGTACCAAACTCCTCTCTCAACCTTACAAAGCCACCGAGGCTATACAACCACAATCCACCTCTACCGAAGAGGGATACGGCCCGTAGCCAACTACAACAAACACCTCTACCTAAGAGGCTCACAAACCAATCACCCGATCACCTCTACCGAAGAGGGATTCACAAATAAAAGGGTGTACAACTTAGAGGTTACAACAACAACCTCAAAACTCTCTCTTTTTTCTTTCTCTTTTTCTTTTTCCACACAAAACAAAGATCCTAGTAACTTAGGATAGAAGATATAGCTCAAGTGGAAACTAGGTGTTTTTGGAAAACAAGCAACAAAGAAAACACTTGGGAAATTCTTGTAAAAGATGGAGAATGAAAACCAATACAAATATCCCAAATTCCTATTTCTTTGATTTTTCCAAAAACCCAAAACAATAAAGATTAGAAGTTTAAAGCACAAAAACTCTTTTTAAAACTCTTTTAAACTCTACTGAAAACCAGAATTTTTCCTCTTAAAAACCTTGGCCAAAATCCCAAAGGAATGGGGTTTATATAGGCCAAAAATCAAAACTAGCCGTTAGGCTGATGTGGCAATTCTGACAGCCACCGGTCGACCGGCCCGGTCGACCGCCAACGGTCAGAAATATGACCGTTGGGCACTATCGGTCGACCGGCCTGGTCGACCGAAAACTTCCAGAGAGCAGAACTCTCACATCGGTCGACCGACCCGGTCGACCGGATCTGTGCCTAACAGACGTGCACGTCTGTGCACGTCGGTCGACCGGGTCGGTCGACCGGCCCCTTGGTACGGTCGACCGACACGGTCGACCGACCAGCCTGTCAGCACAAATCAAGGTCAGAATTTTTGGAAAAAATATTTTATAAAAATCTTTTATCTTCTCTGAAAATTCCATAAAAATTGTTTTGTCATTTTATATTGAAACATAAACCTGTGATAAAAATTTCAAGACAATATATCAACATATCAATTCATTTTAGAGTCTTGCAAATTTTATCAAAAACAAAACCTGTATTTTGTCAAACTTGATTTTTCCAAAACATGAATAGGGATATCAAAATAAGTTTGTTTACCAAGTTAAAGCATGTATGTATAAATAGAAAACATCTACTATACATATACCATATGTAAACTTGTTTTGATCAACTATTCATAAAAAACAAAAACCAAATCATAAATCGTGTGTGTTTTGTGCACTTGAGCATATCAACTAAACTAAGCTTTACACATGGATCTAAACTCATAATCTAAACTAGATACCTAAGTCTTCTTGATGATCTTCATCTTCAAGTAGACTTGCTCCAAAACTCCGTGATTCTCCAAGTGCAAAGGTATGATCTTTAAGCTTTGGCACGGAATCATCATGGATAGCTTCTAATCATCTTGTTGAAGCTAAACACCAACTAATATCCTGTTAATGATCTGAAACTTAGAAACACAAGAATATTAGTAAACATAACTACATGAGTGTTGATCATCATCAAAACTAGAGTGGAAGGCCATTGGGCCAACAATCTCCCCCTTTTTGATGATGACAAAACTCATGGAGTTATATATGCATGGATTAAAGTTAAGCTTCAAAGAAGCTCCCCCTTAACTCATGCATCACAATAAACATAATATATATGCAATGAAAGCACATGATACTAAACAAAAGCATGCATCATATCTTATTATTTATTTGCTATGCATGAACTTAGTATATGCAAAAACACAATTATGCATATATAAAAACAAAACTCAAATTCTTCTCCCCCTTTTTGTCAATCATCAACAAAAGGGTGAATAATCAAAAAACCATAAATAAAATGAGGGGTAAAAATCTTACTTCCCTACACATCTAAGGGGTGACTTTAAAAACAAAGTCAATAAGGGGTGACTTTAAAAACGTGATATCAATTGAAAATATGTCAATGAAGCATCTTGATACCAATAAACAAACATCAATAAATGTTATATGCTATATACATTCATGAAGAGGAAGACGCTAAGTTAGCTTCCCTACACATATGCATTACATAAAGAAGGGATGACAAGCCCCAATTCACATAACACATATTATGTAATGCATAAGAGGAGATGTGAAGCTCCCCCTACACACGTATATCATATAAAGAAGAGTTGTCAAGCTCCTCAATTTATAATATACTCAACATGAATCTATATGTAAGAGAGATGTTAAGCTCTCCTTGCATATAGGAAATACAAATCAAAACTTTGAATATTTTCTTTAAAACAAAATTTTTAGATACCAATTGTAATTAAACATACCAAATTTAAAAGATTTTACATAGAAACATTGATACTAATTGTAAGAATTATTCATTTTAAATATATTTAACCAAATTTGATGTTGATATCATATATTTAAAATAACAACTTTTAATCATAAAGAGTGGGAGTACAAGTACCAATTGAAAGACAAAATCAAATTTTCTCCCCCTTTATGAAATACAAACTAAAATCATGCATAGTCTTGATACCAATTTAAAAGTAGTCAATTGAAACAAATTGAAACTCAAGCACTAGCATAAACAACTATTTGTGCTCTAAGATATAGGAATATAGTAGGCACAAATAAAACAAGTATATGTGTATGAAATGGAATGAGTATCAATCACCAATAGATGATACCAAATGAAAACATACATACACAATAAACATATGAGTATACAAAAAGGTCAAAATGATACCAAATGAAAGAGTTCAATGATACCAATTGACATAACAATAAAAGCATGTGTATACATCATATCATCTACCACCCAATCATAATTCAAGTTTTAAAGATTTTCAATTTAGGGCATACATGAACATGATCTCCCATCCTACCGCCCTTGGATGGTAGGGGTTTTCAAAATAGATTTGAAAATTAGGTTTAGTTTGAAAGCATCTACCATAGTGAAGAACATCGCAACTAGTTAAATGGAAAAATTTGTTAACTAGTACGAAATCCTTCAAGAAAGGAATAAAACAAAGTTGTTTTTCACAAACATGAAATTCACATGATAATCATCACTCTAATCAATAAAGCATAACTCATGAGAAACAAAACATGAGCAATAGATATGAGTGTACAAATAATATGTGAAGATCAAAATCATGAAAAATATTTCATTAAACTCAACTATTCCTTTAAATATCAAAATTAGAAAATCATAAAACTAACTAGTTTAATCTTCAATGGCATATGTATGTCTGATGCAAACTAAAATATACATACATATCCAAAACTCAACGAGTCCACTAAAGTATATGCATGAAGGCACGTGGCTCAAAAAGATGTATATGTATAAGATTAGTTTGAATTAGATCGACATATACATGAAGTTAAACATATAATCTTAAAACATGAAAAGCCAAATTTTCATTAAACCAATCGGATTTCATTTCAAGGTATATGTATGAATTGTCACTACACTAAGTATACATACATATCCCTAAACACAATTGAGTCCATATATATAGATTTGCATGAAAAGCAAATGACTCAAAGGGTATACATGTATATCTTAATGTTTTGGCAAAATAAACATATACATGAAATGAAACACATATTCATCAAAACAAATTCAAAAATGGGAATACAAGTTTAAAATGTATGAATCATCAAAACTAGACTATACTAGCACATCTAATGGGTTCAAATAAGCATTCAAGCTCTCAACATATATAGATTTATTTGTAGCCCACTCTATGTACAAGTATATAACTAGTCTTAATAAAAACTAACATCTAAACACATATTCAAGACATGAAGCATCAAAACAAATACAAAAGTCATCATGATAAAACTAAAACATGATTACTATGTAAATTCACATGTATTAGATTCATGATGTACATTATAGCTAAACAAACGGTGAGAACACTAAATATGAATTCAAGTGAGCATATGTGTCTCAAATACTATACATGTATGTCATGGATCTAATAATCATAGAATTTACACACTAATCCAAAGACATCAAAAATATGCTTAAACAAATGAGACATGCTATAAATAATGAATCATAAAAGCATGTAAACAAATAATATGAGAGTTAGAGATTTATACCAAAACCGATGAGGGCACTTCTCTAATTCTCCAAAATAAGGTGGTCCTCCCACCAACTCTTCCCTTGAAAGTGATGCATCAAAAATATGCTTGAAGTCCGGAATGCATCCACTCCAAGGTGTCAACACTCTCACGTCATGTGAGAGCCCACACCTACATCATAAACAAAAGGAGGGGTGGTCTTTGGTACCCATCTCTTATTGGGTCCATGGGGGTTAGTCCCTTCTCTAACCCAAACAAATTTCTTAGCTAAATTTGTAGTATGTAGTCTATCAAAGCAAAATTTAGCTAGATGGCCCTTACGTCCACAATGTGTACATGTGTACACATGAGCATACATGTGATGGGTGTGTCCGTGAGAAGCATGTGTATGCCGTGAAGGGTGTGCATGCATAAAGGATGGAACTTGTTTCTTTCGAACCAAGATTTCCAACCGTGAATGGTTCTTAGCACATTGGCTCATAGTGGAGCCCAAACAATCTACCTTCTTCTTTAACATGCAAATATCATCATTAATCTTAGAAGAAGAGATACATGCATTAGGTAGTCTAGATGATGAGGCTACACTAGCATGGCAAACATGAGCATTAATCTTATTATGCAAAACAATATTTTTCTCTAAACATGCATTTAGCTCATTAGAAATGGAAATAATTTTATTTTTCAAGTCCACATTCTCTTTTAAAACAAAATCAATTTTTGAAGACAAGTTTTCATTTTTCTTCAAAAGAACATGGCAATCATTTTTATTTTTCAAAAAGTTATTTTCTTTTAATGCAAGTTCAAGTTGAGATTTTAATGAATCCCTCTCATTAGCAATCTCCTCTTTCTCTTGCAAAACAACATCAAGTCTAGCAATCAAATTTTTATTTTCATTATTAATGCCTAGACTTTTCTTTTTCAACAAATTATATTTTTCTATTAACTTTTCACACACAATAGAAAGTTCTTCATTTAAAGCATGGGGATCAACACAATCATTTGAAGAACTAGAGCAATCATCACTATCATAGTGGGGTTCCGATTGTACCTCAAGGGAGTCATTCCCTTGGACCATGTAGCATTGAGATTCGGACTCTCCACTAGATTCCTCCGGTTGATTTGGCAATGGAAGCTTGGAGGTGGTGGTTGTTGTTGACAATAGATTCCACACTGCAAAAGCGGAATCAATATTAGAAACACGTATAAGATAATCTTTAGGAAGTGTGCTTCTAATAGCCTCAAGGGCTTGTGCATTTGCCCCTATATGATTGCTATCACTAAGGAAGGATTCCTTAGTAATGGCAAGGTAAACTTTATGACCTAGGGTTTGTAAATAAAAGGTCATTCTAATCTTCCAAACATCAATGTTGGAAGGGTCAAAGCTAGGTGGGGTCATGAAGTCCATGGTATAAACTAAATGTGTGCAAAACAAGCAAATGCAAATGAGATTAGCAAGCAAATGGATCACTCCTAGGATGTTAAGCCTAATATCAGGAGCACTAGCTCTGATACCAATTGAAATACACCTAGAGGGGGGGTGAATAGGTGTAAATGCTAATCTAATGATCTTTTTAAACTTAAGTGAATATGAGTGATGCAACGATCTCTCAAAACACGACTAAGAGCCGAATACCCCTTTCGAGGTTCTGAACTCCTTCCTCCCAATTCCCCTTGAATGGGTTAGAGGTGCGCAATGCAACCGTGTTGTATGAGATATGATCGAACAAGTAAAGAAAGAATTGCTATGATGAAACACACACACAAGCAATCCAAGCAATCAAGGATATAGCAATACAATGCACACAATTAAGCCAAGCAAGTATAGATGAATTGCAATAGAATTATATGCAAGGCAATATGAAACAATGCTCAAAACACAAGCAAGTATATATGATGATATGAATGGATGATGCTTGCACAAATGTAAAAAGAGTAGAGTTGAGAGAAATTGGATCAAACGCAAAGACCAAGATGTGTTTCGAGGTTCGAGCCCCTAGCTCTACATCCCCGCCTACACCACCGTGTAGGATTTCCCAATCCACTATAGGAGTACCAAACTCCTCTCTCAACCTTACAAAGCCACCGAGGCTATACAACCACAATCCACCTCTACCGAAGAGGGATACGGCCCGTAGCCAACTACAACAAACACCTCTACCTAAGAGGCTCACAAACCAATCACCCGATCACCTCTACCGAAGAGGGATTCACAAATAAAAGGGTGTACAACTTAGAGGTTACAACAACAACCTCAAAACTCTCTCTTTTTTCTTTCTCTTTTTCTTTTTCCACACAAAACAAAGATCCTAGTAACTTAGGATAGAAGATATAGCTCAAGTGGAAACTAGGTGTTTTTGGAAAACAAGCAACAAAGAAAACACTTGGGAAATTCTTGTAAAAGATGGAGAATGAAAACCAATACAAATATCCCAAATTCCTATTTCTTTGATTTTTCCAAAAACCCAAAACAATAAAGATTAGAAGTTTAAAGCACAAAAACTCTTTTAAAACTCTTTTAAACTCTACTGAAAACCAGAATTTTTCCTCTTAAAAACCTTGGCCAAAATCCCAAAGGAATGGGGTTTATATAGGCCAAAAATCAAAACTAGCCGTTAGGCTGATGTGGCAATTCTGACAGCCACCGGTCGACCGGCCCGGTCGACCGCCAACGGTCAGAAATATGACCGTTGGGCACTATCGTCGACCGGCCCGGTCGACCGAAAACTTCCAGAGAGCAGAACTCTCACATCGGTCGACCGACCCGGTCGACCGGATCTGTGCCTAACAGACGTGCACGTCTGTGCACGTCGGTCGACCGGGTCGGTCGACCGGCCCCTTGGTACGGTCGACCGACACGGTCGACCGACCAGCCTGTCAGCACAAATCAAGGTCAGAATTTTTGGAAAAAATATTTTATAAAAATCTTTTATCTTTTCTGAAAATTCCATAAAAATTGTTTTGTCATTTTATATTGAAACATAAACCTGTGATAAAAATTTCAAGACAATATATCAACATATCAATTCATTTTAGAGTCTTGCAAATTTTATCAAAAACAAAACCTGTATTTTGTCAAACTTGATTTTTCCAAAACATGAATAGGGATATCAAAATAAGTTTGTTTACCAAGTTAAATCATGTATGTATAAATAGAAAACATCTACTATACATATACCATATGTAAACTTGTTTTGATCAACTATTCATAAAAAACAAAAACCAAATCATAAATCGTGTGTGTTTTGTGCACTTGAGCATATCAACTAAACTAAGCTTTACACATGGATCTAAAACTCATAATCTAAACTAGATACCTAAGTCTTCTTGATGATCTTCATCTTCAAGTAGACTTGCTCCAAAACTCCGTGATTCTCCAAGTGCAAAGGTATGATCTTTAAGCTTTGGCACCGGAATCATCATGGATAGCTTCTAATCATCTTGTTGAAGCTAAACACCAACTAATATCCTGTTAATGATCTGAAACTTAGAAACACAAGAATATTAGTAAACATAACTACATGAGTGTTGATCATCATCAAAACTAGAGTGGAAGGCCATTGGGCCAACAAACAAGGCGTGTACAAAAGTAATGTATACTAAAATAGTAAGTTCGGGAAATCACATAATAAAACAGTGTGTCCAGCTCAAGTGGTACAAACATAGATTGGAGAACTAAATACAGTGGCATGTCATATGCGCAGGTAAAGTAACGTGTTGTATTGTGAGTGATACAATAATAATAAGTACCACCTGATATTTTAATTATTCCCTTCCAATGTCTCATACCACTGACAATACATACTGGAGTCCACACTCCAGCAGAACTTATCAGAACTTTGATATGTGTATACAATTATCAGAATGAGAGAGTGACAAAATAACACGCTTTCCTAATATTAACATCGTTTGGTTATCAAGTTGTGTCATATACTGGGTAAGGTGTCGTGTCACAAGTCATACAAGCATGAACTAATCACAACAAGACAATGTAATATGGAACAAGCATTAAATCCGGTAATATGTAATCAGCTTTGTAACACCCCATTTCTAGAATACATACTTAGATACGTATTCAGATTTTTGATCGTATTTTTCAATTTACTTTCTGTATTTGTTTTGTTTTACGATTATCTATATGATCGTTTTGCTTTGGATTTGGATTCGTGGACTAGGAGTCAACCCTAGTTTGAACCGGGGACCCAATCCTAGTGTATTGCTCGATTTAATCTTTTCAATTGTTAGGTTTAAGATTTCAATTTCAAACATCATTTTTCAATATTCTAGATTTTTCATGATTTTCTGGAATCTTTCCGAATTAATTTATATAATCTTCAAAATCGGTGTTGATCGTATCACTGGTTTATTCTGGGATTATTAATTTACAATCGAAGTTGAATTTCTAGAATCTGCTTCATATTCCTTCTTAAAATCATATTTTCTACGTTAATACATTTTTTTGAAATTTTTCTTAATTTATTATAGATCGATCGGTTTGGTGTTAACTGGTATCGCTGGTTGATTCTAAGATTTTGAATTTACAAACAGAGTCAAATTTCTAAAATCTACTTTCACATTATCCCTTAAAATCATATTTACTATATTAATATATTTTAGTAAATTTTCTGAATTTATCAAGACTCGGCCGGATTTGGTGTCGGCCAGTATCGCTGGTAGATTCTAAGATTTTTATTTTAAAAATAAGATTTTATTTCTAAAAATTGATTTATATTATTCCTTTAGATGATGGTTTCTACCTCTGAGTATTTTTAGGAATTGTTCTGGAATAGTCGATATTTTCTGACATTTTTAAAATATTATTATTTTATGGAACCTTTCATTTCTTTCTTTCTTTTTCTTTTTCTATTTCTTTCCCCCACTCCGCTTGTCGAACCCACACCCTTCATTAACTCCCCCTCCCATCACTACCTTTTAATCTCTCTCTCTCTTTACGTTTTATTTTTCTTTTTCCTTTTCTTTTCCTTCTCCTTCCTCTCTCCCTCTCTCTTCTCCTCTTGGGCGACGACCACGCCGGGTCCACGCCGACCACCTCTGACAACCACCCTTGGCCGACAAACCAGCCCCGACATGGCCAGCCGGCGCCCCCATCTCCTCCTCATCCAAGATCATCACCACCCATCACTACTTGCTCCTCCTTCTTCAATTAACCACCAAATTCACCACCTCCTCCACTCAATTCTTCCACCAATCTCACCACCCGATACCCTCTACTTCTCCTTCTTGGGGTGGCCAGAGCGACCACCCCTGGCGCCGGCCGGCGCGGCTGCCCCGGCAGACGGCCGACCGGCATTGTTTGGGCCACGGCTAGGCCTCTGGCCTGGCCATGAGCAGTAGAACAAGGGGGCAACGACCCCTCGTCTTCTCTCTCTTGATCTCTCTACTGTTTCTCTCTCTATTATTTCTCGCTCTTTCTCTCTACTTTCTCTCTCTCCTTTCTCTCTCACTATTTCTCTCTCTCTTATTCTCTCTAGCTCCCTCTCTTTCTCTCTCTAGGTTTCTTTCTCTCTAGATTCCTTTCTTTTCTTTATGTAGATCCGTTTCTCTCTCCTGCTCTCTCTCACTTATTTCTCTCTCTAAAAGTATTATATATATTTATATATATATTATAGCGCATGCGAGAGTTTCTGGGATTCCAGATTTCACGGCATTTTCAGAGATTTAGGCGAGTGTCCTCATCTCATTTTGGGTTTCCCCACTTCGACGGGTCGACTATGATTTTATTCAGTATTCATATTGTGTATTAGGCTGTGCCCTTATATTTGTATGTGGTCGAATACCTAAAACTATATGTATTATGCTTGTGACAAATATTTGTACTAGAGTAGTTTACTTCCTATACAGATGCCATGCCTGTGATGTTGTTTATTATCGCTTTATTTTATGCATGTGTTCGATATTAACACTTCTGCAGGTACTATATCCAGCCTCCGGGCTGCGTTCAGCCTTCGAGCTTTTATACCCAACTTTCAGGTTGTGTTTAACCTCTGGGCTCTCTCTACTCAGCCTCCGGGCTTCACAACTCCACGGTAATCTAGATATTATTACGCTTATATGCATGCTCGTGTGGTACTAACATTGCAGGTACCCTTATAGTGACTCTGAGTTTTTGCCCACTCCTGGGCTATCTACCCAATTGGTCTAGACCTTGCACCTTTATGGGTTTCGTGGCAGCTACTAAGAGTGCACTTAGACCCTGAGCGTACTTTAGCCTCCGGTCTCTCGCCTACTTCCTCGAAAGAGGAGTGCGCTTAGACAGTCAGGTCTTTCAGCTCCGCCTGGTAGGCATGCTTAGCGCTTAGTGCTTTACCACTAGATTCGTCTAGGTGAAACTCTGTCGGATTTTAGACTCGCCTTTTAGTCGAGTCAGTCCAACAGCTCCGTCAAGCGCTCTAATGACTAAACACTCTTTGCGGTCCGTTCCTCCAGCACTGCTTAAACTCCGCTTGATTGTGCTTGGCTGTTACGCTTACTTGACATGTTATCTCTTGATGTACTAACACTTGCTGTACTATTACCTGACACCTGCCTCCTGTTATGGTATCACTTATCACCTGCCACCTGCCTGATTACTTGTCATCTTAATATTCACACCTGGTACCTGTCATGTTTAACTCTTAACTCATGATTATCACATTATTAGAATATAGTACCTGATCTCCTAATAAGTACTCATGTTATGAAAGTACTCATGTTATTCATGTACTTCTATTACTCCTAAACCTGTTATGTTCCTGCTCATTTCCGTAATATGATAATTATGCTTAATAAGGTATAAAAAGGACAACTTACACTGGGAATGGGGGAAACAATGAATGCCGGTATGATGCCTTACTTATAGTGGTAGATTACTAAACTGACGATTCATATTAGAGTGCTTTTAGGCACCCAAAGATACGTGTTTGGGTGATTTTAGGCACCCGTAGGCTGTGTCTCTTGCGAACGAGAACCACTATAAGTATGAGCCATCAGTTCTTCATCAGCTTCTAATAACTAAGCTCGACTTACTTATATATGGATGTATGTGTGTTGAGATGTACACCAGGACACATACCTAGATATATGGGTCAGACGAGTAATAATAATAAGATGCCAAGATAATAACTCGTTGTGTTGCTTTGCAAACTGGGTTATACCACTGGTTTTGCCACAATTGCTTTCATTGAGTTTTACTTCGAATTTTTAGTTTTATTAACCATTATTATATTTTTAGTTTACCACCTGTGTACTACTCCTCTGGTCTCCTACTTGATATTGCTCATGTTTCATTGTACTCATTATCCTGACTTGATCACTCCTTGTTTTATACTGATTCTTGGTTACCACTCATTACTTGATGTCTCATTCATGTCTGGCGTGTCTATACTCACGACACAGTTTTCAATGCATGTCTTTTAACTCTGATTTATCGATACACGTGCGCTTATTCCTTCATGCCATTTGGCATTCAACACACCACTCGTTGGGTAGTTTCTGACTCCCTTGGATCCTGATGTCCAGATCTCGGAGCTTCTGGATTTTTTAGGTTACTGATCAGAGATGCGCAGCAGAAGCGTGGATCAGGCAGACCGTCTGAGGCCCTATCCTTCCCGGTCCCCTGGTCATTTCTGGAGTTTTCTTTTTGTAACTCGTGAGCGCCTTTTGTATTGCTCATACTTATATATCTCTTTGTATTCTCACAAT
This sequence comes from Agave tequilana, assembly GCA_038442645.1. Lineage (NCBI taxonomy): Eukaryota > Viridiplantae > Streptophyta > Magnoliopsida > Asparagales > Asparagaceae > Agave > Agave tequilana. The sequence goes on from JAVJIF010001509.1 coordinate 275,768, forward strand.
TACGTCTACCGGTGATGTAATATTCTTGTAATATTGTGACACATCCTGTGATAACTTTGTAATTGTATTCATATGTTGGAATGTATAATGCACCACGTACTTTCGTGCTCTATTCTTGCATGTACTGATGCTTAGCGTATATATGTGATGGTATTTTCGATCTACGAATATACATCATAGTAACGTCTCTGTACTCGTGAAATCAAGGCGTTACAGGGCGGTATCAGAGCCTAGGCTCTCACATCCTCAGTACGTCCAGACGGCAAATTAAGGGTAAAAAAATTTGCAACTAGAATGCATGAGTCCTGGTTGTACAGTCCAATTATAAGTACAGAGTTATCTATTTCTTTTTTGATCATTCCTTCCTTAATTCTTGAGTCCTTTCCATCCTTTTGTTTTTTCATTCCCATCTTCTTTATACCAACTTAAGATATAGATAGATTGGAGATGTAGCGACAGAGGGCAGAACGAAGCTACTATATGATCTCTTCGACTAACTCTATGAAGGTCGGGTATTCTCAGAATTGAACTACAATTAGGTTATCTCTTAGAAGTCAGTATTTGGGATTCTCTACGGATATTCTATATTCTTGGCCATATCTTTCAGAGTGATCGATGCGCAATATTCAGAATTCTTAATTATCGGTCTTCTCTATTTATGCTCAGAATTATTAGGATTTTATTTATCTTCGGTATTCTAGTCTATTCTCAGAGTAATAGTAAGCATACAACACATCGAGAATTCTATTACAGACTTTTCAAGTACAGCTTCATGCCTCGCAGATAAAGAAGTGATACCGGGTCAGTATTATTTGGCATCGTTCAAAAATTTATACAGTAAAAGTTCAAAAGATGTCTATGTTCTGATTATTGTAGAGGACACTCGTAGTTATTCATATCTTAATTGGTATAATCTTTGTCCCTACACTTTTCCCTGTTCATTTTCCCCTGATCGAAATTTCAAGGACGAAATTTTTGTAAGGTGTGTAGAATGTAACACCCCGTTTTCGTAATATGTACTCAGATACGTATTCAGATTTTTGATCATATTTTTTCGATTTACTTTCCGTATTTATTTTTATTTTATAATTATCTATATGATCGTTTGCTTTGGATCTAGATTCGTGGACTAAGAGTCAGCCCTAGTCTGAACCGGAAAACCGATTCTAGTGTATTAATCGATTTAGTCTTTTCAGTAGTTAGGTTTGATCGATTTCAGTTTCAAACATCTTTTTTCAATATTCTAAATTTTTCATAATTTTCTAAAATTTTTCCGAATTAATTTATAAAATCTTCAAAATCGTGTGAGCTGTTTCACTGGTCGATTCTAAGATTTTTTAAATTACAATCGGAGTTAAATTTCTAAATTCTACTTTCACATTGCTTCGTAGAATCACATTTTCTACTTTAATGCATTTTCTAAGATTTTTTTTGAATTTATCAAAGTTCAACCATTTTGGTGATGATTGGTAACGCTGGTCAATTTCAGAATTTTAATTTACAAATGGAGTCAAAATTTTAAAATTTGCTTTCACATTATCTCTTAAAATTATATTTTCTATCTTAATGTTTTTTTGGTGAATTTTTTGAATTTATCAGAACTCGGATGGATTTGGTGGCGACCAGTGTCTTGGTAGATTCCAGGATTTTTATTTTGAAAATGAGATTTTATTTTTAAAAATTGATTTCATATTATTGCTCAGGATGATGTTTTCTATCTCTGGGTATTTTTGGAGATTTTTTGGAACAGTCGATATTTCCTGATATTATTAAAATATTATTATTTTATGGAATCTTTCATTTCTTTTTTTCTGTCTGTCTTTCTTCCTTTTTCTTTCCCCCCACTCCACCTGCCGAACTGACACCCCTTCATTATCTCGCCTCCCATCACTCCCTTTCAATATCTCTTTCTTTTTCCTTTTCCTTTTTTTTTCTTTTTCCTTTTCTTTTCCTTCCTCTCTCCCTCTCTCTTCTCCTCTTGGGCGACGACCACCCTGGGCCCATGCCGACCACCTCTGGTGACCACCCTTGGCCAGTGATCCACCCTTGATGCAGCCAGCTCTGGCGCCCCCTCCCATCTCCTCCTCCTCCAAGATTACCACCACCCACCACCACTTCCTCCTCCTTCTTCAATTAATCACCAAATTCACCACCTTCTCCACCCAATTCTTCCACTAATTATACCACCCAACACCCTCTACTCCTCCTTCTGTCTTCCCCAAGTAGACCATCTCCACCATCATCTAACAACACCACCAAAATCACCATCATTGTCACCACCTCCACCTCTCAAACCCAACAACCCTCTACCTCCTCCTTCTTGGGGTGGCCGGCGCGGCCACCTGATCGCTAAAAAGCATGCACAAGAAGAAGTAAAAGAGTGATGATTAATGTTATAGTTTTAGCGATTCTATCTTGATAGCGAAGTGGCTATACAGGTTGTATCCACAACGAGGGGGGCGATTGAATCTTGATGTGTGGTCTTCTTTGTTAGTAGAAAAGATGTTTCTTTGTTTAAAGAATGAATTGAAAGAAAAACAAAAAAGATTGTAGAGATAGTTTGAAATATTTTGGTGTTGAAAAAGTGTTTTGTATTTTTAGAGATGGAAAAGATGCATTGCTAACCTTCTGCTAATTACTCCCACTAACCTCTAGCTTCTTGAAGACATAACCTCACAATAGATCATGGCAATCACAAACCTTGTGTATAAGAACTTTTCACGTGGTAGATCGAATGAAAGTTCCTCCCATCACCTTGCTTCACACGCAAAACTCAAACATTCCTCCATCAAGATCCATTTGAAGGTGAGCGTGGAGAAAGAAACAAGTGTACTATCGGTATCGGCAAGGATGCATGGGAGTTCCACTAACTTACAAAAAATAAGTAGAGTTAACAACTTCTATAGATCATCAACAACTTAGGATCAAGCATGAAATAAGAAAGTGAGTCTACTTATTAGTAAATTAGAATTAAAAACCCTCATCGTAAGATATCATAGCTCTTATTTGCACAAGGCTTGTTTGACACTTATTGATTCATATGGATTATTCAAGCAAGTTACTAGAGGTTAGTGGGTTAGTAGTTAGTTAACCGTGTTATAAAGAAGTTAGTTAGATATGGTAAATGAAAACAAAAGAGAAGATAAAAGGAGAGAAAATATACTAAACTAGTGCAAGTAAAAGTAAGGTAAAAACACAAAGAACAATGTGGTAAAGGAAGAACTTCACTTGTATTTGATTGTCACCTTCAAGATATAAGTTTCACTCACTCTCTCTCTCTCTCTCTCTCTCTCTCTCTCTCTCTCTCTCTCACTTTAATGGCTAACCTAATATAAGAAACAAAGAAAGGATACAAGAAAGTAAAGGAAAATACAACAATAAACTAACAAGAACTCCTATTATCTGGATATATCCTCCTCTGGAAATCCAAGGAGGTACTTATAGCCACAGAAGTATGGGGGGACGGAGTGGGAGTGATGGCCCCTGGCACTGGCAGAACGGCTTCAGGATGGCCGCATTTTCGCGGCCATACTGGCTCGAGTCTGCCAGCGCCAGAGCGTGCAGACTGGTGCCAGGGAGAGGGGCTTATTGGTGCATTAAATGCGTTGACTTCTGCTCCCTGGTTCAGCAGATCTGGACTTCAAGTGTGGACTTCTTCTTGGCTCTAAAAAAATCCTCAAATATGTTGGAGTTTTGGGCCTCTTCTCCTCTTCAAGCCATAGATCTAGAAACAAGGAGAAGAACCTATTAGTAAACAGAATTTTATTAAGATAAATGTGAAAATGTGATGAAAAAAATGCAAATATAAACACTAATCACCACCCCTGGCCGATGGCAGACCGACCAAGCCAGCCGGCGTTGTCGAGACCACGGCCAGGCCTCTGGCTTGGCCGTAAGCAGCAGAACAGGGGGCAACAACCCCCTATTCTTTTCTCTCCTGCCCTCTTGATCTCTCTCTACTATCTCTCTCGCTCTCTACTATCTCTCTCTTTCTACTGTCTCTCTATTGTTTTCTTTCTCTTATTCTCTTTCTCTCTCTAGCGCTCTCTCTTTCTCTCTAGATCTTTCTCTCTCTAGGCCTCTTTCTCTCTAGCTCGCTTTCCTTTCTCTCTCTATATCTGTTTCTTTCTCCTATTTTCTCTTACCTATTTCTCTCTAAAAATATTATAAAAATATTTATATGTATTATAGTGCGTGTACGAGTTTCTGGATTCTGGATTTCATGACATTTTTAGAGATTTAGGTGAGTGTCCTTATCTTGTTTTGGGTTTTCCCGTTTCGACGGGTCAGCTATGTATTTTTTTCAGTGTTCAGAATTTGTATTGGGCTGTGCCCTTGCATTTATATGTGGCCAAGTGCCTAAAATTGTACATGTATTATGCCTCTAATGAATGCTTGTACTAGAGTAGTTTACTTCCTATACATATGCCACGCCTGTGATGTTGTTTATATGCATGTGTTGACACTAAAACTTCTGCAGGTACTATACCCAGCCTTCGGGCTGCGTTCATCCTCCGGGCTTTCTATACCCAACCTTCGGGTTACGTTTAGCCTTCGAGCTCTCTCTACTCAGCCTCCGGGCTTCACCATTCCACGGTAGTCTAGATATTATTATGCTTATAGCATGCTCTGTGGTACTAACATTGCAGGTACCCTTGTACCTATTTTCCATTGATTTGCAAAGGGGAAAATTTACAAAAAAGGATCGAGGAGCTAAATTACAAGTATTCTAAAAGATTACAAGTAGATCTCCTCTGAGATTCTAGAGAAGTGTACTGATAGGAGTCTGGTCAGCGCGCGACCACTTTGTCCCTTTGACGATGCGAGCGATGAGATTCCCTTCTCGCCTGGTTCGGGGAATCGGAGAACAGAAGGTTGGTAGAACCTCCTTGTTACTTCTCAAAACCGCCTTCGCTTAGGAATTCCTTCTCGTCTGGTTTCGGAGATTCCTTGAGAAGAAGGTATTAGGATATCAGCACCCTGATTAGAGAAGCAGTTCTCTAAAGTCTCTGAATTATTGGAAGCAAGAGAATAAGTCTCTGTTTAGCCGTCTCTCTATTTTTCAGCCTCTGTGTGCTTTTATGCGCCCCTCTCTCTTGTGCCCCTGGTGGGCTATTTATAGGGAGAGCAAGGGTATAATTGTCCCTTGAAAATATAGAAACAGATCGAATCAAATCTGTTTAAATCTGGAAAGTAGCCTTGCTGCGAGGCTAGGATCAGTTTCTGCGAAGCTAGAAGTAGCAGGTCGGTTGATCCTCTTGATCTATTTTGATCCTTTCCATATAGTTAGAAGATTTCCCCTGATCCTCTTACTCGTTTTAGAAGAGTCAAGAGATTATGGAAATCAACTACCAAATTTGGTCTCAGATTTGATCTTAATTGGATTTGATCTCAATCCTGATTAGATTTGATTGGTCAAAGATTGATCATAGCAGACCAGCAGCGGAGCTGCCGCGTTGAGCTCACAGCGGACCTGGAAAGCGCATGTGGCGAAGTCAGAAGACAGCTCTTCAGCGGAGCTAGATATTGTCTGTGGCGAAGCTACCGAACATCCTTCTGCGCGGTTGCGTGTGGCTTCAAGTGAAGTTAACTCTCTCTGCAGAGTTAACTGAGCACTTCCGGCGAAGTTGGATGATCTTAGCCTCTTAGGCGAGGCTATCCCCTTGGGCTCATGTGATGCTAAGTGCTAGCATCTTAGACCTGGTAAGATCTGTTTAGAGACAATCCGGGCTCACTGTCTGCTTCATTGGATCAGTAGAGTCCAAGTTGCTTCTTTGTCCCTCGGAGATGGGTGAAAACTGGTCGTCAGCCTATCTGTCACTTGTCTTTTGTAAATGTCAACAAGTACAGAACTAGTCGTCAGCTTGTCTGTCACTTGTCTTTTGTAAATGTCAACAAGTTTAGACATCGTTCAGGCTAGTCAGCTTGTCTGTCACTTGTCTTTTGTAAATGTCAACAAGTTTAGACATTGTTCAGGCCAGTCAGAATCTTGTCTTTTTTTAAAATGTCAACAAGACCCCCTTCAAAGTTTTCGAAAGTCTGCAATGGCTCAGACTTCGAAACACTTTGAATTGCTTTGATCGGTGGTATGTGAAGTACGAACGTCGCCATGGTGGTTGAGTTCAGCTTCGCTTTTAATCCTGCTTTGGGATAGATTCGCTGAAGAATCGTGTAGATTCGCTACTCTAGGTAGCTTCGCGTCTTAGTAACTTCGCATCTGGGTAGCTCCGCGTCTGAGCCTCCCGGAATAAGTTTGCTTCGGAATGTTGTTTCTTTCCCAAGGCCAACTACTTTCGGCCAGTTACGAGAAGGATTGCTCCTTTTTCGAGGTTATAACATGTAACGCCCCGATCCCACGGATACGGGGTCGTCACTGCAACGTATATACGTAAGTCCGAAATACCTTCCCGTATATACGCTAAGCATCAGTACAGACAAGAATCAGAGTACGGAAGCAAATGGTGCATTATACATTCCAACACATATATATACAATCACAGAGTTATCACCAGAAGTGATCCAATATTGCAATAATATTATATCACTGATGCGCAAATGCGAGAGTACAAAGGATATACATATATGAACGGTACAAAAGGGAGCTCACATACAGGTATACAAGGAAAAGTACAAGAGTAAATAGAAAAAGGGCACTCACGAGTTTGCTAAGAGGAAACTCGAGAGGCTCACAGGGGGCCTGGAAGGATGGAGCTCTGAAAGTCAACTGGGGGTCCACGCTACCGCTGCGCCACTCTGAGCAGCAACAGGAAACCCATACGCTCCAAGCTCTGAAACCTGGACATGAGAATCCAGGGGAGTCAGTGAAACTCCCCAGGCGAGTATGATATAATGCCAGGTGGCGAGCCAGGGTGAGTACGAGTGTCAAGTACAGAAGACAGGAGGGTTAGAACACAAATGAAGTATATATGAACGGGTATAACATAATCATCATAAAACAGGAAATCCAGAGTAAAGCTGATATAAGCAAGATTGATTGTATACGCTTAGGTCACGGTCCCATGAGACTAGTACATCGAAGGAATAATCCAAACAAGGAAACCCTCATCTATATACCTTTATCTCATGCCACCGAATATCCAAGCGTATAGAATCAGAGTTGCAAATCATATAACAGTCAAACGAGAATACATATCAGAAATCATAACATGCATAGCAAGTGTAACAAGAATCAATAACTGGAATCTATTATTATTATTATTACTTGTCTTACTTTGATATCTAGCTATGTGAACTAGCGTCCCAGCACACATAGATCCATATCCGAGTAAAGCAAGGTTGTTATTGGAAATAGATGGAGAACTGATAGAGCTTCTTATAGTAGTTTCCATACACCTGGAACCAGTTTGGAGGCCCAAAGTCCCCCTAACACTAATCTCCTGTGGGCCCAAAGTCCCACTAACACTTACCGCCAGTATTTTATTCCCATACTATAAGCAAGATATCATTCCGGCATCCATCATTTCCTCCCATTCCCCATACAAGTTGTCCTTTTTATGGTTTATTAACATAATTATCAGATTACGGGAACAACTGGACATAACAGGAATAGCCCAACAGATTCAAGAGGTGGCCCCCACCGAGTATGGTGTGGCACTTTGTTCTGAGGGGATGGATTCTAGAGGTGGCCCCCACAGATTCAAGAGGTGGCCCCCACCGAGGATGGTGTGGCACTTTGCTCTGTGTGGCACTTAGTTCCATAATAACAAGACAGGATTCCCGTAAACATGATAATCACAAAGTCAAGTATATCATGCTGGGTGTTAAGTGATAGCATGACAAGATGATGATATTTAACAAGCAACCAAACATAACAAGAGATTGATATAGTCTGGGTAAGTCATGACATAACAAGTGGGTCTTGCCAAAAGTAGCATGTCAAGTGGTCAGGTGATAACACAGTTGCCAAGTAATATACATGTGTTAAATAAAAGCATACAACTGACAAGTCTGAAATAATAGCATGGCAAGTGTTAGCATAGCAGAAACCCAGAAGTCAACGACCACGAAGGGTCGGCCACGCATAGTATAAAAGCAGTATAAGATATATGGACATGGAAATAAATAAATGGAAATATGAAGTGAAATACTTATCGACCCGACGAAACGGGAAACTCAAATAGAGAAGAGAAGCAAAGCGAGATTACTCGCCTAAATCACCAATATGCCAAAAGATCCAAAATCCACGGAAGCTCGGGATGCGCCACAAAACCTGATATAAATATGTAGAGAGAAGAGGAGAGAGAAGGAGAGAAGGTAAGATGATGTTTGTCAAGTGACTAGTCAAGCAATACCTATATGTGATGTAAGTCTAGAGGATAAGGTTCATGTTCAAGAAAGAAATCAACTATAACAGATAGGCAAAGTTAGTCGACTAGGGTGGAAGAGTAGTCGACTAATAGGGGTCTTAAGTCGACTAACAGTCTGAATTAGTCGACTAAGTCTGTGATACAGAGAGTTGGGTTTGATTTCAGGAAAAGGTTAGTCGACTAGGTTAAAATGGGTAGTCGACTAACAGACATCACAAGTCGACTAACAATCATGTCAAGTCGACTAATACTGAGATACAGAAAGTTTGGGTTTCTGGTTCAGAAAAGATTAGTCGACTAGGGTCAAGGGTGTAGTCGACTAAGGGTCTCTAGTCGACTGGTAATTTGGTCTAGTCGACTAAAACTGTGTTTCCAGAAAGGTTACGTTTCAGCTAAGGGTTTCTAGTCGACTAATCTATAGGTCTAGTCGACTAATCGACTGGAAACAGCACACAGAACAGATTTGTGATGGTTTTGTTTGATGGTCAAATAATCATGATTTGAGGATCTAAGTATACATGATATGAAAACATAATTATACTAAGAATTAATCAAGTCTTGGTGATGAAGAACACTTACCTAAGAGAAGTACAAGGTGATGGAGTGATGGTGGTAGTGATGGAAGTTGATGATGAAGAAGAAGGTGAGGTCTTGGTGAAGTTGATGCCCTTGTGGTGATTCCCATGGAGATGAAGGAGGAAGAGGATGAAGCTAAAGAGATGGAGTAGTTGTGGTGGTGGTGGTTGTGGTGGAGATGAAGGAGATGGAAGTGGCTAGGGTTTGGCTCTTGGTGAAGAGAGAATGAAAAAAGGAAATGAAATGTAAAGGAAAGATATTTATAGGGTTTTGGATTTGTGAAGGGGGTGCAAATAATTAAAAGAGAGGGGGGTTTTTGCAAATAGGGGGGATGGGATGAGTGTCCTTCTCTTGGCCACTTGGCCGGCCATGGGAGAGAGAGAGAAAGAGATATTTGTGGTGGAAGTGTGTGGAGAGGAAAAATAGGAATTGTTGGAATTTTGGAAAATGGAAAAGCTTGGCTTGTGGAGGAAGGAAGAGAATTAAAGGAAAAGGAAAAAAGGAAAAGAAATTATAATGAGAAGGTATTTTCTTGGGAAAGAAGATGAAAATAATGGAAGTGGCGGATTCCCGGGATTCGGTTGCGGATGCGGAAATCTTTCGGGAAAATACAGGAATCGTCCGAAATTCAAGTATCTCGGAACGACTCGAAATAATTATCAAAAATCAAGAATATAATATTAAGTATCATAGTGAAATCCGTTTTTAGAAATACTTTATAGTTTTAAAGCTAAAAATCCCGGAACCAGTTACCTACCGACTCCGATGGAATTTTCATAAAATCATAAAATCCTCAGAAAAAGCATTTAGGTAAGAAATATTATTCTAAGAAGAAATGTCTAAAGACTCTTCGAGAAATTCCAAGCTGTTTGTGAATTAAAAATCCGGGAATCGGTCAGCGACACTGGCCGACACCGGTTTTGAAGATATTTAATTAAATTCAGGAAAATTCCAGAAAATCATATAAAATATATAATATTGGAAAATGATATTTGAAACTGAAATCGGTCGAATCTAATTATCAGAATGTCTAAATCGAGTAATACTCTAGGATCGGGCCTTCGGTTCAGACCAGGGCTGACTCCAAGTCCACGAATCCAAATCCAAGATAAAACAGTCATATAAGGAATTCATAATACAGAATAAATACAGGAAACAAATCGAAAAAATACGACCGAAAATCTGAATACGCAACTAAGTACGTATTCCGGGAACGGGGTATTACATAACAACCTCTTGCATTAATCGAGGGAGATCATTCCTCCTTTGTGCGCTTCCGAGGGAGAATGTTCCCTTTCTCAAGGCTTAATAAATGCCTTAAATCCGCTCGCGCTTCCATGCTTGAAGCGGCAGCGCTCAGGCCATGAGGCTTATAAATAGGATACCTGAGGTCCTCTGAAGAGAAGTGGTCTGCTCTTCTCTTCTCTTGGTTATTAGAGAGAGATACTCAGATCTCTGAGCTAGTGGGGATGCCCACTCTGGTCATTACCCGGCCAAGGACCGGTAAGTCTCGGTCATCCAGAGACTTTACCAATGGACAAATGACTTTAGGGAGTTTATCTCCCTTAATTTAGCTTTAACAGCTGCCTCAGGGATTGATTTCCCTTGTTCTTCATTCAATTTACTGATCTGCAGAGAAGGGTTTCAGCCCAGCTTCCCAGCGAAGCTATCATTTTGACTTGATTAAAGAAAGATCATAGCATGCCTGCTTGCTAAGTTCGCCACACAGGCAAAACTTGGGGCTTAGTGTCTTCAAAGTTGAGCCAGTCTTGCCATATAGGTGGGGTCAAGACTGCGTCCCTCAGGATCAGTCTGACTTAGCCATATAGGCGAGGCTAGGGCTTGACTTTTGCTGAGCTAGCCCATGATCATTGTGCAAGCGAGGCTATCCTCTGCTTAACTGAAACTGAAATCCATTCTGCAACTGAATCGGATATAAATTGCTTTGCCTCAAAGAATTTGACTTAGCGTTTCAGCTTTTCCTTTGACTTACTGCTAACTTATTTCAGTTTGCATTGCAGTGAGCTATGTTCGTCAGCCTTTCGATTTGATGAAAGAGACCAAAAAGTTGCCTCTTGTTTTTCTAGTTGAAACTTTAATCCTAAACAGGAGGAACAAACTGGGGCAGCTGATGTACGTTCCAGAAGAGGTTGGCAGTCGCTTATCCGAGATGATCCACTTCGAGGCGAGGCTGGTAGCTGCTTATCCGAGATGATCCACTTCGGGAAAGTGGACGTCACCTGTAAGGTCTCGGATCCTCCATTGCCAATTTTCATCAAAGAAGATCCAGCCTTCTGGTGGCAATCGGTCCTTTGCCAATTTTGATTACGGAAGGTTTAACTTCCTGGTGGCACCATCTGTCATTATGCGAAGGATTACGGCCTTGTGCAGGAGGAAGGCCTTTCGTGTCCAGTTGGTTAGGCTTGGAAGTAGATAGGACCCCTTGTATGCCTTTTGAGCAAATGATTCTGTTGTACAAAACAAACCTTGATGTAGTAGTATCAATGTATTCTCTTTTAAATCAATAAAAGTTCAGTTTCTGCTCATCTGATTTGCTATGCCTTCTCTTTTGAATTGAGAACACTTGAATTGGTCCGGCGGAGCTAGACTTCATGCGAAGTTAAAGATAGAATCCTTTCTGAATCAGGAATGAGCTTCCAGCGAGACTAACATTTCCGAGAAGTTCAGACTGTGCTTTTGGCGGAGCTAAGGCAAGCTTTTCGGCGAAGTTAACGATACGTCGCGCGAAGTCAGCACTTGACTTGTGGCGAAGTTAGCCCTTCACTGTCCCTCCATGATCGAAGCCAGAGAGGACCCTCCCAGAAGGTGTTCGAACGGCGCTTCTCCGTCGATTCGAGGGATGTTCATGGTTGAAGACTTACGTGGCTGCGGTCCGTAAGCTACTATGCCGCTATGACGTCTATAGCCTTTTCCGCTGCTTCCCCTATATTCGGGATGCAGGCTATGGTGAAGAATTCAAGGACGTGGGAGAAGGGCAGACGTCATTGAGCCGGGGAATTTTTGAGTGGCTGGTCAGCATTCGGCCCTCACATTTGTTGTATAGAAGCGGGGACACCTGCTACTTGGAGCCCTATGTTCCAAGTCAGTTTGCCCGCCAGTTTGGGTATGACCAACTGTATGTAGGCAATTCAAACAGCAATCTGGCTTTCATGGGGAGCCTCATCGATAGAGCCCGTGCCTGGCGGTTCTTCATTGCTGGCTGTACCGAGGCGCGGCTGTGCATGCCACTAAGGACTCCGAACCTTCTGATGACCCTGGGATTCTGCCAGCGGTATACGACCTCAAACTCCACACCCATCGGATTCTCTGTTAATTCTTCTGGTGTGAAGTTAATTTCTCAGCGGATGAAGCGGAAGGTCTCTGAGAAAGGCGAGGGTAAAATGGTTCGCGTCCCAGGCCTCGAGGAGTTCATTGCCGTTGATGACAGTGAAGCCTCGGATGCAGGAAGTCCTCGCTTCGAAGCGAAAACGGGTGTTGAGGCTCCAGCAGCTGCTTCTGACGTGGTGGGGACGACCCCCGTAGAACATACCGATGTTGAAGAAGTAGAGGAAGAAGATCCTGACGTCCCCCTCAAACGAAAACGGGATGGCGGATTTCGTAGAAAGAGGGTAGTGAAGAAGCCTCGTCGCTACGCTCTTACGGTTGTTGCGGAGGGCGAATTGCCTACAGTGCTCCTCCTCCTGCCCCATTAGCAACTAAATCGTCGGTTCCTGACCCGACTAGTGGTAAAGCTGCTCCGGACCCAGGTAAAATCAGCTTCGTTCTTGTAATATACTTCTTATGTGTTCCAAACAGCTCATGATTCGTTTTATGGTTCAGGAACTGAAGCGGTGAAAAGCCCGAGAGCTGAAGCTGTCGGAGAACAAGGGGAGCATTATGATCCCTTGTTTACTTATAAAGAGGGCGATGAGGCTGGCTATTTCGCCGTCTCAGAAGAGTCCGGAGATGATGCGGCTGGCGTAGGTCCTTCAGGCGCTGGGACTTCGAAAGAAAGTCCTGAAACTTCTAGCTCCTTTGGGTGGACCACGGAGGGTTCGGCAAGTGAAGGAGGGCCGGCCATTCGTGTTGATTCCGCCAAAGATTTTTCAATGGAGCGCGTAGAAACTGATGCAGCCGCCAAGACGATTGAGGCGACATCATCTTTTGGTACTGTTTTGACCTTTTGACTCATGCTATTTGTTGTGCCCTGCCTAAACAAAATCTTATTGCAGGTGTTCCGCCTCTGGGTGCATCGACTTCAAGAGAGCCTACCCGTCTTTCTGAGGGATCCAAGGGTGAAGTAAGCGCTTCGACCGCGGCGGATGCTGCTGAGTTGGATGCTTTGTATGGTGACCTGCCCTCTTATCAGCCAGAACCAGCCAGAGGAACAGAGATTGAGGGGACGGTAGTCACGGAGGCAACCTCACTTCCAACTATATAAATGAGTGAGATGCCTTCAGTTTCGCCAGCGCCATCTATCTTGCCGGGTGCGGAGCTGAGGGTGATTACAAGTCCTACTTCCCCAACACTGGTGGTTAAGCCGCTCTCCCAGAAATAGTCACTAGTCCGACCTCGGTTGTAGCTAGTGTACTGGTTTCAATGAGGACTCCTCCGAGATCACCGACGACCTCTCATGTTGCTGCAGCCAGTGCTTCTACTGTTCCTTCCACAGTAGTATCAATAAAGCCGGTGGAGTCTTCAGAGGCTGCCCGTCTGTCAGGAGTGATTGAGGCCGAGAATGAATTTGTAGCTGAGCTAGTCGATAGCTTTTATAAGGGCTTGAAGCGATCCATCGCTTTGATTTTGAAAGGCTCGACTACTTCATTTTCTGCTCTAAAGGTGGTCCTCTCCCGAAGCATTAAGAGTATCCGAGACTTTGGAGGGGATGAACATGCCGCTGCATTGGAACTTCTGGTGGACCAACTTGAGAGGGATGTAGACGAATGGCGCCGTCTTAGCCATTCAGACCTAGAGTCTTCAATTAATGAGCAGCTTACGCACCTTGTCGCTCAGATGCATGAAGCTCATCTTGCCGCTCAGGAAGCCGCTAAGGCCATTTTTTCTGACTTGAAATCCTTGGAGACAAGGAAGGTAGAGCTCGGGGACGCCATATACGCTTCTAGCAGTGCTATTCTTGACGCTGAAGATAAAATTGAAAAGGCCAAGGAGATGATCAGGAAGGCAAATCTTCTTTTATCCAAGACTGAACCTGTGTGTCTTGAAGAGACTGCGCGGCTTGAGCAGCTTAAGGCTCAGAGTGACAAACTCTCGCGGCAAGAGTCAGCTCAGAGGGCAACCTTGGTTGAAGTTGAAGATCGCTTGGCCCAGACGGCGAGTTTTAATGAGGCTGAGCTAAGGTCGCAGGCGCTTGTCAGGGCTGCTGATGATAGGAAGACAAGGCTGGCCTTTCTTGAAGGACGGATCAAATCTTATGAAGCAACCTTATAGCTTGTAATATATGTGCCTTCATGTACCCCTTCTTTTCGGAATCAATAAAAGTAATTTTGTTTTGACTCCCCTGCCGTATTTTCGACTTGTTTTATCCTTTGAATTGTCGCTTTCAAGTTGCATTGCAGCCTTTTGAGAAAATAGTCCTTACTGGACTAAATGATGAGACTTGGTTATCCGCCGGTTCAGAGGTCGCAATGACGTAACCGATTGGGAATCTACCAAGCTCGAAGAAATAGTCCTTACTGGACTAAATAATGAGACTTGGCTATCTGCCGGTTCAGAGGTCGCAATGACATAACCGCTGAGAAGCCAACAAGCTCAAGGTAGTCCTTGTCAGACTGAAAGGTGAGACTTGTCTTTTGTAAATGTCAACAAGCTCGAGGGTAGTCCTTGTCGGACTGAAAGGTGAGACTTGTCTTTTGTAAATGTCAACAAGTTCGGAGGTAGTCCTTGTCGGACTGAAAGGTAAAACTTGTCTTTTGTAAATGTCAACAAGTTCGGAGGTAGTCCTTGTCGGACTGAAAGGTAAAACTTGTCTTTTGTAAATGTCAACAAGTTCGGAGGTAGTCCTTGTCGGACTGAAAGGTGAAACTTATCTTTTGTAAATGTCAACAAGTTCGGAGGTAGTCCTTGTCGGACTGAAAGGTGAAACTTATCTTTTGTAAATGTCAACAAGCGACTTGTCTTTTGTAAATGTCAACAAGCTCGAAGGTAGTCCTTGTCGGACTGAAAGGTGATACTTGTCTTTTGTAAATGTTAACAAGTATAGAACTGGTCGTCGGCTTGCCTGTCACCTGTCTTTTGTAAACGTCAACAAGATTAGACATTGTTCAGACCAGTCAGAATTTTAATGGAATTTGGAAAAAGGGCTCGTTTTCATTGCGAAAACGAGGAGATCACCGTCATAGGTTTAATGTTAACGTAATAGCGAAATGGATGGAAAGAGCTTTGTATGTGGTCTTACCATTCTATGGATGAGAATTGGTAAGTGATTTTGGAGAGGGAATCAAATGGGAACTGGTCCCTTAGGATTTTTAGCAAATCCTCAGCTGTCAACGGGTTTGATATGCCTTTACCAACTACCGTTTGAGTCGGGCTAGCCATGCTATTCCCCTCAGCATGATGAGTTATCGAGGACTTATGTTGGGCTTAAAGGCCAACATTTTCCTCTATCCTTAACCGTTAAAGGTGTTGGATGATTTGGTTAGTGCATGTGTAACCTTGAATCTCCTTTGAGACAACCAGTGCATGACCAGGTTCCTACTGGTTTATGGTTGTATGATCCCATTTGGAGGAAGAGAGAGAGAGCTCTTTATGTGTACCTTGAATTTGAAGGTCTTGATCAGAGGTGTAGTGTTAACTTGATCGTGAGAAGGATCCTTAATCAAGGATAATACTTCTTTAGAAACTTGCCATTGATCGGCATCATGAGTAAATCGCCATCTGAAGTCATAAGGCGATATGCTCCGTTTGAATAGACTGTTTCTATTACAAACGGTCCTTCCCATTTAGGCTGAAATTTGCCTTTGGTTTTGTGCGTCATAATCATCGGTCGTCTGACGGCTAAAACCAAGTCTCCTTTCTGGAAGACTCTTTGTTTGACCTTCTTATTGAAGGCTTTTGAGATTCGAGCTTGATACAACTCGATATGCTGCTGAGCTTGTAACCGCCTCTCATCTAAGGCTTCTAGCTCTTGGAGACGCAACCGATCATTGTCCTCTGATATGATCTTAGTGGTTAGAGCAACTCGTAATGACGGCATCTGAATTTCTAACGGGATGACTGCTTCGCACCCGTACACCAAGAAAAAAAGGCGTATTGCCTGTCGGGGCTCGAACCGTGGTTCGGTAGGCCCAAAGACATTCACCAAGCTTTTCGTCCCAATCTCGCTTATTCGAGGAGACGAACTTCTTGAGTAACTTGATGATTGTTTTGTTGAATGCTTCCGCCAAGCCATTAGCGGCGGGATTATAGGCAGTTGAAGCCACATTCTGAATTCGGTATTTATCGCAGAATCGATAGAATACCTGGCTTATGAATTGGGGACCGTTATCATAGATGATCCGCCTAGGGACACCAAATTGATGGATGACATGGTGTTTGATGAAATTAACCACGTTAGAGGTTTTGACTTCAACCAGTGGTATAGCTTCTGCCCACTTTGAAAAGTAATTGGTTATTGCCAGGATAAACCGGTGACCTCTTGTCAAAGAGGGGCTGATTGGCCCTACGATATCAATTCCCCATGCTTCAAATGGCCATGAAGCAACAGTTGGGTGGAGCAACTCCGGAGGCTGATGTATGAAGTCTGCATGAATTTGACATGCTTTACACCTTCGTGCATATTGGATGGCATCGGCTATCATGGTTGGACAATAATATCCAAGCCTCTGCAACCTGTCTTTGAGTTTTGGACCTGGCTGATGAGCTCCACATATGCCGTCGTGTGCTTCTTTATGTACTTCTTGTGCCTCTGAATTAGAAAGGCAACGGAGGAGGACACCGTCATATGAACGACGGTAAAGTGTTTTCAGAGTTGGATCGTAGTAGAAACGGAGAGACCTTCGTCTGATAGATGCCGCTTCTTTAGGATCGTCTGGCAGCAGACCATGTAAAGCATAATCGATGAGAGGAAATCGCCAATCTCTCGGCTCAAGATCCGTCGAGATATTATAGACTTCTCGGGTTCTTAACATATGCTTAGAGCATACAAGATGTCGAGTTGCCACTGTGAGGTGATACTCGGTGTCGACTGGTAAGGCTAATGTTGTTGCTAATGCAGCAAGAGCATCTGTCTTAGTATTCTGAGATCAAGACACGTGCTCGATGTAGAAACCATCAAACAGATTAGCCAATTCGATGACCGTGTGATAATAAGGCACCAAATCCTCGTGGCGGACCTCATATTCGCTTTTAACCTGATTGATAATCAGTTTTGAATCACTGTAAGCTTCGAGGTAGCGTACCCCCATTCCGTGGGCGAGCTGAAGACCAATGAGTAGAGCATTATATTCCGCTACATTGTTGGAGCATGATTCTGTCAGAGAAAATGCTCTAGAAAGGACGTGATTTTGTGGGGAGATAAACACAACCCCCACATCGGTGATGATCCTGCCATCAGGGCCTATTCGTGATGCTCCATTGAAGAACATCTGCCAAACTTCATCCTCTGAAGTTATATTAGACTCAAAGACTTCATCTGGAATATCTTCATGAAGTTTTGAGTGTTCCGGGACTGGATGAGCAGCCAAGAATTCCGCAAGGGCCTGGCCTTTAACCGCCTTTTGAGGGATAAAGGTCATGTCGTATTGAGACAAAAGGAGTGCCCATTTAGCTAATCTTAAATTCAATGATCCTGGCTTCGTCATGAGAAGACGCAAAGGATTCACTCTGGAAATGACATGTATGGTTTGGCCAACCAAATAATGTCGTGTCTTCTGAATGGCAAAGACAAGGGCTAAGCACTCCTTGTCGATAGGATTATAGCGAGATTCCGCTCCTATCAGAGTCCTGCTCAGATAATAAATGGCATGTTCGTGACCATTGTCGTCCTTTTGAGCAAGGAGGGCACCAAGAGAATGGTCCATAGGTTTCACATAAAGAAAGAATGGTTTCCCTGATTTGGGAGCCACTAAGACTAGAGGTTTTGTGAGATATCACTTGATGTCTTCATAAGCTTCCTGACAAGCTTGATCCCATACGAAGGAAGCACCCTTTTTCATGAGTCGGGTGAACGGTTGACAGCGGCCTGAGAGATTTGCGATGAATCTTCTAATATAAGCCAGTCTACCTTGCAAGCCTCTGAGCTCCTTAAGATTCCTCGGTGGATGCATGCTCTGAATGGCTTTGACTTTATCTGGGTCAAGATGAATCCCTTTTGATGTAACAATAAATCCAAGGAACTTGCCGCTCGAAACTCCCAAGAAGGATTTTGTCGGATTTATTTTCAGTTGATGAGCCCGCATTATGTCGAACATCGTTCTCAAGTCACGAAGATGGTCATCCTTGTTGCAGCTTTTGACAGCAATGTCGTCGACATAGCATTCTACCATTTTTCGGAGATGATCGCGGAAGATTGTACTCATTGCCCGCTGATAGGTTGCTCCAATGTTCTTCAGTCCGAAGGGCATCACAGTGTAGCAGTTGTTTTCCATTATGTTTGCAAAGGGGGGAAAACTTACAATAAAAGGGTTGAGGAGCTAAATTACAAGTATTCTTAAAAAGATTACAAGTAGATCTCCTCAGAGATTCTGGAGAAGTGTGCCGATAGGAGTCTGGTCAGCGCGCGACCACTTTGTCCCTTTGACGATGCGAGCGATGAGATTTCCTTCTCGCCTGGTTCCGGGAATCAGAGAATAGAAGGTTGGTAGAACCCTCTTGCTGCTTCTCAAAATTGCCTTCAATTAGGAATTCCTTCTCGCCTGGTTCCGGAGATTCCTTAAGAAGAAGGACGATGTTAGGGTATCAACACCCTGGATAGAGAAAGCAATTCTCTAAAAGGTCTCTGAATTCGAGAGCGCACGGTGCGTTATGAAGAAGCCTCTACTTGTGGAGTCCTCTTGTGTGCCTATGCGTGCGTATTCGTGCCTCTCCTTGTACCCTTGATGGGCTATTTATAGGGAGAGCAAGGGTATAATCGTCCCTTGAAGATATGGAAACAGATTGAGTCAAATCTGTTTAAATCTGGAAAGTAGCCTTGCTGCGAGGCTGGATCAGCTTCTGCGAAGCTAGAATTGGCAGGTCGGTGGACCTTCTCGATCTGTTTTGATCCTTTCCATATCGTTAGAGGATTTCCCCTGATCTTCTTACTCGTTTTAGGAGAGTCAAGAGATTGTGGCAATCAACTGCCAAATTTGATCTCTGATTGGATTTGATCTGATTGGATCCGATCTCATCCGGAGATTTGATTGGTCAAAGGTTGACCATAGTAGTTTCATAGCGGCGCTGTCCGCATTGAGCTCGTAGCGGGGCTAGAGGCAGCTTTTGGCGAAGTCCGAAAAAAACCTTTGGCGGAGCTGGAAGTCCTCTGTGACGAAGTTTGCTGTTAGCTTCCTGGCGAGGCTTTGGATGGCTTCGAGGCGAAGTCAAGTGATATTAGCCTCTCAAGCGAGGCTATCCCTTTGGGCTCATGTGATGCTAAGTGCTAGCACCTTAGACCTGCTGAGGTTGTTTAGAAACAATCCGGGTTCACTGTCTGCTTGCTGGATCAGTGGAGTCCAAGTTGCTTCCTTGTCCCTCAGAGATGGGTGAAAACTGGTCTTCAGCTCGTCTGTCACTTGTCTTTTGTAAATGTCAACAAGTTTAGACATTGTTCGGACCAATAAGAATCTTGTCTTTTTTAAGTGTCAACAAGACCCCCTTCAAAGTTTTCGAAAGTCTGCAATGGCTCAGACTTTGAAATACTTTGAACTGCTTTGATAGGTGGTGTGTGGAGTATGAACGTCGCCATGATGGTTGAGTTCAGCTTCGCTTTGAATCCTACTTTGGGATGTAGATTTGCCGAGGAATCATGTAGACTCGCGTCTGGGTAGCTCCGCATGCGAGTAGCCCCGCATCTGGGCTTCTGAAGATATGTTCGCTTGGGAGCGCATGTCGCTTTCCCGAGACCAACTGCCATGGGTCGAATTTCAAGGAAGATTTTCTCCTTCTCTTGCGCTGACCGGGGAAGATATTCTCCGATTTGCACATTTCCAAGGGAGGATATTCCCTTTCTTCAAGGCGCCATAAGTGCCTTTATGAGGGAGACGTTTTCTCCTTCGCATGGTTCCAAGGGAAACCGTCCCTATTCTCAAGGCGCAGTAAATGCCTTAAATGCGCTCGTGTTTCCATGCTTGAGGCAGGAGCGCTCAGGCCATGGGGCCTATAAATAGGACACTTGAAGTCCTCTGAAGAGAAGTGCTTTGCCTCTCTTCTCTTCTCTTGGTTTGAAAGAGATACTCAGATCTCTGAACTAGTGGGAATGCCCACTCTGGTCATTATCCGGCCAAGGACCGGTAAGTCTTGATCATTCAACGACTTCACCGATTTTAGGGAATTCATTTCCCTTAATTTAGCTTTAACAGCTGCTTCAGGGATTAGTTTCCCTTACTCTTCATCTTGCAATTGACTGATCTGCAGAGAAGGATTTTGACATAGCTTCCGCAACGAAGCTATCATTCTGACTTGATCACAGAAGGATCATTGCACGTTAAGTCCGCTGCCCAGGCAGAACTTGGGACTTGGTCTCTTCAATAGTTGAGCCAGTCTTGCCATATAGGCGGTGCTAAGACTGTATCCCACGGGGTCAGTTTGGTTAGCCATATAGGGGAGGCTTGGACTTGGCGTTTGCTGAGCCAACCCATCAGTGCTGTGCAGGCGAGGCTTATCCTCTGCTTTACTGAAACTGGATTGCTTCGATCCAAAAGATTTGGCTTAGTTCTTTTGTAGCCTCTCCTGTGCTTAGTTGCTAATCTGTTCTGATTTGCCTTGCAGTGAGCTATGTTTGTCAGTCCAGTGACTTGATGGAAGGAACCATAAAATTGCCTTATGCTTCCCCGGTTGAAGCTTTACTTTTAAGCAGGAGGAACAATTCGGGGCGACGGGTGCGTGTCCCAGAGGCTATTGGCAGCCTCTTATCCGAGATGATTCGTTCTGAGGTGAGGCTGGTAGCCGCTTTGTCGGAGATGATCCGCTTCAAGATAGTGGGCGTTGCCTGTGGGATCGCCGGCATCATTGCCAACTTTCAACTTTGGTGGCCTTTGGGGGCGATCTACTTCGGGAAAGCGGGCATCACACCCGTTAGATCACTGGTATCACTGCCGATTCCAATTATACGTGATCTATCGTGTTGGCGGCGATAGGTTTTTATTGCCAGGCTTCAACAAAAATGGCCTGGCAAGATCTGCCATTTTTGTGGAGAATAATGACCGTGTCCTTGCGGTACAACTGATTACGGCCTTGTGCAGGAGGAAGGCCTTCTTTGTCCAGTCGGTTTGACTTAGAAGCGGGTAAAATCACTTGTATACCTTTTGCGCAAATGACCTTGTTAAGCAACTGGGTGTGTTGTATGAAACACAACTTTGATGTAATATCAATGTACCCTTCCTTTTAAATCAATGAAAGTTCATCTCTTGATTATCTGATCTTTGCTTGCTTTCATTGAAAATTTGGCGATAGCGGAGCTAAACTGTATGCGGAGTTAGGGTCAGTCCCTTCTTTGAATGAACTTCGCGAAACTGGCACGTCCCGCGAACAGCGCCTTTTTAGGGGGCTAAGATAAGCCTTTCGGCGAAGTCCCTGAAGGATTGTGCGAAGCCCGCATTTTAAGCCAGGGCGAAGTTAACCCTTAGTGGAATCGAAGCAGCGCTTCTCGGGAAGGCGCTTTGGGTGGCGTTTCAAATTAATTCGAAACGACGGCGTACGCCCTTTTCGAGGCCTCATTTCAGGCGCTGATTGGCCTATAAAAGCCCGATCGGGCTGAGCAGGAAAAGATCTCCTTTTTCAGAGAAATTTCTTGACTTTCCCTCTTCCTCTTCCTTCTTCGTTTAGAGAACTTTGAGAACTCTTGCAGCTCTTCAATGGCGCCCAAAAGACGAGCGGGGAAAGAAGTGGCGACTTCTGCAACGGAGGGTCTTCCTCCTCCTTCAGTCATCGAGCGACCAATCGCCGGTAAGAGACTTTCTCTCCTAATTAGAGACTGCGGTCTTTTTCTTTTAAAACCAGTATTTGGCTTATCAGGACGACGGAATATGGTCTGTTCTCGTTAAGAAACTCGTTTCCCTGATTTTTCCTATCTTCCTTGTACAGGGAATTAAGAACTGAATAGTTCTTCTTTAAGCTTCCGTACGAAGCCATTACTTGGGCTGTCTTCGTCCTGTTTGAGGAACAGGACTCGGGTCTGTCCCTTCAGTCATGGCCACGAAGGATGACTCTTGACCATAGTGCCCTCTTGGTGATGTCAGCCCTTAGGGCTATACCACTTCCTGCTTAAGCGAAGTTGGTACTTAGACGTTTTGTGCAAAATGCAGATTTGTCTGCGAGATCAAGCTTTGTCGAGGCTGTCGCCTTACTGGCCTTGCTCACGGGGCGAGGCTACGCCTTGGTGAATTTTATATGTCCATGTCTGCTCGATTGTTGAACTAATCATAGTTCTCTTCCCTTTTCTTTCTTGCAGTGCCTTACACCCCTGGTCCATTGAATAGTCTGTTTGGGATGACCAGCCGAGCGGATGGCAGTATCAGCCTTCAATTCTATGGCCAGGCTTCTCTCTTTAGTGAGCGGAGTTCCGTCGTCCGGGACACGCTTATCCATGGTAGAGACCCGCTCACCATGAGGAGTATTCTAACCACCGCTCCTCTCGAAGACATCGACCGTCGGACTTATAAAAAGCCCAATTTCATGTTTGGAGATGCCGCGTCTGATCCTGATCGCCAATTGCAGGCAGGCGAGGGACAGTGGATCTTCGAATTGGATGGCGAGAAGTTTTATCTTCCGTCTAACAAGAGGCACTTTCCTTTGTCTTCTTTTGAGTGTGTAACTCAGGCTCGGAAGATGGCATGGGGCGTGAGCCGCAGTGTCGAGTCCGTCCACGTCGGGAGATTGAAATCTCAGTCTCCTGGTTTTTCAAGGACGGGCCCTCCTCACAACATAATAGGCCTATATCCTGGAAACGTGTCGCGGGAGCTTCCGGTAGGAGAGAATCCGGCTGTGGCGCAGACCTTTGGCACCCAATTCTGCGCAGTTGACGGGAATTATCCCGCCACTGACTTCAGGACTCCCGGTTGGGTTCATCCCCCAAAGACATGGTGGGCGGACCTAACCAACTATATCCTCGCTCACTTCGAGGAGGACTTGGAGAAGTTGAACCTCTATGAGGTTGTAAGGGCGACCTGTTACGGCATTGATATGAAGGTGGCGTTCTTCTACGCCATCCTTGAGTTGTATTGCCCAGCTTCGGGGACCTTCTTCACCCCAGTTGGCGAGTTGGGCATGACCTTGCACGAGATGAGGGAAATCTCTGCCCTGCCTTTCGGGTCTCTCCCGTATGAAGAGTACTTTACATGCGAGACGGAGTTGGCTCTTCTGGAGAAGCAGGAGCCTGCTTTATTTGAGACTTATCGGGAGTTAATGTGTCATTTGCACATTTGTTCTAGCATCCATGGTGGCAGCAAGGGTAGCTCGAAGAGCTTGAAGAACTGGGCGAGTTTCCTATTCCCAGATATGAAGAATGCTCCTGAGGCAGCTCATTGCGGAGTTGCAGATGGCGACATTTTTGAACGGATGGAGGTATGCCTCCAAAGGGATATTGTCATAACAGAAGACGATGGTCCCTATAAGAAGGGTGATGTCCTTCGGAGCTTTCACCATCGGGCTCGTCAGCCGATGTCCCGGAAGGCACTGTTGGCCGGTTTCTTAACCGTCTGGTTGAAGAAATGCGTAGTGCCATCCTCCTCGGGTGACATCGTCCACCCGAATGTTTTGCTGCCTGCCATTCGCTTGGTCCATGGCCACCGTCTGGGTCTCCTTCCGGCCATGGTGTGCTGTATTCAAAGAGGCCTTCGCGCATTAACGGAGGCTTTCTGCAGGCCACCGGCGACGAGGCGTGGGAAGGGTGCCATCCTGCCTTGTGATGGACCCAATCCTAGGGTGGGTCTGCCATACACTTACTTAATGGCGTGGTTTGCCTTGCACTGCCCTTCTTTGATTGAAGCTAGAGAGGACCCCCCACAAGGTGTTCGAATGGCTCTTCTCCGCCGATTCGAAGGATGTTCTTGGCTGAAGACCTACGTGGCCGAGGCCCGCAAGTTAGTGCGTCGTCATGACGCTTACAACTTATTCCGCTGTTTTCCTCGCATTCGGGGCGCAGGATACGACGAGGAATTCTGAGATGCGGAGTCAGGACGGTCTCCCATGAGTCGGGGGTTTTGAGTGGCTGGTCAGCATCCGGCCCTCACATTTATTGTATAGAAGCGGGGATGTCTGCTATTAAGAACCTTACATCCCAAGCCGGTTTGCTCGACAGTTCGGGTACGACCAGCTGTATGTGGGCAACCCCAATCTCAATTTAGCCTTCATGGGGAGACTCATCGATGGGGCCCGTGCCTGGCGATTCTTTACTGCGGGCGGCACTGGGGTGTCTGCGCACGCCGTTGAAGGATCCCAACCTTCTGACGACCCTGTGCTTTTGCTAATGGTATGCGGCTTCCAACTCCACACCTCCTGGATTCAATGCCAACCGTTCGGGTGTGAAGTTAATATCTCATCGACTGAAGCGAAAGGCTTCTGAGAGAAAGGAAGGCAAACGGGTTCGTGTCCCTGGCTTGGAGGAGTTCATCGCTATAGATGATAGCGAGGCTTCTGATGCAGGGAGTCCTCGCTTCGAGGCGGGGATGGGAGCTGATACTCATGCGGCTGGCTCTGGTGTGGTGGGAACATCTTCCCCACGACGTGCGGGAGAAGTGGAAGAAGAGGATTCTGACGTCCACTTCAAGAGAAAGCAGGCAGGTAGCTCTCGTAGGAAATCATTGGCGAAGAAGCCCCATCGCCAAGCTCCTACAATTATCGTAGAGGGTTATCCCTCTACAGCGATTCCTCCTGTTGCCCCATTAGCAGCTGAACCGTCGGTTGCTGAACCGACTAGTGGTGAATTCGCTCCAAGTCTGGGTAAGGTTAACCTTGTTCATATAATACGCCTTTTTGTGCGTTCCCATTGACTTATTATCAATCCTTTTTGATTGTAGGAGCTGAGGCAGCTGGAGAACAAGGGGAACATTATGATCCCCTATTCACTTATGGAGCTGAAGCTGGTTCCTGTGCCCTTCCGGAGGAGTCCGGAGGTGATGTGGCCGACATTGGTCCTTCGGGCGCTGGGACTTCTAAAGGAAGTCCTGAGGCATCGAGTTCTATCGGGTGGTCCACAGGATACTCGGCAAGCGAAAGCGAGCCGGCTGTTCGTGCTGATTCAGGCAAAAATTTTCCGATGGAGCCCCTGGAGACTGGTGCGGCCGACGAGATGTTCGAGGCAACATCATCCTTTGGTATTGTCCTAACCTCTTGGCTTCTTCTGCATGTAGTGTCCCGACTAACCGCGGTCTTGTTACAGGTGTTCGGCCTCAAGATGCATCAGCTTCAAGAGAGCCGGTAAATCTCCCCGAAGGGTCAAGGGGTGACATGAGCGCTTCGACCACGGCTGATGCTGCTATGTTGGACGCGCTGTACGGCGACCTGCCTTCTTATCGGCCCAAGTCAGCCGAAAGGCCAGAAGCTGCGGAGGCGGCAGTCCCGGAGGTGTCCTCACTCCCAACTGTATCAACGAGTGGGGTGCCGACAATTTTGCCAAGTACGGAGCTGAGGGTGATCACAAGCCCTACTTCTCCAACCCTGGTGGTTGAGCCTGCTGCTCAGGAGGTGGTTGCTAGTCCTTCTTCCGCGATGGCTGGCGTTCTGATTTCGATGAGGACTCCGCCGAGATCGCCCTCAGCTTGTCCGGCTGCTGTCAGTGCCCCCGCCGCTTCTTCTGCGACGGCGTCGACCAGGCTGGTGGACTATTCTGAGGTTGCCTCTTTACCGGAAGTGGCTGAGGTCGAGAACGATTACATCGGTGACCTGGTCGATAACTTTTATAAAGGCTTAGGGCGGACTATCGACCTGGTTCTGAAGGGCTCAACTATGCCATTCTTAAGGTTAAAGGGGGTCCTCTCCCATGATATTGAGAGTATTCGGGACTTTGAGGGGTATCACCAGGCCACTGCTTTGGAGCTCCTGGTGGATGAATTTGAGAAGGATGCAGAGGAATGGCGCCGCCTCCACCGTTCGGACCCAGAGTCTTTAGTTAATGACCGGCTCGCGCTTCTCATTGCTCAAAAGCACGAGACCCGGCTTGTCGCTCAAGAGGCTGCTAAGGCTATCTCTTCTGACTTGAAATCCTTGGAAACAAGGCAAGCGGAGGTTGGAAGTGCAATTGACGCCTCCACTAGTGCTCTTCTTGGCGCTGAGGATAAGATTGCGAAGGCTGAGGAAATGATTAGGAAAGCAAATCTCCTCTTATCCAAGGCCATACCGGTGCGTCTTGAGGAAACTGCGCGGCTTGAAGAGCTCAAAGCTCAGAGTGAGTAGCTTGCGCGGCAGGGGTTGTCACAGAGGGCAACTTTGGCGGAGGCCGAAGCTCGTCTGGCTCAGGCGGAAGATTTCAATGAGGCTGAGCTGAGGTCGCAAGCGCTTGCCCAGGCTGCTGACGACAGGAAGACGAGGCTAAACACCCTCAGAGAGCGGCTCAGATCGTACATTGTACGCTTGTAGCTCCATGTACTTTATCCTCTTGAAATGAATGAAAATTCTTTCTCCTTTTGTCGAATCTTCAATCTTGTTCTTCTTTTTGAATTGCGATTCCGAATTGTAGTGCAATTCCTTGAGAACATAATTCTTGTTGGGTTGGATAATGAGACTTGGCTATCTGTCAGTTCAGAGGTCGCGATGACATAACTGGTTGAGACGCCACCAAGCTCAAAGCTAGCCCTTTGCGGGGCTAAAAAGAGGGGGGTACTTGCCTTTTGTAGATGTCAGCAAGTATCGAGATTGAGACTTGGCTGTCTGCTGGTTCAGAGGTCGCAATGACGTAACCGATTGAGACGCCACCAAGCTTCAAAGAAGGTGATACTTATCTTTTGTAAATGTCAATAAGTATCGAGACCTGTCTTTTGTAAATGTCAACAGGGCTCGGAATTGAGACTTAGCTGTCTGCTGGTTCAGAGGTCGCAATGACATAACCGAATGAGACGCCACCAAGCTCCAAAAATGGTGATACTCGTCTTTTGTAAATGTCAACGAGTATCGAGACCTGTCTTTTGTAAATGTCAACAGGGCTCAAGGTTGAGACTTAGCTGTCTGCTGGTTCAGAGGTCGCAATGACATAACCGAATGAGACGCCACCAAGCTCAAGGTTGGTGATACCCGTCTTTTGTAAATGTCAACGAGTATCGAGACCTGTCTTTTGTAAATGTCAACAGGGCTCGGGGTTGAAACTTAGCTGTCTGCTGGTTCAGAGGTCGCAATGACATAACCGGATGAGACGCCACCAAGCTTCAAAGAAGGTGATACTTATCTTTTGTAAATATCAATAAGTATCGAGACCTGTCTTTTGTAAATGTCAACAGGGCTCGGAATTGAGACTTAGCTGTCTGCTGGTTCAGAGGTCGCAATGACATAACCGAATGAGACGCCACCAAGCTTCAAAATAGGTGATACCCATCTTTTGTAAATGTCAACGAGTATCGAGACCTGTCTTTTGTAAATGTCAACAGGGC
The DNA here is from genome assembly GCA_038442645.1 of Agave tequilana. Taxonomy (NCBI): domain Eukaryota; kingdom Viridiplantae; phylum Streptophyta; class Magnoliopsida; order Asparagales; family Asparagaceae; genus Agave; species Agave tequilana. The sequence continues at coordinate 303,402 of JAVJIF010001509.1, forward strand.
TCGAAATTGAGACTTAGCTGTCTGCTGGTTCAGAGGTCGCAATGACATAACCGGATGAGACGCCACCAAGCTCAAGGTTGTAATGGAGTTTGGAACAAGGTCTCGTTTTCATTGGGAGAAACGAGGGAATCACTGTCATAGGTTTAATGTTAACGTAACAGTGAAATGTATATGTGGTCTTACCATTCTATGGATGAGAATTGGTAAGTGACTTTGGAGGTCTCGTTCTCACGGGGAGAAACGAGGGAATTGCTGTCATAGGTTTAATGTTAACGTAACAGCGAAATGCATTTGTGGTCTTACCATTCTGTGGATGAGAATTGGTAAGTGATTTTGGAGAGGGAATCAAATGGGAACAGGTCCCTTAGGATTTTTAGCAAACCCCCAGCTGTCAACGGGTTTGATATGCTTTTACCAACTACCGTTTGAATTGGGCTAGCCATGCTATTCCCCTCAGCATGATGAGTTGTCGAGGACTTATGTTGGGCTTACAGGCCAACATTTTCCTCTATCCTTAATCGTTAAGGATATTGGATTATCGGGTTAATGTCTGCATAACCCTGACTCTCCTTTAGGATAACCGGTGCACGGCCAGGTTCCTGTTGGTTTATGGCTATATGACCTCACTTGGAGGAAGAGAAAGGCTCTCTTTGTGTTTGCTTCGGGCACGGAGATCTTGATCAGAGGTGTAGTGTTAACTTGATCAAGAGAAGGATCCTTGATTAAGGATAATACTTCTTTAAGAACTTGCCATTGATCGGCATCATGAGTAGGTCGCCCTCTGCAGTCGTGAGGCAGTATGCTCCGTTTGAATAGACTTTTCTATTACAAACGGTCCTTCCCATTTAGGCTGAAATTTGCCTTTGGTCTTGTGCGTCATAATCATCGGTCGTCTGACGGCTAAGACCAGGTCTCCTTTCCGGAAGGCTCTCTGTTTGACCTTCTTATTGAAGGCTTTTGAGATTCGAGTTTGATATAGCTCGATATGTTGCTGAGCTTGTAGTCGCTTCTCGTCCAAAGCTTCGAGCTCTTGAAGTCGTAGGCGATCATTGTCCTCTGATGTGGTTTTAGTAATCAGAGCTATACGCAACGATGGCATCTGGATTTCCAATGGGAGGACTGCTTCGCACCCATATACCAGGGAAAAAGGCGTATTGCCTGTCGGTGTCCGCACCGTGGTTCGGTAGGCCCAAAGACATTCACCGAGCTTTTCGTCCCAATCTCGCTTATTCGAGGAGATGAATTTCTTGAGCAGCTTGATGATTGTTTTGTTGAATGCTTCCGCCAAGCCATTGGCAGCAGGATTATAGGCAGTTGAAGCCACATTCTGAATTCGGTATTTATCGCAGAACCGATGGAATATTTGGCTTATGAATTGGGGACCGTTGTCGTGGATGATCCGCCTAGGGACACCAAATCGATGGATGACGTGGTGCTTGATAAAGTGAACCACATTGGAGGTTTTGACTTCAACCAGTGGTATAGCCTCCGCCCATTTTGAAAAGTAGTCGGTTATTGCTAGGATAAACCGGTGACCTCTTGTCGAAGAAGGGCTGATTGGCCTTACGACATCTATTCCCCATGCTTCAAATGGCCATGAAGCAACAGTCGGGTGGAGCAGCTCCGGAGGCTGGTGTATGAAGTCCGCATGAATCTGACATGCTTTACACCTTCGTGCATATTGGATGGCGTCAGCTATCATAGTTGGCCAATAATATCCCAGCCTATGCAACCTGTCTTTAAGCTTTGGACCTGGCTGATGAGCTCCACAAATGCCGTCGTGTGCTTCTTTAAGCACTTCCTGTTCCTCTGAATTAGAAAGGCAACGGAGGAGGACACCGTCATATGAACGACGGTAAAGTGTCTTTAGAGTCGGATCGTAGTAGAAACGGAGAGACCTTCGTCTAATAGATGCCGCTTCTTTAGGATTGTCTGGAAGCAGACCGTGCAAAGCATAGTCAATGAGAGGAAAGCGCCAATCTCTCGGCTCAAGATCCGTGGAGATATTATAGACTTCTCGAGTTCTTAGCATGTGCTTGGAGCATACAAGATGTCGAGTTGCGACTGTGAGGTGATACTCGGTGTCGGCTGGCAAGGCTAGTGTTGTTGCTAATGCAGCAAGAGCATCTGCCTTGGTATTTTGAGATCGAGACACATGCCCGATGTAGAAACCTTCAAATAGGTTAGCCAATTCGATGGCTGTATGGTAATAAGGCACCAAGTCCTCATGGCAGACTTCGTATTCGCCTTTAACCTGATTGATGATCAGTTTTGAATCGCCATAAGCTTCGAGGTAGCGTAACCCCATTCCATGGGCGAGCTGAAGACCAATGAGCAGAGCATTATATTCTGCTACATTGTTGGAGCATGATTCTGTCAAAGAAAATGCTCTGGGAAGAACATGGTTCTGCGGGGAGATAAACACAACCCCCACTCCGGCAATAATCTTGCCTTTAGGGCCCATTCGCGATGCTCCATCAAAGAACATCTGCCATACTTCCTCTTCTGAGGTTATATTGGACTCGAAGACTTCATCAGGGATATCTTCGTGAAGCTTTGAATGTTCCGGAACTGGATGAGCAGCCAAGAACTCTGCAAGGGCCTGACCTTTAACCGCCTTCTGAGGCGTGAAGATCATGTCGTACTGAGACAATAAAAGTGCCCACTTAGCCAATCTTGAATTCAATGATCCTGGCTTCGTCATAAGAAGACGCAATGGGTTTACTCTGGAGATGACATGTATGGTCTGGCCGACCAAATAATGTCGTGTCTTCTGAACAGCGAAGACGAGAGCTAAACACTCTTTCTCGATAGGGTTGTAGCGAGATTCCGCTCCTATGAGAGTTCTGCTCAGATAATAAATGGCCCGCTCGTGGCCGTTGTCGTCCTTTTGAGCGAGGAGGGCACCGAGGGAGTAGTCCATAGCCTTTACATAAAGCAAGAATGGCTTCCCTGATGTAGGGGCCACTAAGACTGGAGGCTTTGTGAGGTACCTCTTGATGTCTTCATAAGCTTCCTGGCAAGCTTGATCCCATATGAAGGAAGCACCCTTTTTCATGAGTCGGGTGAACGGCTGACAGCGGCCTGAGAGATTTGCGATGAATCTTCTGATATAGGCCAGCCTGCCTTGTAAGCCTCTGAGCTCTTTGAGATTCCTTGGTGGATGCATGCTCTGGATGGCTTTGACTTTGTCTGGGTCAAGATGAATTCCTTTTGATGTGACAATAAACCCAAGGAATTTGCCGCTTGACACTCCCAAGAAGGATTTTATCGGGTTCATTTTCAGTTGATGAGCCCGCATTATGTCGAACATCGTTCTCAGGTCGCGAAGATGTTCATTCTTGTTGCGGCTTTTGACGGCAATGTCGTCGACATAGCATTCCACCGTTTTTCGGAGATGATCGCGGAAGATCGTACTCATTGCCCGCTGATAGGTTGCTCCGGCGTTCTTCAGTCCGAAGGGCATTACAGTGTAGCAGTATACCCCCAATGGTGTTCGGAACGAAGTATGCTTCTCATCGTCGGGATACATCTTAATCTGGTTGTACCCTGAAAAGTCGTCCATGAAAGACATCCTTTCGAACCCGCATGTGTTGTCAATCATGACGTCGGTGATGGGTAGTGGGAATTCGTCCTTAGGGCAAGCCGTATTGAGGTCACGGTAGTCGATGCAGATCCGTATTTTCCCGTTCTTCTTGAGGACGGGGACGATGTTAGCCACCCAATCTGGATGTTGCTCCTCCCGGATGAAGCCACATGCAATGAGCTTGTGAACCTCGGCTTCAATAGCTTCCATGATGTTCGGGCGAAACCGACGTTGTTGCTGCTTGACTGGCTTGACGTCAGGCTTGATGTTTAGACGGTGCATAGCGACCTGTGGATCAAGTCCGGGCATATCTTCGTAGCTCCATGCGAAGACGTCTATATACTCTTTTACGAGTATTATCAATTCTTCCTTTTCTGTAAGTGATAGGCTTTCACTTATAAAGATGGGCTTAGGGTGGTCTTGATTACCCAGATTGACCTGCATCACCTTGTCTTCAGTGGGTGGCTCGCGCAGTTCGAATCGTTTTTCCCATTGAAGGTCTAATTGCTGGGCCCATGGTTCCTCATCAGCGGCTTCTGCGGGCTCCAATTGACTGCTTGAGGTCATATTAGCAGTGAGGTCTTTGAACATTCCTCCTATGCTGATATCGGAGTCCCACTCGGAGGATGAAGCCGAATGTGATGGAATTGATCCATCGTCCTTGACTTGAACTGTTACTGATGATGTGGGTGTGACGTAACCCAACCCCCTGCGTGTACTATCATAGTAATTTGCAGGCTTCCCTTTAGGCACAAAGTTCTGCATTAACCCGCGCCTTCCTTTTTCGAAATTCAGGCCTACTCCATGCTTCAAGTCGTACCCCATTTTCTTCATAATGTGGCGCGCTGGCCGCGCATAATGGAAGAACTGTGGGGCGTCTGAGTCTGAGCTTGAATCTGCAGTTGTGGGTCCCCGTGGCCAGGTTCTACCGAAGATTATCGGCGACTGACCTTGTTTGGACGGAGGGATCACCAGTGTGGCCCCCTCTATAGCTTCCACAGATGTGCTGGCCACACTTGGCTCATGTACGGGCACATGCAGAGAGCCATCCGTAATGGATTTAATCGACCGAATACTCGCAGGATAATCAAAAGAAATATTATCATTAATTACCCATTCACCTTCATCCTCTGAAGGAGTATTACATAGGGGATTATTGAGACATGCTATAATTGGTTCACCAATCAGAATGGCTGGCATGCCTGTTTCGGATTCTGAATCCGCCTCGTTGCCACTTTCATCATCGTCCGGCAATGATTCTTTGAGTGCTCCACCGGCCTCTTGATATAGGAGAGCGTCAGTGAAGTAGTTTTCCACCCCTTTGAATGGTTGCCTCTCAGCAAAGACAGTTCGTACTGTCGTGTCATCTTCAACATATTTGAAGCATTGGTGCAGAGTAGAGGGAACGATCCAGTTAGCATGGATCCATGGCCGTCCCAGCAGCAGATTATATGATGTGTCAGCATCAATGACATAGCATGTCACTTCTGACTTCAGGCTCCCGATTCTGCAACGGAGTCGAATTTTCCCCAGTGGATGACTGCTTCCGGCGTTAAAACCGTATATTGTAGTAGTGGTTGCGGACAACCTGTACAATGGTATGCCGAGGAAGTAGAGAAGCCTTTTGGGGATGATGCTGAGTGCAGACCCCGGATCGACTTGTATTCTCTCGATGCACGTTGAACCGATATATCCGGTGTAGTACAGAGGTCGATCGTGCTTGTTGTCTTTGAGAAGCATATCTTCCGTCATGAATGTAATAGCGGGCACCTTTGATTGTGCATGATGACATTCTGGGCAAGGAGACTGAACGTCGTCGTTAGGGATTTCAGGCATGCATGTCAGAAAGGATTCTGAATTGGCTAGCGCATCCCTGAGTGCTTCTCTTGTTTCTTTCGAGAGGCGAAGGAGCTCGTGTATAGTGATACGAGCTGGGATATTCGCCAGCTGAGCCAATATGTCAAAGCGAAAGGGCGTATCAAACCCTTGGCCTGGTGGTTTCTTCAACACGTGATCGAATCGTACCTCCTTAGGCCTCTTTTTTCCCTTGGTTGGGATTGGAGTGGATGCTGGTATTTGTACTGACGTCGTTTGCTGTTGTGTCTCGTCAGTAGACTTTTCATACTGCCTCAAGTATGATTTTCTGGATCGGGTGCCCGTCTGTTGAGGCGCATCGGCTTGCGCCGTGCAAGCAAGCTTTTCTCCTTCTGAATCACTGAGGGAAGCCGATGTAAGATTGCCGTCGTCTGGCAGGATGGAGATGACATTGCAAGACTTGCCCTTTGAGTTGGGCTGCTTTGGATCCCGCTGTACGTCTTGGACGAGGTCTGGATGTATCCACATGACTTCTCCTGTCTCCAATGTTAAAGGAACAAGACCCTTATTGTTTTGAGCTGTAGCTGGAAGATGCATGACTTCCAACCATGGCGCAGGGACGGAATAAGTCCCGTCAGGAACTGTGACCTTCGGAGCTTTACCGAACTCAAGAGTCACCATATTGGCGATGACTTTCTTCTGCTCCGTCTTCAGTGTCAGGACTCCAGCGTCGACCAAGGCTTGTATTCTGTCCTTGAGGACATAACACTTGTCAGTAGGATGGTGAATCATCCTATGGTAGAGGCAGTATTTAGGGTCATTTGTGCGCCCTATCTCATTGGGACGCCGAGCATCTGGCAGCTTCATTTTGTTCCCTTTGTGGAGCAGATGGAATATGGTGACCACCTGATCGTCTTTGAACGAATACTGCTTTGGAGGGAATTTAGGCTCCTGATTGTTGAAGCCACTCTTCTTGGCCTTCGACTGCACATCTCCGGATAACTCCACAGACATAGTCTCTTTGCCTTTAGCTTGAGAAGATTGCGGTAGGTCGCTACGCCCTTTATTGTTCATCCCCCACTTGCCTCTAGGGGCGGATGGTTCGAACTTTTTAGCCGACTTCTCGGCTATCTCAGCTTGTTCGACCAATTCTTTCCAAGTGTGGGCTTTAACAGCCCCCATGCGAACTTTCACTTGGTCTAGAAAGTTGTGTCTGCATGTCTGTAAGAGCATGGGTAATGGCATCCCTGCTGGGCACATCAAGGATAAGTTTCTGAACCGTTCAATGTAGTCACGGACAGATTCGCCCTTCTTCTGTACAGTGGAGAGGAGCTTGTCCATGGTCACTTCGGTGTCGTCCTCATAGAAACGAGAGAGGAACCGAGTTTCCAGGTCGATCCAGGAGTTGATAGAGCCCGGGGGAAGACTTCGGAACCAGTCAAATGCCACCCCCTTTAAGGTGCCAATGAATAGCCTGGCTATGATGGCGTCATTGCTTATAACATTACCGGTCTGAGACCGAAAATAGTAGATGTGCTGATTTGGCGAGCTCTTTCCGTCATAGGTATGCAACGTTGGTGGTTTGAACTTCGGTGGATATGGCACCGAATCCCACTCCGGCGGATAAGGACGGACTGCCCCTACCTCTTTAATTCATCCCTCTGAGTTAGGGATGCGATTTGAGCCTGGAGGCCCTTAAGGACTTCGGCGTCTAAGGAAGAACCCTCCTTGGATTTCTCCGGCTTTGGTTGCTCATTGTTGAAGTGTTCCTCCTCATCGTGATTGCTCCCGGCATCATTGTTATTCCGGTTACTGAGGAGTTGAGCGAGCATCTGTTGAATGTTGTCCAGGGCTTCTTGCTGGGTTTTGGAAGTTTGCTCCTGAGCTTCCAGGCGCCGACGAAGATCGTCGTTGACGTTATCAGCCATATTGACTGATGCTCTGTCTGTTCGCACCGAGCTAACTGTCGCTGAAGAGGCGTACCCACTATCTTCATCTTCTTCGTCCGATGATTAGAGTGATCTCCTGGGTTCTGGCGAGGCTAGGGCCGTCGAGGAGGAAGGCTGTTCATAAGTGTAGGGTATCGCCACCCTGGATCTGGTGTTTCGGAAAACACCTTCTTCATGCACCAAAACTTCACCTAAGCCTGGGCTGTAATCTGGATCTGGGGAGCTGTAGGGGATGTTGTCAGCTGTTTGTCTTCCCTGCGCAGCTCTCGCCCTCTCCAAGTCATGTTGACGGATGCGGAGGGTAGATCTCGCAAGATACTCCTTCTGCGATGCTTCATCGGGGCTTGTACCGATAGCCGATCAAAAACTGACCGTCGTCTTGGAGGCGTGGGGGGGATTGGTCATAGCCGGCAATGGACCGAGTGGAGTGTCACCAGCTGACATCCCACTTGTCGATAACAGGGGGAAGAGGTTTGTCTATCCGTCAACAATTTCCCCAAATCAGACCCGGTTGGGTCCCTGCAATCGAGCGCAAAGGCTCTTTTGGATCGCACATAGGACGATGTCCTGCTTCTTTTATCCCTGCAGATGGGATTAGCACTGAATAGTGCTTCGGTCCTAGCTTCGCCACAAAGCGCAGGCTTAGCGCTTGACGAACTGGAGAGCGGAGCACGCTGCGGTGCTTTACCCGCTATGCTGCTGCGAAGGCAATTAGCCTTAGATAACACTCTGGTCCTAGCCTCGCGGCCATGGATGCAGTAAGTATGTTGTGGTACAGTAGCTCCGCTCATAAGAACGGTGCTGGCACAAGGCATTGCTGCTCTTGAATTGGGCGACGGTTTGATTGCCGTCTTGACTTTATGATTGGAGCAGACAGGCATCTTGCCTTTTTCTTCGCGAGAGAGGCGCGGTTTAGGCGTAGCTACGCCTGAAGTTTCGGTTGGAAACTTTTGTTCAGGCTTCCATATCCGCCTTGGCAGAGGAGACTTAGGTTCGCAGGGAACCTGATTAGCCACACACGAGGCTAAGGGGTGTTGGCAGAATTCTGCTTCCGGTTTCTGATTTGAAACCTTGGTCGTGGAAACCTTCCTATGCTTCCGTGCTCAAAGCATTGGGCCACCCCCAGAGAGGACTTCTTCAAATCTTGCTTGATCGAACTGAACCACAGTTCTCACAAGTAAAGGAATCAGACTACGGACGTGCTTCCTTGTTGCGCCAAATAACCGCAGTAGGTTCGTAGAGAACCTTTTCAGTCTCCGCAGAGACTTTCCTTGAAGATTTAGCCAGAGAAGCTCTGGCTGCACCGGCAATTTTGAATTCAGAATTAGACCCGAGGGTCTGTTCGTCGCATTGCAACACTTGATTCTCGGCAGTGGAGAATTTCATCCCCAGCGGAGTCGCCATCTTGTTTTCCATTATGTTTGCAAAGGGGGAAAAACTTACAATAAAAGGGTTGAGGAGCTAAATTACAAGTATTCTTAAAAAGATTACAAGTAGATCTCCTCAGAGATTCTGGAGAAGTGTGCAGATAGGAGTCTGGTCAGCGCGCGACCACTTTGTCCCTTTGACGATGCGAGCGATGAGATTCCCTTCTCGCCTGGTTCCGGGAATCAGAGAATAGAAGGTTGGTAGAACCCTCTTGCTGCTTCTCAAAATCGCCTTCAATTAGGAATTCCTTCTCGCCTGGTTCTGGAGATTCCTTGAGAAGAAGGACGATGTTAGGGTATCAACACCCTGGATAGAGAAAGCAATTCTCTAAAAGGTCTCTGAATTCGAGAGCGCACGGTGCGTTATGAAGAAGCCTCTACTTGTGGAGTCCTCTTGTGTGCCTATGCGTGCGTATTCGTGCCTCTCCTTGTACCATTGATGGGCTATTTATAGGGAGAGCAAGGGTATAATCGTCCCTTGAAGATATGGAAACAGATTGAGTCAAATTTGTTTAAATCTGGAAAGTAGCCTTGCTGCGAGGCTAGGATCAGCTTCTGCGAAGCTAGAATTGGCAGGTCGGTGGACCTTCTCGATCTGTTTTGATCCTTTCCATATCGTTAGAGGATTTCCCCTGATCTTATTACTCATTTTAGGAGAGTCAAGAGATTGTGGCAATCAACTGCCAAATTTGATCTCTGATTGGATTTGATCTGATTGTATCCGATCTCATCCGGAGATTTGATTGGTCAAAGGTTGACCATAGTAGTTTCATAGCGGCGCTGTCCGCATTGAGCTCGTAGCGGGGCTAGAGGCAGCTTTTGGCGAAGTCCGAAAAAAACCCTTTGGCGGAGCTGGAAGTCCTCTGTGGCGAAGTTTGCTGTTAGCTTCCTGGCGAGGCTTTGGATGGCTTCGAGGCGAAGTCAAGTGATATTAGCCTCTCAAGCGAGGCTATCCCTTTGGGCTCATGCGATGCTAAGTGCTAGCACCTTAGACCTGCTGAGGTCTGTTTAGAAACAATCCGGGTTCACTGTCTGCTTGCTGGATCAGTGGAGTCCAAGTTGCTTCCTTGTCCCTCGGAGATAGGTGAAAACTGGTCTTCAGCTCGTCTGTCACTTGTCTTTTGTAAATGTCAACAAGTTTAGACATTGTTCGGACCAATAAGAATCTTGTCTTTTTTAAGTGTCAACAGCAGTATACCCCCAATGGTGTTCGGAACGAAGTATGCTTCTCGTCGTCAGGATACATCTTAATCTGATTGTACCCTGAGAAGCCGTCCATAAAAGACATTCTTTCGAATCCACAGGTGTTGTCAATCATGACATCGGTGATGGGCAGTGGGAATTCGTCTTTAGGACAAGCCGTATTGAGATCGCGGTAGTCGATGCAGATCCGTATCTTCCCATTCTTCTTGAGGACGGGAACGATATTGGCAACCCAATCTGGATGTTGTTCCTCCCGTATGAAGCCACATGCAATGAGCTTGTGAACTTCGGCTTCAATAGCCTCCATAATATTTGGGCAAAACCGACGTTGTTGCTTCTTGACTGGCTTGGGTTGAGCTTGATATTCAGACGATGCATGATTATTTGCGGATCAAGTCCGGGCATATCGTCGTAATTCTATGCGAAGACGTCTATGTACTCCTTTACGAGTATTATTAATTCTTTCTTTTCCATAAGTGACAAGCTTTCACTTATAAATATGGGTTTAGGGTGATCTTGACTACCCAAGTTGACCTGCATCACCTTGTCTTCAGTAGGTGGTTCGCGTAGTTCGAATCGCTTTTCCCATTGGAGATCTAATTACTGGGCCCATGGTTCCTCATCAATAGCTTCCGCAGGCTCCAATTGACTGCTCGAGGTCATATTAACGGTGAGATTCTCGAACACCATTCCCACACTGACATCTGAGTCCCACTCGGAGGATGAGGCGGAATGCGATGGAATTGGTTCGTCATCTTTGAATTGAACCGTTGCTGGCGATGTGGGTGTAACGTATCCTAATCCCCTGCGTGTATTATCATAGTAATTTACAGGCTTCCCTTTTGGCACAAAGTTACACAGCAAATTACGCCTTCCTTTTTCGAAATTCAGGCCCTCTCTATGCTTTAGGTTGTACCCCATTTTCTTCATAATATGGCGTGCTGGTCGCGCGTAATGGAAGAATAGTGGGGTGTTTGAGTCTGAACTTGAATCTGTGGCTGCCGACCCCCGTGGTTGGGTTCTGCCAAAAATTATCGGTGACTGACCTTCTTTGGATTGAGGGATCACTAAAGCGGCCCCTTCTATAGATTCCACGGGTGTACCGGATGCACTTGGTCTATGTAAAGGCGTGTGCAGAGAGCTATCCGTAATGGTTTCAAACCCAACACTCGCAAGATAATCAAAAGAGATATTATCATTAATTACCCATTCACCTTCATCTTCAGAAGGAGTATTACATTGGGGATTATTAAGACATGCTATAATTGGTTCACCAATCAAAATGGCTGGCATGCCTGCTTCAGATTCTGCATCCGCCTCATTGCCACTATCATCATCATTTGGCAATGGTTCTTTGGATGTTTCACCAGTCTCTTGATACAGGAGAGCGTCAGTGAAGTAATTTTCGACCCCTTTGAATGGTTGCTTCTCAGCGAAGACAGTTCGTACTGTTGTCTCATCTTCAACATATTTGAAGCACTGGTGCAGAGTAGAGGGGACGATCCAGTTGGCATGGATCCACGGTCGTCCTAACAGCAAGTTGTATGACGTGTCAGCATCAATGACATAGCATGTTACTTCTGACTTCAGGCTCCCGATTCGACAACGGAGTCGAATTTTTCCAAGTGGATGACTACTCCCAGCGTTAAAACCGTATATTGTAGTAGTGGTTGCGGACAACCTATATAGTGGTATACCGAGGAAGTAGAGGAGCCTTTTGGGATGATGCTGAGTGCAGACCCCGGATCAACCTGTATCCATTCAATGCATGTTGAACCGATATATCCGGTGTAGTACAGAGGTCGATCGTGCTTGTTATCCTTGAGAAGCATATCTTCCGCTGTGAAGGTAATAGCGGGCACCTTTGATTGTGCATGATGGCATTCAGGGCATGGAGACTGAGCATCATCTTTAGGGGTCTCTGGCATATATATATCAGGAATGATTCTGAATTATCCAGGGCATCCCTGAGTGCTTCTCTCGTCTCTTTTGAGAGACAAAGGAGCTCGTGTATTGTAATACGAGCTGGGATATTAGCCAGCTGGGCCAATATATCAAAACGAAAGGGCGTGTCAAGCCCTGGGCCTAAAGGCTTCTTCAGGACATGGTCGAACCGGACCTCCTGAGGCTTCTCTTTACCCTTGGTTGGAACCCAAGCGGATGCTGGTACTTGTACTGACGTCGTTTGCTGTTGTGTCTCGTCAGTAGCTTTCTCATACTGTTTAAAGTATGATTTTCCAGATCGAGTACCCGTCGGCTGAGGTACATCGACCTGCGTCGCGCACGCGTGCTTTTCTTCTTCAGAATCACTGAGAGAGGCTGACGTAATATTGTCATCGTCTGGCAGGATGGAGATGACATTACAAGATTTGTCCTTCGACTTGGACTTCTTTGAATCCCACTGTACGTCTTGGATAAGGTCTGGGTGTATCCACATGACTTCCCCTGTCTCCAATGTCAAGGGAACAAGACCTCTATTATCCTGAGTTTTAGCCGCAGGATGTTTGACTTCCAGTCGTGGCACAGGGACTGGATAAGTCCCGTCGGGAACTGTGACCTTCGGGGTTTTGCCGAACTCGAGGGTCACCATATTGGCAGTGACTTTCTTCTGCTCTGATTTCAGTGTCAGGACTCCAGCGTTGATCAAGGATTGAATTTTGTCCTTGAGGACAAAGCACTTGTCGGTAGGATGGTGAATCATCCTGTGGTAGAGATAGTATTTAGGATCGTTCGTGCGTCCTATCTCATTGGGACGTCGAGCCTCTGGTAACTTCATTTTATTCCCTTTGTGGAGCAAATGGAATATTGTGACCACCTGATCGTCTTTGAAGGAGTACTGTTTCGGGGGAAACTTAGACTCCTGATTATTGAAGCCACTCTTCTTGGCCTTCGACTGAACATCCCCGAACAATTCTACGGACATAGCTCCTTCCCTTTGGCTTGGGCTGACTGCGCCATGTCGCTACGTCCTTTATTGTTCATACCCCATTTGCCTTTAGGGGTGGATGGTTCGAACTTTTTAGCCGACTTTTCGGCTATCTCAGCTTGTTCGACCAGTTCTTTCCAGGTATGGGCTTTGACAGCCCCCATGCGAACCTTTACTTGGTCTAAGAAGTTGTGCCTGCACGTCTGTAAGAGCATGGGTAATGGTATCCCTGCTGGGCACATCAAAGATAAATTTCTGAACCGCTCAATGTAGTCACAGACAGATTCGCCCTTCTTCTTCACGATGGAGAGGAGCTTGTCCATGGTTACCTCGGTATCGTCCTCATAGAAACGAGAAAGGAATCGGTTTCCAGGTCGATCCAGGAATTGACGGAGCCCGGAGGGAGACTTCAGAACCAATCAAATGCCACCCCCTTTAAGGTGCCAATGAACAGCCTAGCCATGATGGCATCATTGTCTATAACATTACCGGTCTGAGACCAAAAATAGTAGATGTGCTGGTTTGGTGAGCTCTTACCATCAAAGGTATGCAATGTTGGTGGTTTGAACTTTGGTGGGTATGGCACTGAATCCCACTCCAGCGGGTAAGGACGGACTGCCCCTACTTTCTTTAATTCATCCCTCTGAGTTAGGGATGCAATTTGAGCTTGGAGGCCCTTAAGGACTTCAGCGTATAAAGAAGAACCCTCCTTGGACTTTTCCGTTTTTGGCTGGTCATTGCTAAGATGTTCTTCCTCATCATGGTTGCTCCCGGCATCATTATTGTTCTGGTTATTGAGGAGTTGAGTGAGAATCTGTTGAATGTTGTCCAAAGCTTCTTGCTAAGTTTTGAAAGTTTGCTCCTGAGCTTCCAAACACCGACGAAGGTCGTCGTTAGCATTATCAGCCATATTGACTGATGCTCTGTCTGTTCGCACTGAACTGACTGTCGCCGAAGAGGCGTACCCACTATCTTCATCTTCTTCATCAGGCCACTGGACTGATCTTCTCTTTGGTTCTGGTGAGCTTACTGCCGTTGAGGAAGATGGCTGTTCATAACTGTAGGGTATTGCAACCCTAGATCTGGTTTTCGGAAGACACCCTCTTCATGCCCAAGACTTTGCCTAAGCCTGGGCTGTAATCTGGATCTGGGGAGCTGTAGGGAGTGTTGTCGGACGCTTGTCTGCCCCTGCGCAGCTCTTGTCCTCTTCCGGTCATGTTGACGGATGCAGAGGGTAGGTCTCGCGAGACGCTCCTTTTATGATGTTTCACCGGGGCTTGCACCGACAGTCGAGCAAAAACTGATCGTCGACCTGGAGGAGTGGCGGAGATTGGTCCTAGCTGGCAATGGACCGAGTGGAGTGTTACCAACTGACATCCCACTTGTTGAGAACAGGGGGGAGTAGTTTGGAACGATTCCGACTTCCGTTTGTTTGTCAAGAATTCCCGCAAGTCAGACCCAATCGGGCCTAAACGATCCAGCGCAGAGGCTCTTTTGGATCGCGCATAGGACGATGTCCTGCTCCTTTTATCACCACAGAGGGGATTAGCACACAATAGTGCTTCAGCTCTAGCTTCGCGGCTAAGAACCTTGGAAACGCCCTTGGGCGCTGAAGCTGCATAAGCAACGATGTAACGCCCCGATCTCGAGGGTACGGAGACGTCACTGCGACGTATATACGCAGGTCATAAATACCCTTACGTATATACGCTAAGCATCAGTACAGGCAAGAATCACAGTACCACAATACGTAGTATTTATACACATGCCAACATAAGGAGTACAATTTACAAAGTTATCACAGAGTGTGATATACTATTACATGTATCGTATATCACAGCCAGGTACAAAAGTAAAATTTACAATATGAATACAAGATGCTCACGAGCTGAAGGAAAATCCCGCAAGCTGGAAGAAAAAGTCGGGTACGAAGGGAACCAAGATTAGTCAGCCTGCTCTGAGAGGAAAACTTGATCTTCGGTGGAGGGCTCCACTTCAATCCAAGCTTCAGAACCTGAACATACAAATTCAAGGGAGTCAGAACCTCCCAACAAATGTTCAGGTTACAGCCAAGTGGCATAAGAGATAAGTGTATGAGAGTTGATATAGCATTATGCATAATAAACATGTAAAGGGGGCACGACGTATTATAGATGGAAAAACCCGAATGCATCGACAAACTCGGTAAAGCATACAACGGATCCATAGTTGGCATCTTTTATTATTATTATTACTCGTCTTACCCTGATGTCTAGATATGTGGACTAGCGTCCCAGCACATATATATCCACATCTGAGTAAAGCAAGGTTTGTTATTGGAAACCAGCGGGGGTATCAACGAACAATGTTTACAGTGGGTCCCGTGCATACCCGGGACCACGGCCCAGGATGTTCCGTTGCTTGGAGACAGAACCTACCGCAAGGCGATTCAGGAGGGTCTTATGGATGCCCTTATCAAGATGGTACCAGGAAAGAGGAAGCCAGCTCTCCCCTCGGTCCCCTGGAGGCCCACAGGTCAGACCGGAAGTTTTAGTTGCACAACATGCCTAATACCACTGTAAACACGAACATGTATTGATAGCCGCGAGTTTCCCCCGACCCGATGCAAGTTGTTCCTTTTTATGATTTATTATGTATTTATCAGATTCCGGGAATGAGCAGGAATAAGTCAGGAATACATGTATCTCAGGAGTACAGTAAGTACTATAAAGAAATCAAGATGTCAGGTCATCATTCCCGTTGTCGTGATAATTATAAGAGTCAAGTGTATCATGCCGGGTGTCAAGTGATAGCATGACAAGAGGGTGATATTCGTCAAGTGACAAGTTATGTAATAACAAGGGGCAATTATCAGGTAGTAGTATGTCGGGTGACAGGTGATAACATATCGGTTGATAAGTGATACAACCAAGAGGAGATGAGCAAGCTGGAGGCACAGGCAGCGAACAGAGTTTAGACACTAATACGCTTGGCGAGGTTACCGGGACAACTCATTTTAGAATACGAGTAGAAAATCCGGTAGTAACTTTCCTATGCGAATTTAGTGAATAAAGCGCTGAGCGCTAAGTATGCTCACCAGATGGAGCTGAGAAACCTGACGGTCTCAAATCACTTCTCTTTCGAGATAGTGAGAGATCGGAGGCTGAACTGAGAACCTGACGGTCCCAATCACCTCTCTTTCAAGATAGTGAGAGACCGGGGGCTGAATGGCCGTACGAGTTGTTCTATCCTATTACAAGCATTACAATATATCAGTCCGGTTCAAATGAAGACATGCCCACAGATTATAACACACACACCCGTACAACCACATCGCACTAAGACCAAAGACAACATAATAATGATTTTAATACAAATCTATTTTCTGGCGAGGAAAATCACTCGCCTAAAACGCCACTTTTGAAGCTTGTGCGTCCGATTCCCCGGGATAGGAAAAATACCAAGCGAGCAAAGGAAAGGGGGGCTTGGCCTTTGGGTGGCCGCCGGCCCTAGGGTGGTGCGCCACCCCTTGGTGGTGGCCTAGGGAGTGGCCGGCCCCAAGGAGAGGGACGAGGAGAGGAAAGGGAAGATGATTTTGTTGGTGGTGGTGGTATTTGGTAAAGAAGATGGATTTTGGTGGAGTAATAAAAGAAAGTAAAGGAAGTAGTGGAGATGAAGGTGGTGTTGTGATGGTGAACTTGATGGTGAAAGTGAAGATGGTGGTGAAATTAGTAGAGATGATGGTGATGAAAAAGGTTATAAACATATGGTGGTGGTGTCGTTAGTGTTGTCGTTGTAATCGTCACCGGAATGATTACCGGAATAATCGTAAACGATTACCGGAATAATCACCGGAGATGTTACCGACGAAGAAGAGCTCGGCCCCAATCCAAAGGAGGTGGCCGGCCCTTGAGAAGAAGATGGGGTGGTGGTTTTGTGGAGAGGTTTTGTTGTAGTGGTAGTTTTTGGAAAAGGTAAAGGAGAAGGTGGAGGCTTTGGTGGAGTTTTTGGAGTTGTGGTAGTTTAAATGGAGATGGAGGAGGAAGAAGATGAAGGTAGGAAGTTAGGGAAGTTGTAGTGGTGGTGGTTGTGGTGGAGATGAAGGAGGAGTTGGTGGTGGTTAAGGTGTTGGTGAAGAGAAAAATGAAGTGAAATGAAGAAGGAAAGGTTTATATAGGAATTGGATTTGTGAAGGTGATGTAAATAAATATTTAGAGAGGGGGTTTTTATAAAATGGAGAGGGTGAGGTGTCCCTCTCTTGGCCGGCCATGGTGATGGGAGAGAGGTTGGATATTTTGGAGAAGATATTTTTGGTGTTTAGATATTTTTGGTGGAAAGTTGTAGAAGATAATGGAAGAATGGAGAATTTGGTTGAAGGAAAAGGAAAGAAAGAAAAAGGAAAAAGGAAAAGAAAATGAAAAAAGGAAGATATTCTCTTGGAAGAAAAAGTGAAAATAATTAGAGTGACGGATTCCCAGGATTCGGTTGCGGATGCGGAAAACTTTCGGAAAAATACCGAAATCGTCCGAAAATCAAGTATCTCAGAACGACCCGCAAAAATTCTCAAAAATCAAGAATATTATTTTAAGAATCATGGTGAAATTTGTTTCAAGAAATTATTTATAGTTTTTAAATTAAAAATCTTGGAATCGGCCGCCAATATCGGTCGACACCAAATCTGGCAGAAATCTGATAAATTCTGAAAATTCCCAAAAAAAAGAATTAAGGTAGTAAATATTATTCTAAGTAGATATATGAAAGCAGTTTCTCAAAATTTGACCCCAGTTGTAAATTAAAAATTCAGGAATAAACCAGCGGTACCGATTAATCCCGATTTTAGGGTATTTAAAAAAATAATTCAGAAAAAATCTGAAAAATCATGAAAAATCTAGAATATTGGGAAATAGTGTTTAAAACTAAAATTGACCCAATCAGATTACCAGAGAGATCAAATAATGTAGTACTTCCATTGTACGAGAAATAAAATTATAAAGTGTTTAACAAATCAGGATACGCATCTGAGTACTATTCTGAGGATGGGGTGTTACAATCCATCCATCTTGCAAAAAAAATTTCGTCCTCGAAATTTCAGGAAGGGGAATATGATGGTAGAGAAGAATAGGAAGAAAGAATTTTACCAACTAAGATGTAAATAGTTGAGGGTAACGCTCACGAATAACATCCTCTCGTTCCCACGTGGCCTCCCCTGGAACATGCCAATTCCAAGAAACCAATACTAACGGTATTGCCTTATTCTTCAGAGTCTTGATACTTTTGTCCAGAATGGCCATCGGTTGTTCTTTATAGGACAGATCTGGTTGTAGTTCCAATTCAGAGTGATTTAGAATATGACTTTCATCCTTGACATACTTCCGTAGCTGTGATATATGAAAGACATTATGAATTCCTTCCAATGACGGTGGTAATGCCAATCAGTAAGCTACATCTCCCACGCGATCCAAAATCTCGAATGGGCCGATATATCTTGGACTAAGTTTCCCGCGAGTACCGAATCGGATTACCCCTTTTGTTGGTGATATCTTTAAAAATACATGATCACCTGTTCTGAATTCCAATGGTCTTCTATTAATGTCTGCCCAACTCTTCTGCCGGTTCTGCGCTGCACGGAGTTGATCCCTGATAATTCTGACTTTATCTGTTGTCTGAACTAGTATATCTGGCCCCAAAAGTCTTCTCTCACCGACTTCGTCCCAACATAACGGTGACCTACATTTTCTGCCATACAAAGCTTCAAATGGAGCCATCTTGATACTGGCCTGATAGCTGTTATTATAAGAGAATTCAGCCAAATGAAGATAATCTTCCCATGACCCTTTGAAGTCAATCATGCAGGCTCGCAGCATGTCTTCAAGAATTTGGATAGTTCGTTCAGATTGTTCGTCTGTCTGGGGGTGATATGAAGTACTGAATTTCAGACGAATTCCTAGATTTTCTTGGAGACTTTCCCAGAAATGTGATCGGAATCTTATATCTCTATCCGATACAATGCTAACCGGAACTCCATGTAGACGAACTATTTCCTTCATATATTTGTCTGCTAGAACTTCTGTTGTTTGACCTACTCTGAATGGTATGAAGTGAGCTGATTTTGTGAGGCGATCGATGATTACCCATACTGCATTATTACCCTTAGGACTGCGGGGTAGAGCCGTGACAAAATCCATGGTGACATGTTCCCACTTCCATTCGGGTATCGGTAAGGGTTGTAGAAGTCCAGCTGTTCTCTGGTGTTCTATTTTTATCCGCTGGCAAACCAGGCACTTGGCCACATACTGGGCTATCTCCCTCTTCATAGCATTCCACCAAAACTACTGCTTTATGTCTTGATACATTTTAGTTCCCCCTGGGTGTATGGAATAAGCCGAACTGTGTGCCTCTGCCAGAATTTTCTGTCGAACTTCTCCTTGGGGAACACAAATTCTGTTACCAAAATAAAGTGCATCATCTGAATGAATACGGATATCAGTTCTTAATCACGCCTCTACTTGAGCTCTGAATTTCTGTAATCTGGGGTCTTCCTTTTGAGCTTCTTTAATCTCATTCATCAGGGTTGATTGAATTTGAAAAGTCATTAACTGACCTGACTTATCAGTTCCTCGTACTAGCATTAAGTCCAATTTTGTGATGTCCTGGATCAACTCCTTCTGTTGAGTGAGTTGTACTAGCATTTTATTTTCTGGCTTCCTGCTCAATGCATCTGGTACTGTATTGACCTTGCCAGGATGATATTGTAAGTCTATATCATAGTCCGCCATCAATTCAAGCCACCATCTCTGTCTCATGTTTAATTCTTTCTGCGTGAAAATATACTTAAGACTCTTGTGATCAGTGTAGATTAACACCTTGTCTCCCAGAAGATAATGCCTCCAGATCTTCAATGCGAATATTACTGCTGCCAGCTCTAAGTCATGAGTTGGGTAATTTCTCTCATGTGGTTTCAATTGCCTGGATGCATAAGCTATAACATGATCATGTTGCATTAATACATACCCCAGGCCTTTTCCGGATGCATCACTGTATATAACCATTCCTCCTCTTCCTGAGGGAGTCCTCAAGACTGGAGCTGTAATGAGTCTTTTCTTTAATTGTTCAAATGCTGCAGTACATTCTTCTGTCCATATATACTTTTCTCCTTTTCGGGTGAGCTTTGTTAACGGGGCTGTGATCTTAGAGAAATCTTGGACAAAACGTCTGTAATATCCAGCTAATCCAATAAAACTCTTAATTTCTGTTACCGTCTTTGGAATTGGCCAGTCCTTTACTGTCTGGATTTTGCTGGGGTCAACTGAAATTCCTTCTTCTGAAATCATATGTCCAAGGAAAGCTATACAGTTTAACCAGAAGTCACACTTGCTCTGCTTAGCATGAAGTTGTTCCTGCTGGAGAGTCTGCAATACTACCCTCAAGTGTTCTGCATGCTCTCTGTCGTTCTTGGAATATATCAAGATGTCATCTATAAATACAACCACAAACTGATCCAAATATGGTGAGAACACTCTGTTCATCAAATCCATAAAGACTGCAGGGGCATTGGTAACTCCGAAGGGCATGACTAGAAACTCATAATGGCCATAACAAGTCCTGAATGCTGTCTTTGGAATATCTTCTTTCTTTACTTTTAGCTGATGATAACCCGATTGTAAATCTAATTTAGAAAATACTCGGGCTCCATGCAGTTGGTCAAAAAGATCATCAATTCTTGGTAAGGGATACTTATTCTTGATGGTAACTTTGTTCAATTCTCTATAGTCTATACATAACCGTTTACCACCATCCTTTTTGTTTGCCAATAGCACTGGAGCTCCCCATGGTAAAGTACTCGGCCTAATTAAACCCTTATCAGAGTATTCTTGTAGCTGTTTCTTTAGAATCTCTAACTCAGTGGGTGCCATTCTGTACGGAGCTTTGGATATTGGAACTGTGCCTGAAATAGTATCAATGGAGAACTCAACCATTCTGTCAGGTGGAAGTCCTGAGATTTCAGCAAACACTTCTGGGAATTCATCCCAAACCGGTACTTCCTTCTTCTGGATCTCGGTAGTAGTCATCTGAGTCTTTCTCTTGACAGACTTAAGTTCCCCGTCAAATTGAAATTCAGGCTGAAGTGGAATTTTGAAATTAATTTTCTTATTTCGACAATCAATAACCGCATAGTATTTGCTGAGCCAGGTCATGCCTAAGATTACGTCGTACCCTTTGGTGTCTAGTACGAGCATATCTATGGCCAATGTTTTGTTACATATTTCTACAGGGCAATTGATACAAATTTTAGAGGAGATGACTACTCCATTCCCTGTGCTAATCTCCCATTGGTGGTCTAAAGACTTAACAGGTATACAATGCAAGGCAATGAAATGATCTGATATGTAACAATGAGAAGCACCCGAATCAAAGAGGGCTAGAACAGGTTTTGAGTGTACCCTGATCTTACCTGTTACCACCTCTTCAGAAGTCTCAGCCTCTTCCGCTGTCAAGTTGTAGGCTTGTCCCCTTCCGCGACCTGCTGCAGTCCTAACTCCCCTTTGGACTGGGCGGATAACTTGCTGTTGGGGAGGGGGAGGGGCCCTTCTAGCCATTGGTCCCTGGTTCCTCTGTCCATTTGGTATTGGTGGTGCTGGCAAGGCTTGGTTCACTATTCCTGTCCTTTTATGGGGACAGCCTTCTAATGTATGGTCACTGGAACCACATACCAGGCATAATCCATTTGCCCTACGGCAATTTTGTTGAGAGTGACCTGGTTTCTGGCAATAATTACAAAAGGAAAATGATTGGGTTATCTGGAAAGGGGCTGGTCGAAATGGTCGTCTCATTGTCGGAACTTTTGCAGCTCTAAATGGACCTCCTCTCCCCATTTGTGGAAGTGGCCTCTTCATGGCCTGATTCCTTATCAGGTTAAGTTTCTTTTTCTTCAGTCCTCGCTCCACCTCCCTAGCTATAGTGAGGACCTGGGCATATGTTTTCAGCTGTTGAGGAATCAAAAGGACTTGAATATCCATTTGTAAGCCCTGTTGGAATCTACTTGCTCGCTTCTCTTCGTCTGTCACCATATATGAAGCAAAGCGGCTAAGCCTTAAGAACTCAGCGGCATACTCATCCACAGACCGGTTCCATTGCTGAAGTCGGATGAACTGTTCTTCCATCTCTCTCTGAGCTGTGGTAGGGAAGAATCTATTATAAAAGCTCTTAGAAAACTAGTCCCAAGTGATGGGTTTTTCCAGTCTTGCTTCCTCAGCTAGCCACCAGGTCCTGGCTATATCTTTTAGTTGAATCTTAGCGACCTCTACCTGATTTTCTTTTAGGACCCGGGCTGCATTCAAGAGATCTATGGTGTCGATCAGCCATTGTTCGGCATCTAGTGGTCTCTCTCCTCCTGTGAATATTGCCGGCTGCAACCGCCTGAAGTCTGATACATTCCCCGGCCTTTGTTCCTTAGGGGTTGTTAATCCTTGCCGAAGGAGTTCTGTTTGCTGTTGTTGATTTTCCATCATATTCTGGATAACCCTCAGAATATCAGCATTTTCTCCCATGGGTCCATTTGGTAATTGTCCGAAACTGTTACGACCCGTCCTTCTATTCATCTTTATGTTGGTAAAAAGATGACTGGAAAATGGAAAGATAGAAGGATTTTAGGACATAAGGAAAGGAGTCAAGAAGGAATAGATAACTTTGTACATTGTAGTTGGATTGTATAACTGAGACTCATGTATAGCAATTGCAAATTAATATTCCCTTAATTTGCTGCTTGATTGTACTGTAGGTGTGAGAGCCTAGGCTCTGATACCAACCTGTAACGCCCCGATCCCGAGGGTACGGAGACGTCACTGCGACGTATATACGCAGGTCATAAATACCCTTACGCATATACGCTAAGCATCAGTACAGGCAAGAATCACAGTACCACAAAACGTAGTATTTATACACATGCCAACATAAGGAGTACAATTTACAAAGTTATCACAGAGTGTGATATACTATTACATGTATCGTATATCACAGCCAGGTACAAAAGTAAAATTTACAATATGAATACAAGATGCTCACGAGCTGAAGGAAAATCCCACAAGCTGGAAGAAAGAGTCGGGTACGAAGGGAACCAAGATTAGTCAGCCTGCTCTGAGAGGAAAACTTGATCTTCGGTGGAGGGCTCCACTTCAATCCAAGCTTCAGAACCTGAACATACAAATTCAAGGGAGTCAGAACCTCCCAACAAATGTTCAGGTTACAGCCAAGTGGCATAAGAGATAAGTGTATGAGAGTTGATATAGCATTATGCATAATAAACATGTAAAGGGGGCACGACGTATTATAGATGGAAAAACCCGAATGCATCGACAAACTCGGTAAAGCATACAACGGATCCATAGTTGGCATCTTTTATTATTATTATTACTCGTCTTACCCTGATGTCTAGATATGTGGACTAGCGTCCCAGCACACATATATCCACATCTGAGTAAA
This sequence comes from Agave tequilana, assembly GCA_038442645.1. Classification (NCBI taxonomy): domain Eukaryota; kingdom Viridiplantae; phylum Streptophyta; class Magnoliopsida; order Asparagales; family Asparagaceae; genus Agave; species Agave tequilana. The sequence goes on from JAVJIF010001509.1 coordinate 326,766, forward strand.
GCAAGGTTTGTTATTGGAAACCAGCGGGGGTATCAACGAACAATGTTTACAGTGGGTCCCGTGCATACCCGGGACCACGGCCCAGGATGTTCCGTTGCTTGGTGACGGAACCTACCGCAAGGCAATTCAGGAGGGTCTTATGGATGCCCTTATCAAGATGGTACCAGGAAAGAGGGAGCCAGCTCTCCCCTCGGTCCCCTGGAGTCCCACAGGTCAGACCGGAAGTTTTAGTTGCACAACATGCCTAATACCACTGTAAACACGAACATGTATTGATAGCCGCGAGTTTCCCCCGACCCGATGCAAGTTGTTCCTTTTTATGATTTATTATGTATTTATCAGATTCTGGGAATGAGCAGGAATAAGTCAGGAATACATGTATCTCAGGAGTACAGTAAGTACTATAAAGAAATCAAGATGTCAGGTCATCATTCCCGTTGTCGTGATAATTATAAGAGTCAAGTGTATCATGCCGGGTGTCAAGTGATAGCATGACAAGAGGGTGATATTCGTCAAGTGACAAGTTATGTAATAACAAGGGGCAATTATCAGGTAGTAGTATGTCGGGTGACAGGTGATAACATATCGGTTGATAAGTGACACAACCAAGAGGAGATGAGCAAGCTGGAGGCACAGGCAGCGAACAGAGTTTAGACACTAATACGCTTGGCGAGGTTACCGGGACAACTCGTTTTAGAATATGAGTAGAAAATCCGGTAGTAACTTGCCTAGACGAATTTAGTGAATAAAGCGCTGAGCGCTAAGTATGCTCACCAGATGGAGCTGAGAAACCTGACGGTCTCAAATCACTTCTCTTTCGAGATAGTGAGAGATCGGAGGCTGAACTAAGAAACCTGACGGTCCCAATCACCTCTCTTTCAAGATAGTGAGAGACCGGGGGCTGAATGGCCGTACGAGTTGTTCTATCCTATTACAAGCATTACAGTATATCAGTCCGGTTCAAATGAAGACATGTCCACAGATTACAACACGCACACCCGTACAACCACATCGCACTGAGACCAAAGACAACATAATAATGATTTTAATACAAATCTATTTTCTGGCGAGGAAAATCACTCGCCTAAAACGCCACTTTTGAAGCTTGTGCGTCCGATTCCCCGGGATAGGAAAAATACCAAGCGAGCAAAGGAAAGGGGGGCTTGGCCTTTGGGTGGCCGCCGGCCCTAGGGTGGTGCGCCACCCCTTGGTGGTGGCCTAGGGAGTGGCCGGCCCCAAGGAGAGGGAGGAGGAGAGGAAAGGGAAGATGATTTTGTTGGTGGTGGTGGTATTTGGTAAAGAAGATGGATTTTGGTGGAGTAATAAAAGAAAGTAAAGGAAGTAGTGGAGATGAAGGTGGTGTTGTGATGGTGAACTTGATGGTGGAAGTGAAGATGGTGGTGAAATTAGTAGAGATGATGGTGATGAAAAAGGTTATAAACATATGGTGGTGGTGTCGTTAGTGTTGTCGTTGTAATCGTCACCGGAATGATTACCGGAATAATCGTAAACGATTACCGGAATAATCACCGGAGATGTTACCGACGAAGAAAAGCTCGGCCCCAATCCAAAGGAGGTGGCTGGCCCTTGAGAAGAAGATGGGGTGGTGGTTTTGTGGAGAGGTTTTGTTGTAGTGGTAGTTTTTGGAAAAGGTAAAGGAGAAGGTGGAGGCTTTGGTGGAGTTTTTGGAGTTGTGGTAGTTTAAATGGAGATGGAGGAGGAAGAAGATGAAGGTAGGAAGTTAGAGAAGTTGTAGTGGTGGTGGTTGTGGTGGAGATGAAGGAGGAGTTGGTGGTGGTTAAGGTGTTGGTGAAGAGAAAAATGAAGTGAAATGAAGAAGGAAAGGTTTATATAGGAATTGGATTTGTGAAGGTGATGTAAATAAATATTTAGAGAGGGGGTTTTTGTAAAATGGAGAGGGTGAGGTGTCCCTCTCTTGGCCGGCCATGGTGATGGGAGAGAGGTTGGATATTTTGGAGAAGATATTTTTGGTGTTTAGATATTTTGGTGGAAAGTTGTAGAAGATAATGGAAGAATGGAGAATTTGGTGGAAGGAAAAGGAAAGAAAGAAAAAGGAAAAAGGAAAAGAAAATGAAAAAAGGAAGATATTCTCTTGGAAGAAAAAGTGAAAATAATTAGAGTGACGGATTCCCGGGATTCGGTTGCGGATGCGGAAAACTTTCGGAAAAATACCGAAATCGTCCGAAAATCAAGTATCTCGGAACGACCCGTAAAAATTCTCAAAAATCAAGAATATTATTTTAAGAATCATGGTAAAATTTGTTTCAAGAAATTATTTATAGTTTTTAAATTAAAAATCTTAGAATCGGCCGCCAATATCGGTCGACACCAAATCTGGCAGAAATCTGATAAATTCTGAAAATTTCCAAAAAAAAAATTAAGGTAGTAAATATTATTCTAAGTAGATATGTGAAAGCGGTTTCTCAAAATTTGACCCCAGTTGTAAATTAAAAATTCAGGAATAAACCAGCGGTACTGATTAATCCCGATTTTAGGGTATTTAAAAAAATAATTCAGAAAAAATCTGAAAAATCATGAAAAATCTAGAATATTGGGAAATAGTGTTTAAAACTAAAATTGACCCAATCGGATTACCAGAGAGATCAAATAATGTAGTACTTCCATTGTACGAGAAATAAATAAGAGAAAATAATAAATAAAAATAACAAAGTGTTTAACAAATCAGGATACGCATCTAAGTACGTATTCTGAGGATGGGGTGTTACAAACGATATCAGCACTTGGGGACAATCCCTTAACTCCGCCACAAGGCGCGAGCTCAGCGCTTGACAAACTGGAGAGCGGAGCACGCTGTGGTGCTTTATCCGCTATGCTGCTGCGAAGGCGATTAGCCTTAGATAGTGCTTTGGCTCTAAGCTCGGGCTCAAAGCTTTGGAAACACCCTTGGGTGCTGAAGCTGCATAAGCAACGCTATCAGCATTTTGGGACGATCCCTTTGCTCCGCTGCGAAGAGCGAACCTAATACTTGGAGGACTGGGGGACGAAACACGCTGTGATGCTTTGGTTCCAGCTTCGCGGCTATGAACTTTGCGCGTAGGCTGTGGTACAGTAGCTTCGCTCATAAGAACGAGACTGGCGCGAGTTGTTGCTCTTGAGTTGGACGAAGGTATGGTCGCCGCTGTAACTTCGCGGCTGGCAGCATTGTCGGAGCAGGCAGGCATCTTGCCTTTTTCTTCGCGAGAGAGACGCAGTTCTGGCGTAGCTATGCCTGAGGCTTTGCCCAGAGCCTTCTATTTAGGCCTCCACATCTTCTTTGGCAAGGGAGACTTAGGTTCGCAAGGAACCTGACTAGCCACACGCGAGGCTGAGAGGTGTTGGCAGAATTCTGCTTCTGGTTTCTGTTCTGAAACCTTGGTCATGGAGACCTTTCTATGCTTCCATGCACGAAGCATTAGACCACCCCCAGAGAGGACTTCTTCGAATTTTTCTTGGTCGAAGTGAACGACCAGGTTCTCGAAAGTGATGGACTTGGACTGCGGGCGTGCTTCCTTGTTACGCCAGAGGACCGCAGTAGGCTCACAGAGAGCCTTATCGGTCTCTTCAGAGACTTTCCTTGAAGATTTAGCCAGAGGGGCTCTGGCTGCACCGGCTTTTCTGAATTCAGAGATAGACCCGAAGGTCTGTTCATCGCATTGCGACACTTGGTTCTCAGCAGTGGAGAATTCGATCCCCAGCGGAGTCGCCACCTTGTTTTCCATTGATTTGCAAAGGGGAAAACTTACAAAAAAGGGTCGAGGAGCTAAATTACAAGTATTCTAAAAGATTACAAGTAGATCTCCTCTGAGATTCTGGAGAAGTGTATCGATAGGAGTCTGGTCAGCGCGCGACCACTTTGTCCCTTTGACGATGCGAGCGATTAGATTCCCTTCTCGCCTGGTTCGGGGAATCGAAGAACAGAAGGTTGGTAGAACCTCCTTGTTACTTCTCAAAACCGCCTTCGCTTAGGAATTCCTTCTCGCCTGGTTCCGTAGATTCCTTGAGAAGAAGGTATTAGGGTATCAGCACCCTGATTAGAGAAGCAGTTCTCTAAAGCCTCTGAATTATTGGAAGCAAGAGAATAAGTCTCTGTTTCGCCGTCTTTCTGTTTTTCAGCCTCTGTGTGCTTTTATGCGCCCCTCTCTCCTTGTGCCCCTGGTGGGCTATTTATAGGGAGAGCAAGGGTATAATTGTCCCTTGAAAATATAGAAACAGATCGAATTAAATCTGTTTAAATCTAGAAAGTAGCCTTGCTGCGAGGCTAGGATCAGCTTCTGCGAAGCTAGAAGTAGCAGGTCAGTTGATCCTCTTGATCTGTTTTGATCCTTTCCATATAGTTGAAAGATTTTCCCTGATCCTCTTACTCGTTTTAGAAGAGTCAAGAGATTATGGAAATCAACTGCCAAATTTGGTCTCAGATTTGATCTTGATTGGATTTGATCTCAATCCTGATTAGATTTGATTGGTCAAAGGTTGACCATAGCAGACCAGCAGCGGAGCTGCCGCGTTGAGCTCACAGCGGAGCTGGAAAGCGCATATGGCGAAGTCAGAAGACAGCTCTTCAGCGGAGCTAGATATCATCTGTGGCGAAGCTACCGAACATCCTTCTGCGCGGTTGCGTGTGGCTTCAAGCGAAGTTAACTCTCTCTGCGGAGTTAACTGAGCACTTCCGGCGAAGTTGGATGATCTTAGCCTCTTAGGCGAGGCTATCCCCTTGGGCTCATGTGATGCTAAGTGCTAGCATCTTAGACCTGCTAAGGTCTGTTTAGAGACAATCCGGGCTCACTGTCTGCTTCACTGGATCAGTAGAGTCCAAGTTGCTTCTTTGTCCCTCGGAGATGGGTGAAAACTGGTCGTCAGCCTATCTGTCACTTGTCTTTTGTAAATGTCAACAAGTACAGAACTGGTCGTCAGCTTGTCTGTCACTTGTCTTTTGTAAATGTCAACAAGTTTAGACATTGTTCAGGCCAGTCAGCTTGTCTGTCACTTGTCTTTTATAAATGTCAACAAGTTTAGACATTGTTCAGGCCAGTCAGAATCTTGTCTTTTTTTAAAGTGTCAACAGTACCGACTCTGGGTTTCTACCTACTCCCAGGCTAGCTACCCAATTGGTCTAGGACTTGCATCCTTATGGGTTTTGTGGTAGCTACCAAGAGTGTGCTTAGACCTCGAGCGTACTTTAGCCTCCGAGCTCTCGCCCACTTCCTCGAAAGAGGAGTGCGCTTAGACCGTCAGGTCTCTCATGCTCCGCCTGGTAGGTATGCTTAGTGATCAACGCTTTATCACTATATTCGTCTAGACAGAACTCTGTCAGATTTTAGACTTTCCTTTTAAGCCGAATCAGTCCAGTAGCTCCGTCAAGCGCTCTAGTGACTAAACCTACTTTTTGTCTGCGCCTTCAACACTGCTTAAGCTCCGCTTGATTGTGATTGGCTGTTACGCTATCACTTGACATGTTATCTCTTGATGTGCTAACACTTGTCGTACTATGACCTGCCACCTGCCTCTTGTTATGGTATCATTTATCACCTGCCACCTGCCTAATCATTTGTCATCTTAATATTAACACCTACCTGTCATGTTTAATTCTTGACTCATGATTATCACATTATGAGAATATACTACCTGATCTCCTGATAAGTACTCCTGTTATGCAAGTACTCCTGTTATGCATGTACTCCTGTTACTCCTGAACCTATTATGCTTCTGCTCATTCCCATAATCTGATAATTATGCTTAATAATCTATAAAAAGGATAATTTACACTGAGAATGGGAGGAAACGATGAATATCGGTATGATGCCTTACTTATAGTGGTGGATTACTGAACTGACGATTCATGTTACGGTGCCTAAAAGCACCCAGAAGAAGCGTGTTTGGGTGATTTTAGGCACCCGTGGGCTGCGTTTTAGGCGGACTGGAGCCACTATAAATATGAGCTATCAGTTCTTTATCAGCTTCGAATAACCAACCTTGACTTTCTTATATATGGATGTATGCGTGTTGAGATGTACACCAGGACACATACCAAGATATATGGGTCAGACGAGTAATAATAATAAAATGTCAAGATAATAACTCATTGTGTTTCTTTGCAAACTGGGTTATACCACTGGTTTTGACACAATTGCTTTCATCGAGATTTTCTTTGGATTTTCAATTTTATTAACCATTATTATATTTTCAGTTTACCACTTGTGTACTACTCCTCTGGTCTCCTGCTTGATATTGCTCATGTTCTACTGCACTCATCCTCCTGACTTGATCACTCCTCATTTTATACTGATTCTTGGTTATCACATTTTACTTGATGTCTCATTCATGTCTGGCGTGCCTATGCTCACGACACAGTTTTCAATGCATGTCTTTTAACTCAGATTTATCGATACACATGTGCTTATTCTTGTATGCCACTTGGCATTCACTACACCACTCGTTGGGCAGTTTCTGACTCCTTAGATCCTCGTGTCTAGATTCTGGAGCTTAGAGCTTGTGGATTCTCCCGGTTATTGATCAGAGATGCACAGCAGAAGCGTGATGACCCGTCTGAATCCCTATCCTTCCAGGTCCCCTGCTCGTCTCTGGAGTTTCCTTTTTGTAACTCGTGAGCGCCTTTTGTATTGTTCATACTTGTATATCTCTTTGTGTTCTCACAATTGCGCCTACCGGTGATGTAATATTCTTATAATATTGTGTCACATTCTGTGATAACTTTGTAATTGTACTCATATATTGGAATATATAATGCACCATATACTTTTATACTCTGATGCTTACATGTACTGATGATTAGCGTATATATGTGAGGGTATTTTCAACCTACGTATATACGTCACAGTAACATCTTCACACCCGTAGGATCAGGGCATCACAAGCTTGTTATAATAATATTATTATTACTGGCCCAATCCGTATGTCTAAGTATGTGTCCCGGCGTCCCAGTACACATCATCCACATATGAGTAAGATAAGGTTTGTTATTAGGAACTGATGGGGATCAACGAACCATGTTTACAGTGGGCCCTATGCATATCTGAGAAAACGATCTCAAGAGAATTCAGTACTAAGACAGTACCGACTGCTAAGTCGTAAAGGGTCTTATTTGTATGCCCTGGAAGGAATAGTTTGGAGCAGGGTTCCCAATACACCCCACAGAAAAACCTAGTGGCCCTCAAGTAGAATCGAAGTTTTAGTTGCACGACATTTGACTATTATAAACATATATGCATATTGATTCCATCAATTTCCCCCATCCCTGTATAAGTTGTCCAATTATTACAGTTTATGTCCATGATGATCGATTTGTGGGGATTAACATGAATATAACAACAGGGAGAACATGCGTGGTACAGAAGTACTGTTCTTTGAGTGTATAACATGATAGCAAGTGTCAAGTTTCTGTAAAAGTAATAACATAAGTCAGTGATTAGCTGGTCAAGTATGAGGTATCAGGTATCACGATACCAGGTAAAGCATACAGTACAAGCCAAATATAAGATACAAATGAATACAGGATTACAACATCATGAGTCAGGCAATCATCAGGTCATGTGACATGATATAGAAAAATAATATAGTTAAATATTTCAAACTCTTCACAACCATATTACTAATAATTATTAATTATACTAATGAATATCTAGACAGGGCTGGTTAAGCTGGAGCAAGCTAGACTGTATCAGCATAACACTCGAACACTGTGGAGTTAGCGTGCAGCTCTAGACGCTAACGCATTCGGTGAGACTATTGAAAATCACCTAGAGGGGGGGTGAATAGGTGATGATGCTAATCAATGGAACTAAATGCGGAATTAAAATTCTAAATGCAATGAGCACTCAAGTGTGATCAACTAGTGATGCACACACAACCAAGCCAAGCAAATATGATGAACAATATGAATAGTAATGCAAGACACAAAGTAATAGAGATAGAGATAGAGAGAGCCAATCGATCAAACGCAAACACCAAGATATGTTCTCGAGGTTCGAGCACCCAGCTCTACATCCCCGCCATCCCCAGATGGATTCTAGCTTCACTATCACACAGACAGTTACAATCACCGGAGTACACAACTCCCAAAAGGCACACAGCCACACAAAGGTAAGGTTTACAACTGAGTGGTTTCCAACAACTACCACAAAACAATCTCTTGCTACTTGGTGGTTTAAAGCAACAACCACAAACAATCTCTTTTTCTCCCACAAAAATCCTATAGACAAGATAGTAGATTTTAGCTCAAGTGTGGAGAAAACCAAGGGATTTGAAACCAGCAACTCAAAAAAAATCTTTGGGAAATAAATGAAATCAAGATATAGAGATTCAATTCAAAAGCTTTTCCCAAAATCCCTTTTCTTTGGTTTTTCAAACCCTAATCAAAAACACAAAAGATTGTTCACTTTGAATCCAAAAACCTATTTTGATTGCAGCAAAAACTCCAGAGAGATATAAAATTTTAGCCCAAAAATTCTTGAAGAAAAACTAAGAAATAAAGCTCTTTTGGATTTGTCTAGCAATCAATATTTTTCTCTTGTTGTTAATCTCTCCCCAAACACCCCTATTTATAGGAGAGGGCTAGGGTTTAGGGATAAGAAATAGTTACTGAAGTTTAGGAGGTGATTAATACAAAATAAAACCTTAAACGGATTTTTAAACTCAAATTACAAAATAACAGCTCAATTAAAAATCTGCCCGTTACTGTTCAACGGCTACATCGGTCGACCGGGCCGGTCGACCGGTAGTACAAAATTCCGACCGTTACAGGCTATCGGTCGACCGACCCGGTCGACTGATACAAACTGTGACTCAAAAATAAATATCGGTCGACTGCCCCGGTCGACCGACAGACATGCACACGGATACGTGCATTCTGCCAGGACCTCGGTCGACTGGTCCGGTCGACCGGACCAGCCTGACACAGACTCGGTCGACTGTCGGTAGACTGCCGGTCGACCGGCTCAGGTCAGAAAACAGGGAAAAATATATTATAATAAATCCCACAAAATCTCTAAAATTTCACAAAAATAGTTTTGTCATTTTATACTGAAAGATGAACTTGTGTTAAAAATCCCAACACAAATTTCAAACATATTTGACTATTTTTGTGTCAAAGAAATTTTGCCAAAAACCAAATCTTGTATTTTCTAAAACTAGAAATCTTGAATAGAGAATACGTTTTGTCTAAAACTCATCCAAGTACAAAAATATGATATTTAAACACTTTGAAGTATGTTGTATATGAATAGAAATCCAATATACAAGAAACATATATATATATCATGATTTTTGTCATTAAATCCAAAATATGTTTTGTTATAAATACCAAAACATAAAACACATGGAATAGACTATCAAACTAAGTTTGTTTAAGCAATAGAAGCATGCATGTATATAGAACAAATCATATATAAACTAAACCATGTAAACTTGTTTTGATATAATATCTATTCATGAAAACCAAGATCGGTTAAACCAAAAACCGAAAACCAATATTCAAAACGTGAAACATGTGTGTTGTGAACTTGAGCTTATCATACTATACTAACATTTACAAGTGGGACCTAAACCCAAACTTATGGATACCTAAGTCTTCTTGAAGAGCGCAATCTCCAAGTTGACTCGATCCAAAAACTTGATTCGCCAAGCTCGACTCCAATGAGTGCTAGATGTCATCTTTGATGCTTAAGCTCTTGAATCAATATGTGAATACTTCCAAATCATCTTGTTGAAGCAAATCACCTACTAATATCTTGATAAATGATCTGAGACTAAAACATAAGATTATTAGTACACATAACTACATGAGTTAATCATCATCAAAACTAGAGTGGAAAGCCTTTGGGCCAACAATCTCCCCCTTTTTGATGATGACAAAACTCATGGAGTTATATATGCATGGATTAAAGTTAAGCTTCAAAGAAGCTCCCCCTTAACTCATGCATCACAATAAACACAAGGATATACAATGAATGTTCATAAATATATATGCATCAATATGCATAAAACAATGAAAACATGCTTTTGATACCAATGAAACAATACCAATTAAATAAAACAAAACATTATCAAAACATGCTCTTGATACCAATTGCATAACTCTTGATACAAATTAAACTATTACCTTATAGATACCAAACTTATGCATTCAAATCATGCATATAAACTCAAATTCTTCTCCCCCTTTTTGTCAATCATCAACAAAGGGGTAAAATCAAAATCAATATGATACCAATTTAAAAATATGTAGCAATGAAGTGCATTAGGATACCAATTGAAAATAACAAACATTACGGAGTGCCCAAAACCAATTTAAATTAACAAGGCATTGAAATCAAATCATCATCTTATATCAAAATGAAAGCATGTAATGGAGACTTGATACCAATAAACAATAGAAACCAATTGATACAAATATTAAGTAAGTACATAGCATCTTGATACCAAAAAGAAGATATTTATCTTTTAAAAACACATGATACCAATTACAATAATATTCCAATCATAAAGTTAGGGAGTGGGAAACAAAACAATGGTAAACCAACTACCAATTGAAATGTGAAATCAATTGAAAGGTAAAATACCAATTGAAAAGTAAAATACGAGTTTTCTCCCCCTTTATGAAATACCAAAAGAGAATATGCATAGGCTTGAAATAAGATACCAATTGAAGATTAAATCAATTGAAACATGATATACATTGAAAACTCAAGCTTAACATAATCAAAATTTGTGCTCTAAAACATAGGAATGTAGTAGGCACAAAAGAATCATCTATATATGTATGTAAGAAATAGATACCAATTGAAATTGATATTATATGAAGTGCAAGCATACATATATGAAACAAAGACATATGAGTATACAAAAAGAAGTCATATTGATACCAATTGAAAGAACTCAATGATACCGATTGAAATAACACAAGTAAGGTCAAGTGTATAACTCATGTCAACTACCACCCAACCAAGTTAAGTTTTAAATGATTTTCAAGATGAAACATACTTGATCATGGTCTCCCATCCAACCGCCCATTGATGGTAGGGGTTTTCAAAAATAGATTTGAACAATATAGTATGTTTGAAAATCACTACCTCATGAAGAATATCACAACTAGTTATGTAAGTCAACTAGTACGAAATCCTTCAAGATAAAATAAATAGATTTTTCATGAAACATGGAAATCACATGATCACTAAACACTCAAAAACCATCCATAAGGCTATTACACTTAACACTATGTATAACACCAAAGTGTAGCCGAATTCCCTGTGAAGGGCTCTGGACTAACCCCTCTAGATTCCCCGTAAAAAGGGTTGAGGTGCCGCGTTGGCTCTCTTGGTTGAATACATATGTTAGCAAATAATCCCAATCAATACATGTACTCATGAAAACTAAATCATGATACTAATTTGAAAATTAAATCATGGTAAAACATCAAGTAAGTTGAGTGTACAAGTGTTGTGAGAAACATATCAAAAAGGAACAATCAAGCTCAATATAGAATTCATCAAAATATGAAACATAAGTGAATCATTAATTGAAATCATCATAAAATATAAGAATCACAATCAAACATGGAAATCATCACAAATGATTTAAACTTCAAGGCATATGTATGTCATGTACAGACTAAGGTATACATACATATCCCAAACATGGAGAGTCCACAAAATAATATGCATGAACGCACGTGGCTCAAGGATGTATATGTATAAATGATAGTTTGGACAAAATAGACATATACATGAAGTCAACTAAATTATGTGAATACAAGTCAAATGCAAGAATCATCAAAACTAGACTATACTAGTACATCAAGTGAATACAAATGAGCGTTTAAGCACAAACATATATAAAGGTCTATTTGTAGCTCACTAGTTGTACAAGTATACATCCTAGTCTTAATGAAAACCATCATTCAAGCATGTGTCAACATATGAAGCACAAAAATGAATCAACAATCATGATAAAATAATCATGATAATCAAAAACATGAAAATATCAAAACAATCACAAAAATCCATATGATTATTATGATAAGAACATGTGTATTAGATCTATGATTAACATGATAGCTAAAATAAAGGAGAACACAAAATATGGGTCCATATTAAACATGGGTGTCTCAAGAACTAATCATGTAAAGCATAAGTCTAATAAACATGGCAAATATCATACTAATCATGAAACAATAAAACATGAGTCATCAAAACAAAAATCATACAATTATAAACATCCAAATGGTCATAATGCATATGCATGAGCATTAGATCTAGGGCATACATGTTAGTTCTAAAACAAGGTGAGAACACTAAATAAAGATCCATATGAAACATGGGTGCTCAAGTAACTAAACATGTATAACACTAATCTAATCAACATGACATAAGCATAATGAACAAAAATACATGCTATGAATAGATGAACATTAAAAGCATGCAAATAAAAACGGGAGTTAGAGAATGATACCAAAACCGATGAAGGTGCATCTCTAGTTCTCCAAACCAATGGTGGTCCTCCCCACCAAATCCCCTTGAGAGTGAAGCATCCAAATGGTTCTTCTTTAAGCTTAGAACGCATCCACCTCAAGGCACCAATACTCTCACGTGATGCGAGAGCTCCCACCTACATCAAAAAGTATAGAGGTGGTCTTTGGTACCCATTTTCTTGTGGGTCCACGGGGGTTAATATCTTTTCTAACCCAAACAATATTATTTGCTAAATTTTCATTATAAATACGATCATAACAAAATCTAGCAAGGTGGCCTTTTCGACCACAATGTGTACATGTGTACACGTGAGCATACATATGATGATGGTGATCATGAGAAGCATGTGTATGCATAGATGGGTGTGCATGCAAGGTTGGAACTTGTTTCCTGCGAACCAAGGATTCCAAACGAGAGTGATTCATGGCACAATGGCTCAAAGTGGAGCCCAAACAATCAACACTTTTCTTCAAATTATTTATATCATTTTCTATGCTAGAAGATAAAGTGGAACATGCAATAGAAGTGCTAGAGGTAGAAGCAATGCTAGCATGGCAAACATGCAAATCAATATCATTTTGCAAAGATTCATTTTTAGACAAAACCAAATTCAATTCTTTAGTAATAGAATCAATTTTATTTTTCAAAGTACGGTTTTCTTTGAAAACACAATCCAATCTTGAGGATAAAATCTCATTGTGCTCCAAAATATCATCACAATCATTTTTGCCTTTTAAAACTTCAATTTCTTTTAAAGCAATGTCTAGTTGAGATCTTAGTGAGTCACATTCACTAGTAATCTCTTCCTTCTCTTGCAAAACGGTTTCAAAAGTAGAGCATTAATCCTTCATTTCTTTTTGTAAATCAAAATGTTTTTCTTTCAAAGAGTTATGTTTTTCCAAGAATTTTTCAAGCTTAGAAGCAAGTTCAACATTTAAATTTTGAACCTCAAAACATCCATGACAATAAGAGCTAGAGCTATCATGTATTTGAGAGTCCGATTGTACCTCATGGGAGTCATTCCCATAAGCCATGAAACAAGGCTTTTCGGATACATCTCTCCTAGATCTCCTCATATTGTTGATGATCCTTGGAAGCTCCGGAGATGTCAAGACGCTCCAAACTGCAAAAGCCGAGTTAAAACTATCAAAAACAAGTAAGAGATTATTATCAAAAGATGCTCTAAGTGTTTGAAGTGCAAGTGCATTGGCCTTCTTATGCTTACTAGTATTTGGGAGGGCTTCTATGGTGATGGCTTGATAAACTAGATGACCTAGTGTTTTTAAATATCTAGTCATGTTAACTTTCCAAGAGTCAAGTCTAGTATGGTCAAACATAGGAGGGCTAGCCATGAGAGCAAACTAGTATGAGTGCAAATGAGATGCAAATGAAGATTAGCAAACCAAGATCTTAACTCCTAGGTGGTTAAACCTAAATATCAGGAGCACTAGCTCTGATACCAATTGAAAATCACCTAGAGGGGGGTGAATAGGTGATGATGCTAATCAATGGAACTAAATGCGGAATTAAAATTCTAAATGCAATGAGCACTCAAGTGTGATCAACTAGTGATGCACACACAACCAAGCCAAGCAAATATGATGAACAATATGAATAGTAATGCAAGACACAAAGTAATAGAGATAGAGATAGAGAGAGCCAATCGATCAAACGCAAACACCAAGATATGTTCTCGAGGTTCGAGCACCCAGCTCTACATCCCCGCCATCCCCAGATGGATTCTAGCTTCACTATCACACAGACAGTTACAATCACCGGAGTACACAACTCCCAAAAGGCACACAGCCACACAAAGGTAAGGTTTACAACTGAGTAGTTTCCAACAACTACCACAAAACAATCTCTTGCTACTTGGTGGTTTAAAGCAACAACCACAAACAATCTCTTTTTCTCCCACAAAAATCCTATAGACAAGATAGTAGATTTTAGCTCAAGTGTGGAGAAAACCAAGGATTTGAAACCAGCAACTCAAAGAAAATCTTTGGGAAATAAATGAAATCAAGATATAGAGATTCAATTCAAAAGCTTTTCCCAAAATCCCTTTCTTTGGTTTTTCAAACCCTAATCAAAAACACAAAAGATTGTTCACTTTGAATCCAAAAACCTATTTTGATTGCAGCAAAAACTCCAGAGAGATATAAAATTTTAGCCCAAAAATTCTTGAAGAAAAACTAAGAAATAAAGCTCTTTTGGATTTGTCTAGCAATCAATATTTTTCTCTTGTTGTTAATCTCTCCCCAAACACCCCTATTTATAGGAGAGGGCTAGGGTTTAGGGATAAGAAATAGTTACTGAAGTTTAGGAGGTGATTAATACAAAATAAAACCTTAAACGGATTTTTAAACTCAAATTACAAAATAACAGCTCAATTAAAAATCTGCCCGTTACTGTTCAACGGCTACATCGGTCGACCGGGCCGGTCGACCGGTAGTACAAAATTCCGACCGTTACAGGCTATCGGTCGACCGACCCGGTCGACTGATACAAACTGTGACTCAAAAATAAATATCGGTCGACTGCCCCGATCGACCGACAGACATGCACACGGATACGTGCATTCTGCCAGGACCTCGGTCGACTGGTCCGGTCGACCGGACCAGCCTGACACAGACTCGGTCGACTGTCGGTAGACTGCCGGTCGACCGGCTCAGGTCAGAAAACAGGGAAAAATATATTATAATAAATCCCACAAAATCTCTAAAATTCCACAAAAATAGTTTTGTCATTTTATACTGAAAGATGAACTTGTGTTAAAAATCCCAACACAAATTTCAAACATATTTGACTATTTTTTTGTCAAAGAAATTTTGCCAAAAACCAAATCTTGTATTTTCTAAAACTAGAAATCTTGAATAGAGAATACGTTTTGTCTAAAACTCATCCAAGTACAAAAATATGATATTTAAACACTTTGAAGTATGTTGTATATGAATAGAAATCCAATATACAAGAAACATATATATATCATGATTTTTGTCATTAAATCCAAAATATGTTTTGTTATAAATACCAAAACATAAAACACATGGAATAGACTATCAAACTAAGTTTGTTTAAGCAATAGAAGCATGCATGTATATAGAACAAATCATATATACACTAAACCATGTAAACTTGTTTTGATATAATATCTATTCATGAAAACCAAGATCGGTTAAACCAAAAACCGAAAATCAATATTCAAAACGTGAAACATGTGTGTTGTGAACTTGAGCTTATCATACTATACTAATCTTTACAAGTGGGACCTAAACCCAAACTTATGGATACCTAAGTCTTCTTGTAGAGCGCAATCTCCAAGTTGACTCGATCCAAAAACTTGATTCGCCAAGCTCGACTCCAATGAGTGCTAGATGTCATCTTTGATGCTTAAGCTCTTGAATCAATATGTGAATGCTTCCAAATCATCTTGTTGAAGCAAATCACACTAATATCTTGATAAATGATCTGAGACTAAAACATAAGATTATTAGTACACATAACTACATGAGTTAATCATCATCAAAACTAGAGTGGAAAGCCTTTGGGCCAACAACTATGCTAATGGCAAAGCAGACATATGAACGCTATGCTAACGCTCCCGGCAGAGCTAGACGAACACGGTGAAGCGGTGTATGAATATTCTGCTAACACGTGACGAAGCCACGCTCTCGACGAAGCTAAACACATGTGGCGAAGTAGCGTATGAACGCCCAGCTATCACATGCGACAAAGCTATGCCCGAATGAGTCTAGCTGTAAAGCGCTGAGCACCTCTCGCCAGAGCATGGAAAGTCGCGAAGCAGTTTAAGCGCACCCCCTACAGCTACCAATAAACCCAAAGGGTATAAGGCACATTGCCTATTGGATAGCCCAAGAAATGGGCTTTAGCCAGAAGGATGGTGGGGTCGGAAGGCCAAGTAGGTACCCGCATAAAGTCTTAGTATCACATAAGCATACATATAATAATAATAATAATAATAATAATAAAAACAATCCACAACGCGATCCACCAAGACTGAGTGGGCGAACCATTCCACCAAGCTACCATGAAACCCAGAGGGTATAAAGTGGGTAAACCTATTAGGTAACCTGCAAAGTGGTTACCTTGCGGAGATGCTACCACAAAAACCAGAGGATACAAGGCAGGAAAACCTATTGGGTAGCTTCTCCCGAGGGTTGTGCCTGGGTACCTGCAATCTGCACAAGTGTCAGTACCAACACATGCATTTATACAAGAATTGACTATACTATTGGAAACATTCATCACACCAATACAATTATTTTCCCAATACAAATACAAATCCACAGAATCACCAATAGAATCACAAAAAAACACAACATGCACCCATCAAAGCGAGGAAACATAACATAAAGCGAGAGCACTCACAGCACAAAAAAGTACTTGCCTCATCGATACCGGAGCACGGACGACTGAAACTCTGATAAAAACTTCGATGGGGAGAAAGGAGAGAGAAGTAGAGAGAGCTAGAGAGAGAAAGTTAAAGAGAGTAAGCTAAAGAAAAAGAGACTAAGGAAAGAAAGTTAGCGAGAGAATTAAAGAAAGGTAGAGAGAAATAAAGAGAGAAAGAGAGAGGGCATGAGAGAGAGAGAAAGAGAGGGAAAGAGAGAGAAAGAAGGAAAGAGAGAGCCAGGGTAAGCGAGAGAGAGAGAGGCAGGGGATAGGAGAGCGTAAGTTATAGGGAGAGAGAGTTAGAAAGAGAGGGAGAAAGAACCAGAGAGATAGAAAGATAGCACTGAGAGAGATAAAGAGAAGAAAAGAGAATCAGAGGAGAGAGAAGAGTGAGGTCGTAGAGGGAAGTGGCGGCGCTGTGTGGGGGGCCAGCGGTGGCTGACGGTGCTAGTGTGGGATAGAGAGGGAAGGAGGAGGAGGATGAGGTGTTAGTGAAGGTGGTGATATGGTGTTTGTGGTTGGCTTTTAGGAGGTGATGGTGGAGGAAATGGCTGGGGAGACGGTGGCATGGCTAGGTAGGTGGAGGTGCTGGCGGTGGTGGAGTGATGGCCGGGGTGGTGGTCGCTGGCCGAAGAAGAGAGGCAGTAGGGAGAGGATGGTGGAGTTGATAGTGGTGAGAGGGTGGTGTGTAGTGGTTGATGGTGGTGGGATGGTGGGTGGCTTGGTGGTTGGAGCTGTGGTGGAGTTGGTTAGAGCTGGACGGAGATAGGTGGCGTGCCGAGGTGAAGGTGGTGGTGTGGGGCTGGCTCCGGGCTGGGTGGAAGAGTGTGAGGGAGAGAGTATAGAAATGGGTGACTGTGTGATGAGAGTAAGGGAAGAGGTGATGGAGAAAGAGAGTGAGGGGAAGTAGGTGAGGATGTATGTGATGTTGACCCAAGGTTGAAATCACCGGTTTCTTGTTTTGATGATAAAAAAAAACCTATGTAGTTATTTAGTACTAATCATGTTCAAGTGTTTAAGTATTCTTCGGGTGTCAAGAAAATCCAAAGCGTTTCTTTCTCAAAAGAAAGATATTGAAATCTCAAGCTCACTCAAGGATGGGATTCATTCTAGGACAATCAAGACTCATCCTTGGAGAACCCCGCTAGAAGATGACTTGAAGACACAGCACCTATGTATGAAAATAGTATATTAAAGTATAGTGTGTAGATTTGATACTCAATAAGTCACACACACACACACAAAAGATTCAAGTTTTCAAAATACTAGTTTTAATATCTAGTTTTCCTCATTTTGGTATTTTACAAAGGTTCAATGTTTGATACATGTCCCATGGTTTTCCAAGATTTTATATCCTATTTCTTACATGTATCCTGAAGCCTATGCATTACCAAATAGTTTTTATAATTAGTATAAAACTTTTAAAATAAGTTTATATTCATTTTTCAATCAAATATAGCTTTTCAGGCTTGCTCAGACCGGGCGGTCGACTGGACCACCGGGTCATTCTGACCTCTGCCTGTGCACGATGTGTACGTTTGTCGGGCGACTGGACGGTCGACCAGGCAGTCGACTAGACGGTCGACCAGGCAATCGACCGACTGGCAATAGCCTGGTCTCGGTTTAGACTGGTCGATTGGGCGATCGACTGACGCCAACGGTTAGTTCAAAATATTGAACTAACAATCGATCGAGCGGTCGACCGATGTTCTGGCACTGCTACACTAACGGCTAGTTTTTGAAATTCTGTTTATGTGACTTTTTTTCAACGAGTATTTTTACTCTTTTTAGGGCTAATCTCTCTCTTAATGACCTTATAGGCTATTCTAAATATGTTTTATCATTTGCCTATATATAGGTTCATTTGTAGAGGATTAATAACAACAAGCATAATTATTTTTGAAAAATATTTGAAAAATCAAGAGAAAAGCTTTCAAGTTTTGCTTCCTTCAAGTGCTCTTATTTAAAAATCATTTTCTGCAAGTTTTCATCTCTTAGATTGAATCATTTCAACTGATTTTTTCTTTCACAAACTTTTTGAGCTTCATCTTACATCAAATACTATAGGAAGTTGTAAAGAAATTGTTTGTGATCTTTGTAGTTACCAAGAGCTTGTTAACTCATTGGCTTTGTGCTACCTCTTGTGCAGAGGATTGAAAGTTGGAGTTGTATACTCTGATTTTAAGTAGACCTTGTAGTTTCTTTATGGAGGCTCATTTATGAAAGGATCCTTAGTGGATAGTGAAATCCTTCACGCGATGAAGGCGGGGACATAGGGCTTGAACTTCGAAGCAAATCTCTTGTGTTTGTGATTGGTTTCTCTCTTTCTCTTACTCTTTATTTGCTTACACTTATGTCTTTGTTCCTACTTCACTTTCTAGTATCATTCATTCATGTCAGTTTTTACTTTCTAAATCAAGAAGGCAAATGAGCACCTCAACTCAACGTCTAGAGGAATATAGAGGAGAAGTTATAGAGCCCTTCATAGGGAATCCGGCTTCACTTCTTGATTTGAGTTGACCATTTGCATCATTCATATTATATATTGTTGCATTTTCGTAGTTGGACCTTAAGATTAGCATTACACCTATTCACCCCCTCTACGTGTACTTTCAATTAGTATCAGAGTCTTATACTCTAGTTTTTGGTTAAATAACTTTAGAGAGATTCACTAGCTAATCACTTATTTGTTCACCACGCTAGCTTACATGGTCGAAGGAATCAAGACTCCACCCAAGTTTGATGGCTTTAACTTTCCCATATGAAAAGTTAAGATGATCGTTTTCTTGCAATCCCTACGAAGCTAGGTTGAAAAGGCGTTGACTAAACCTTTTAGTGTACCCGTTGGTGATGAGGATATATGGTCCTCAATTATCACCAAAAAATTTGATGCCAATGCAACAACCCACTATGCATTGCTTCAAGCCTTGAATGATGATGATATAGTTAGGGTTATTCATTGCAAATTCACCGATGAGATTTGGTCACACCTAGTTGTCACACATGAGGAGACATCACAAGTCAAGAGGGTTGAGATTGATCTCTTACATTCCCAATATGAAAATTTTACTATGAATGAAGAAGAATCAATTGATGACATGATTACAAAGTTTACTGAAATTATCAATGGTCTTTCTTCTTTAGGTGATGGAATAGACAATGATCAAAAGATGAGGAAAGTCATCCGAGCTCTTCCACCTTTATGGGAAGTGAAAGCTACAACTTTGAAGAAGCTCAATGATAAAGAAGAAATGGAGCTCATTGGTCTTATTGGCAACCTTAAGACCCATGAGATGAAAGAAAAGTAAGAGAAGAAAAGGATCCACAAAAGAAGAAGATGCTAGTCTTCAAGTCCACTCCTACCATTTCTGATGAAGATGATGAAGAAGAAGATGATGATGAAGATCTATCCCTCCTTGTTAAGAATGTAAGGAGGATGTATAACACGGCCAAAGTCAACAATCGGAGAAGATGACAAGGCAAGGAGGACAAGAAGATTGTTTACTACAATTGTCGAAAACCTGTACATGTTATTATCGAATGTTGGAGAACATGGCCAAGCCCACAACCTTCAAGAAACCTTATAAGAAGAAAGACCTAAAGGCAACATGGGATTCGGAGAGTGAATCCGAATATGAGGTTGACATGGCTCAAGTGTGCTTCATGGCAAATGATAACACACCCAAGGTAATATTTGAATCTCATCTTGATGAATGTAAAATTTTATGGATGAATTGGGTGAAGCTTTTGAAGAGTTATCTAGCAATTATGATTTTCTCAGAAAGAAATTTTTAAAATAAAAAAAGAAAATAAATTTCTCCAAAATCAAATAGTTGTTCTATCTAAATAGAAAGAAGTCTTATCTTCCACACTTTAAAACACACAAAAGGAATTTGATGCTCACAAATTTTTTTGAAAGGCTAAATTTCCTATGATTGATGAAAAAATTTCATTTTGAAAAACAAAATAATACCTAAAGCAATATTTTGAAAAGTGTGAATTATTGGCCCAAAGGTTACAATCACCCGTTTTAGTGTGTTTTGATGATTACAAAACATATATAGTTATTTGTACTAATCATGTTTGTTGTTTTAGTATGTTTCAGGGTTCTAATGTTTCATGGAGTGTTCTTCTCTAAAGGAAGGTTGTTTTGGCTCAAGTCATTTCATTTCGGGTTCAAGATACAAGACTTTCAAGATCACATATGAAGGAGCCCACTTGAAGACTTAGGAGTCTCCTAGAACCTATGTAAGATTTAGTTTGTTAAAGTTTGAGGTTGTGGTAAAATTGGCTCTAGAACACACACACACACGCACGCTTTTCCAAAATACGGTTTTTAGTTTTGGGATTTATTTTCATGCTTTGGTCTCTATACTTGATTCAAATTTTTACAAATTTTATATCTTGTTTATTTCATGTATATCTATCTCTTCAGCATGATACTTAGCCATATTTCCTACAAAAATTATTTTCAAAATTTTCCCAAGTCCAAAATCCCCCTTTGTTTTCTGTTTCAGGCCAGGACGGTCGGCCGGCCGGTCGACCGGGTCCTGTGTCCAGGACGTGCACGCTCGTGCACGTCTGTCGGTCGACCGACCGGTCGACCGACCGAAAACAGTTTGCTCTCTGTTTTTTGTCGGTCGACCGACCGGTCGACCGCCCATACAAAACTGTGTTTGCCTTTGAGAACGGTCGACCAACCGATCGACCGTGGCCAAGGCTATATGCCAGATAGGCTGCCGGTCGACCGGGCCAGTCGACCGACAAGCCTGCCAGCTGCCAACGGCTCTTTCCTCTTTGGTGAAAATCTGAATTCTGATTTTCACCCTGTTTTGTGGCAGAGTTTTTCTGAGTATTGGGGATTATTTTCTGATCAAATAAACTTAATTTAAATGTGTTTTAATCCTTTCCTCTCCCTATAAATAGAGGAGATAGGTCTCTTGCAAAAGAATTAAGAAAAATCCCTAGTTTACTAGTTTTCAAAAGAAAGAAAAAGTTTCAAAGCTCTCAATTCTCCATTGCTTTCTTGGCCATTGTTTTTCAGTTGTGTTTGCAAGCATTTTTCATTTACAACTGAGTTTGTTTTTCTCACTACACTTCTAGAGCCAAAAATTCCCTCCTCATTCTATAAGGAAGTTGTAAAGAGAAAGTTGTAAGAAGTTTGTGATCCTTTTGGTGATCACTTGGCTACTTGTTCCTTCTTCTTGTTGTTGTTGAGATACCTCTTCGGTAGAGGTTTGTAAGTGGTGGAGTTGGGTACTCCGGTCTTCGGTAGACCTTGTAAAGTCCTCGGTGGATAGTGGAAACCCTTCACGGCGGTGAAGGCGGGGAGTAGAGCGGTGACTCGAACCTCGAAACAAATACTTTGTGTTTGCGATTGATTTTCTCTTTGCTCTCTATCGTCTTACTTTCTTGCTTGTGATATTGCTATTCTTTCATAACTTGTGATATATCTTGTGTGCATTTCATTAATGCTTCAAATTCATTTCTTGCTACATTGTCGATCATTACTCATACAACAAGATTGCAATACGCACCTCAAACTCATATCTAGAGGAATCACGAGGAAGGAGTTCAGAGCCCTTCACCGGGTATTCGGCTCTTAGTCTTGTTTTGAGTGATCGTTGCATCATTCATTCATACTTGTTTTAAAAAGATTGTTAGATTAGCATTTACACCTATTCACCCCCCCCCCCTCTAGGTGTTTTCATGAATTTGATAAAGCTAGACTAGAGGCTATGTTTTCAAAGAGGCAAACTCAAAAAAACCTCATGTTTCATATGCTAACACACATCTCATTCACATCATGCCACACACACTAAACATGCTCATGATTCACATGCTCATCATGCACATGCACACCATGCATTTCTTTATGGTAAGGTGTATACTTGCACCCATTGTAGCCGAAAAGATCACTTGGCCAAGTTTTATATGATCAAATAAATACTTCAAATGATCACATTTGGGTTCGAAAAGCTAACACTTTAGAACCCAAGAAAGTGTGGGTTTTTACCAAAATCAACAAATTTATTACTTAATATAGGGACGCACCAAGGCTCCAAAACGTAAGGGGAGGTGGTACCTTGATAGTGGTTACTCAAGACACATGACTTGAGATATTAACAACTTTGAAATGCTATCAAGGTATCATGAAGGTGGCATTGTCACCTCTGAGGATGATTCAGAAGGCAAAATCATTGGTATAGGTAATATCAAGATTGGCTCATCTCTTTTAACTAAGAATATAGTTTTGGTTGATGGTTTTAAATATAATCTTTTAAGTATTAGTGAGCTTTGTGATAGAGGCTTCAAAGTTGTTTTGGATGTTTTCTTTTGTGATATTTTGGATAAGAAAACAAATACATATGCTCTTTTCAGTTTTCATGAAAAATAATGTTATATGATTGACGTGCTTAATTTAGATTGCAATGCCACTTATTTGATTGCTTTTTATGAAGGTTCTTGGTTATGGCATGAGAGAGTAGGCCATGTTTCATTTGATCACTTATCTCGAATTAATTCTAAAGATTTGATGAAGGGTATTCCTTATTTGAAGTTTAAAAAGGACCGCATTTCTAATGCGTGCCAACTTGGAAAACAAACCAACTTCTTTTTCAAAACAATCAAGGACATCATGACAACTAGACCTTTAGAATTGATCCACATGGATTTATTTGGCCCAAATAAAATGAAAAGACTTAGCGATAATCATTTTGTTTTTGTTTTAGTGAATGATTTCTATATATTTACATGAGTTTTCTTTTTAGAACATAAAGATGAAACTTTCTCGCATTTTCATATTTTTAGGAAAAGGGTTGAAAAAGCAAAAGATTTTCAAATTTTATCTATAAGGAGTGATAGAGGTGGTGAATTCATTAGCCATTCTTTTATCACCTATTGTGAAGAAAACATAATTAAACATGAATTATCTTATTCTAGAACTCCACAACAAAATAGAGTCATTGAAAGGAAGAATTGTACTCTTTAAGAAATGGTTAGGATAATGATTAGTGAATACGGACTCCCTCAATACTTATGGTTCGAGGCCGTAAACACTTCATATTACATTGGGAATTGAATTTATTTTTTGTAAAAACTCAAATAAAACTCCCTTTGAAGTTTACTATTTGAGAAAACCAAATATTTCCTATTTTAAAGTTCCTATTTTAAAGTTATTGGTTGCAAGTATTTTGTTTTGAATACAAAAGGTAATTTTGGCAAATTTGATCCAAAATTTTTGAGGTTATTTTTGTTGGATACTCAAATATTAGTAACGCTTATAGAGTTTCAATAGGTCAATCTTGACAATTGAGGAGTCTATGCATATTAAGTTTGAGGAATCTAACCCTCTTGTGAAGAATATTGTAGAGATTGATTCTTTAGATGAAGACTTTGAAAAGTTTCCATGAAGGCTTCACCGGCACAAGACAAAGAAGAAAAGCCTAAGGATGATACAAGATGTTGAAGTGAAACCAACACCACTACTTCCAAAGGATTGGAGATATACTCCAAGTCAGCTCAAGGACCTCATTATCGGTGATGTATCAAAAGGGATAACTATTCGCTCCAAACTCCATAATATTGAAATACACCTAGAGGGGGGTGAATAGGTGTAAGGCTAATCTAATGACAAATAATGCGAAATTAAAATAAATTGCAACACGCTTAGTGCAACCAAAGAGTGTAGCCGAATTCCTAGTGAAGGGCTCTGGACTATCTCCTCTAAATTCCTCTAAATAAGAGTTGAGGTGCTATATAAAGCTCTCTTGCTTGAACACAAGTATGGCACACAATCAAGCCCAAGCATATAAATGATATGAACAATATGATATAATGCACAAAGTAGAGAGAGTTAGAGAAAGTGGATCAAACGCAAACACAATGATATGTTTCGAGGTTCGAGCATACAGCTCTACGTCCCCGCCTTCACACAGAAGGATTTCCACTAACTCGTCCACACAGGACTTCCCACACAGGGAACCTCCACTAAGGATTTAGGAAAATACAAACTTAGAAGTACACAACTCCTCTCTCCAACAATACAACCTCTCACTAGAGGCAAGGCACAACTCAAATCACCTCTACATTTAGAGGGATAGGCACTTGGCCAAACAATGATCAACCTCTCATTAGAGGAATACCAACAAACTCAATTACCTCTACACTTAGAGGGATAACCACAATCCAATACACAACCTCCTCTACACTTAGAGGGCAAGGCTCAAAGCCACAAGCAAATGGATGGATACAACTCTTGATGGTTTCAACAAACCACAAACCAAATCTTTCTCACAAAAACAAGATCCTAATAGATAGGATAGATAGATAGCTCAAGTGTGAGAAATCAAGATGTTTGAAAATCAAATCACAAAGAAAAATACTTGGAAAAACAACTAGATTTTGATAAAAATGAAGAACAAAACAACTATCCCAAATACTCTATTTTTCTTTGATTTTTTCAACCCTTGAAAACAAATAAAGATAAATCTTTTTGGCTTAAAAACTCTTTTGAAACTTGCTGATAAACACTTGTAAAGGTGAGAATTTTTGCTCTTAAAAATTTTGTTAGAAACCTGCTCAAATGAGGGGTATTTATGACCCGCGAAAATTTCTGCCCGTTGGTAGCAGGAAAGGGCAGATTTATCCTTCCAGTCGACCGCCCGGTCGACCGGCCTAACGGTCATTTTTATGACCGTTGTGCCTCCGGTCGACCGCCCGATCGACCGGGACTGGATACATAGAGCAGCAGCTCTCTGCCGGTCGACCGGGGCCATTTCCAGAGAGCAGAGCTCTTTGGACGGTCGACCGGCCGGTCGACCAGCCCACCAGCCTATGGCTGCGTGCACGTCTGTGCACGTCGGTCGATCGGACCAGTCGACTGACTTCTGCTACGGTCGACCAGTCCGGTCGACTGGTAGACAGCCAGGTCAAACATTTTAGGATTTAAAAACTTGAGTTTTTATCTTTAATTAAATCCCATAAAATCACATAAATTTCACAAAAATCTGTTCTTATTAGATCTTTGAAATACAAATATGTGTGACAAAAATTCAACACATATTACAAATTGTTTGAACCATTTTTGTATTCTTGAAAATTTGCCTTTAACCAAAAACTGTATTTTCCGAAACTTGGATTTTTGAAATGGAAATCTGATTTTCCAAAACACATGTAAATATAAAAGTATGATATTTAAACAACTTTTAAGCATGTTATATATGGATAGAATCCAATACACATGAAAGGTATTACATCTATGTTTTTGACATGATATCCAAAAATAAGTTTTGTTTAAATACAAAACTCCAAACTCATGAAAAAGACTATCAAAATAAGTTTTTTTAAATACATGAACCATAGATGTATATAGATCAAATCTTATATACATTAAACCATGTAAACTTGTTTTGATTCTATCTATTCATGAAAACCAAGATCGGTTAAACCGAAAATCCAAAACCAAACAAGAAACTTGTGTGTGTATTGTGAACTTGAGCATATCAACACTATCTACCTTTACATAAGATCTAAACAAATCTTAAACTAAACAAACCGATGTCTTCTTGTAGAACTCCGTCTCT
This sequence comes from Agave tequilana, assembly GCA_038442645.1. Lineage (NCBI taxonomy): Eukaryota > Viridiplantae > Streptophyta > Magnoliopsida > Asparagales > Asparagaceae > Agave > Agave tequilana. The sequence goes on from JAVJIF010001509.1 coordinate 353,266, forward strand.
AAGTCGACTCGATCCAAACACGATCCAACGAGCTTGACTCCAACCGAGTGCTATATGCGATCTTGACGCGCGAGCTCTTGAATCATCATGTGAAAGATCCAAAACACCTTTGTTGAAACTAATCACCTACTAATATCTTGATCAAATATCTAAAACTAAATATCACGAGATTATTAGTAAACTATAACTACATGAGTTAATCATCATCAAAACTAGAGTGAAAGGCCTCTGGGCCAACAATCTCCCCCTTTTTGATGATGACAAAACTCATGGAGTTATATATGCATGGATTAAAGTTATGCTTCATTGAATCTCCCCCTTAACTCATGCATAGCAATAACAAAAAGATATGCAATGAATGCTCAACATAAACATGCATAAACATGCATAAATAAACTTGTTTTAGCAATTGTAAAAAGAAACCAATTGGAAAAGTAAACAAAGGTAAATATGCATAAACTAAAACATGCATATACAAACCCAAAATTCTCTCCCCCTTTTTGTCAATTCATCAATAAAGGGGTAAACGTAAACTCAAAAACAAACTACTCCCCTTTTTGTCAAAAAATCAACAACGGGTCAAAAAAAATTTTCTTCCTCTTTTTGTTAAACCAACAAAAATCAATAAATAAAGGGACATAAAAATGTTCTCTCCCTTTTTTTAATAAAACAAACAATGAAGATACATATCAAAGCATTATGATACCAATAAAAAATAAACAAAAATATTTTTTTATACCAATGGAAATATATTTGTGTATTAAATCTTGATACCAATTGTAAACATCTTGTAATTTTGATACCAAATGAAAATATTTTGTAATTTTGATATCAAATGAAAGTGAAAGCCAAATATTTTTATGTAAACATACTAGTTCAATATGATACCAATTTAAAATGAAAAACATGATACCAATTGAAAATCAAGCCAACTATTTGGTTAAACAATTCATTTTGCAATAAAGATACCAATTTTTAGAATAAAGCCAATTTAAGATTCTTGATACCAATATTGAAAATGTTAGCATATTCCAAATAGGAAACCAATTGAAACATAATATACCATAAAGAGTGGGAGTAAGAAACCAATTGAAATTGAAAATACAATCGATTGAAAACTAAAACATGAAGTTTTCTCCCCCTTCATGAAATACTAATAAAAATGATGCATAAGCTTGTATAAGATACCAATTTGAAAAATAATTGTCATTTAGGATTAAATCAAGCTTAGCATAGATATGATTTGTGTTTTAAGATATAGAGATATAGTAAGCACAATCAAATCTCATATATATGCATGAAGATACTATTTGAAATTTGAAGCATGCATATATTAAAAACACATATGAGTATACAAATATGAAAATATCAATTGGAATACTAATTGAAAACATGATGAAGATCAAGTGTATAACTCATACCTACCACCCTTTCATACACATATTTAAAAGATTTTCAATTAGACATACAAGGCATGGTCACCCAATCAGCCACCCTTTAATAGGTAGGAGTTTTCAAAAATAAGTTTGAAAATAGCTTGAGCACAATTGAAAATAATTTTAGCAAGTTTGAAAACTCTACCAAATGAAGAATACCGCAACTAGTTTTATGATAATCTTAAAAACTAGCACGAAATCTTTCAAGTAAGGAATAAAATAATAATAGATTCCATGAAAGCATGAAAATCACACAATCAACACTCAAAATCAATTAAGCACATATAGTCTCATGAAAACAAATCATGAGTAAACATCAATTAATGTGAGTGAACGAGTCATGTAATCCACAAAATCATGGGAATGTGCAATTAAGCTCAAATTTGAAATTCCTTACCAAAAACATGAAAGTCATCAAAATTAAGAATTCTTCAAGGTATATGTATGTTTTGTCTAAACTATAGGTATACATACATATCCCTAAATACAAATGAGTCCATAATAAAGATTTACATGAAAAGCAAATGACTCAAGGGTATACATGTATATCCGATAGTTTTAGGCAAAATTAACATATACATGAAGCTAATCACAAACATGAAAAACATGTCCAAAAATAGGGAATACAAGTCAAAATGCATGAATCATCAAAACTAGGCTATACTAGTACATCTAATGGGTACAAATGAGCAATCGAGCCCAAACATATAACAATCAATTTGTGGCTCATTAGATGTATAAGTATTGGCACAATTTTTAATGAAAGTTACATCTTAAACATGTAATCAAAACATGAAACATAAAACAAAAACATAAATCAATATGATCATTATGTAAATGCACATGTCTTAGACTACGATATACAACATAGATAAACTATAGTGAGAATACAAAATATGGGTCCATATAAACATGGGTGTATGTCAATTACTATACATGTATGTCAATAGTCTAATTTACATGGCATTTAACATAGTGAGTATATACATATGACATGCTAAAAATCAACAATATGAAAGCATGTAAACTAAATGGGAGTTAGAGATCATTACCAAAATCATTAGGGCACATCTCTATAACTCCAAACCATGGTGGTCCTCCTACCAAACTCCCCTTGAAAGTGATGCATCCAAAATAGTCACCATTAAGCTCGGAACGCATCCACCTCAAGGCACCATCACTCTCACGTCAAGTAAGAGCCCACACCTACATCAAGTAAAATAGAAGTGGCTTTTGGTACCCATACTCTATTGGGTCCATGGGGGTTAGCACCTTCCCTAACCCAAACAAACTTATTTGCAAAATTTGAATCATGTATCCTATCATAAAAAAATTTTGCAAGGTGGCCCTTACGTCTACAATGTGTACATGTGTAGACATGAGCATGCATAGTATTATGAGTGTGAATGTGAGGAGCATGTGTATGCCGTGGTTTGTGTGCATGCATAGATGGAACTTGTTTCTTGCGAAACATGGATTCCAAACGTGTGTGGTTCAAGGCACATTGGCTAAAAGTGGAGCCGAAACAATCAACACTCTTCTTTAACATGGATATATCATTTTCAATAATGGAAGAAGAGGTAGAGTATGCAATACGTACACTAGAATGTAAAGCTATACTAGCATGACAAACATGTGACTCTAAATCATTTTTCAAAGAAATATTTTTCTTAGAAACCAAATCCAATTCCTTTAAAATATAAATAATTTTGTTTTTAAAAGAATTATTTTCTTTTAAAACAAAAATAAGTTTTGAAGATAGAATCTCATTTTTCTTTAAAACATTTTCACAATCATTTTTACTTTTCAAAATTTTATTTTCATTAAGGGCAAGTTCAAGTTGGGATTTCAAAGAGTCACGTTCATTTAAAATCTCAACCTTCTCTTGCAAAGTCACATCAAGTTTTGAAATTAAATCCTTATTTTCTTTATTAAGTTCAAAACTTTTTTTTTCAAAAGATTATATTTTTCTAATAATTTTTCATAAACAATGGAAAGTTCTTCATTTAAAACATCGGCGTTAACATAATCATCGCCAGAAGAACTACAACAATCATCTAGTTGAGTTTTTGAATTTACCTCAAGGGAATCATTCCCTTAGACCATGTAGCAACGTTGTTCGGATTCATCCTCACTAGATTCCTTCTCCACTTGGTTTGGCGTTTGGGGCGTGGGAGAAGCCAAAGTGTTCCACACTGCAAAAGTGGAATCACAATGAGAAACCATCATAAGATATTTTTTGTTAAGCGTGCCTCGAGGGCTTGAGCATTGGCCTCATATGCTTGCTATTACCAAGATAGGATTTCTTGGTAGCGGTAAGAAAAACATGCAAACCTAGGGTTTTTAGGTACATACTCATCCTAAATCTTCACATGTCAATGTTGGAAACATCATACATGGGAGGGGTCAAGCAATCCATGAGTGTGTGTAAATAATAAGTGTGCAAATGCAAATATTACATTAGCAAAATCAAGATCTCATTCATAGGTAGTTAAACCTAATATCAGGAGCGTAGGCACTGATACCAATTGAAATACACCTAGAGGGGGGTGAATAGGTGTAAGGCTAATCTAATGACAAATAATGTGCAATTAAAATAAATTGCAACACACTTAGTGTAACCAAAGAGTGTAGCCGAATTCCCGGTGAAGGGCTCTAGACTATCTCCTCTAAATTCCTCTAAATAAGAGTTGAGGTGCTATGTAAAGCTCTCTTGATTGAACACAAGTATGGCACACAATCAAGCCAAAGCATATAAATGATATGAACAATATGATGCAATGCACAAAGTAAGAGAGAGAGAGTTAGAGAAAGTGGATCAAACGCAAACACAATGTATGTTTCGAGGTTCGAGCACACAGCTCTACGTCCCCGCTTTCACACAGAAGGATTTCCATTAACTCGTCCATTTCCCACATAGGGAACCTCCACTGAGGATTTAGGCAAATACAAACTTGAGAGTATACAACTCCTCTCTCCAACAATACAACCTCTTACTAGAGATAAGGCACAACTCAAATCACCTCTACACTTAGAGGGATAGGCACTTAGCCAAACAATGATCAACCTCTCACTAGAGGGATACCAACAAACTCAATCACCTCTAGACTTAGAGGGATAACCACAATCCAATGCACAACCTCCTCTACGCTTAGAGGGCAAGGCACAAAGCCGCAAGCAAATAGATGGATACAACTCTTGGTGGTTTCAACAAACCACAAACCAAATTTTTCTCACAAAAATAAGATCCTAATAGATAGGATAGATAGATAGCTTAAGTGTGAGAAATCAAGGTGTTTGAAAATCAAATCACAAATAAAAATACTTGGGACAACAACTAGATTCTGATAGAAATGAAGAACAAAACAACTATCCCAAATACTCTATTTTTCTTTGATTTTTCCAACCCTTGAAAACAATTAAAGATAAATCTTTTTGACTTAAAAACTCTTTTGAAAACTTGCTGATAAACACTTATAAAGGTGAAAATTTTTGCTCTTGAAAATCTTGTTGGAAACCAGCTCAAATGAGGGGTATTTATAACCCTCAAAAATTTCTGCCCGTTTGCAGCAGGAAAGGGCAGATTTGCCCTTCCGGTCGACCGGCCTAACGGTCATTTTTATGACCGCTGTGCCTCTGGTCGACCGCCCGGTCGACCAGGACTGGAATCAGAGAGCAGCAGCTCTCTGCCGGTCGACCGGGGCCATTTTCAGAGAGTAGAGCTCTCTGGACGGTCGACCGGCCCACCAGCCCATGGCTGCGTGCACGTCTGTGCACGTCGGTCGACCGGACCAATCGATTGACTTCTGCTACGGTCGACCGGTCCGGTCGACCGGCACACAGCCAGGTCAAACATTTTAGGATTTAAAAACTTGGGTTTTTATCTTTAATTAAATCCCATAAATTTCACAAAAATTAGTTCTTATTAGATCTCTGAAATACAAATATGTGTTACAAAAATTCAACACATATTACAAACTATTTGAACTATTTTTGTGTTCTTGAAAATTTGCCTTCAACCAAAAACCGTATTTTCTGAAACTTGAATTTTTGAAATGGAAATCCGATTTTTCCAAAACACATGTAAATACAAAAACATGATATTTAAACAACTTTTAAGCATATTATATATAGATAGAATCTAATATACATGAAAGGTATTATATCTATGTTTTTGATATAAAATCCAAAAATAAGTTTTGTTTAAATACAAAACTCCAAACTCATGAAAAAGACTATCAAAATAAGTTTTTCTAAATAGATGAAGCATAGATGTATATAGATCAAACCTAATATACATTAAACCATGTAAACTTATTTTGATTCTATCTATTCATGAAAACCAAGATCGGTTAAACCGAAAAACTAAAATCAAACATGAAACTTGTGTGTGTATTGTGAACTTGAGAATATCAACACTATCTACCTTTACACAAGATCTAAATAAATCTTAAACTAAATAAACCGATGTCTTCTTATAGAACTCCGTCTCCAAGTCGACTCGATCCAAACACGATCCAACGAGCTTGACTCCAACCGAGTGCTATATGCGATCTTGACGCACGAGCTCTTGAATCACCATGTGAAAGCTCCAAAACACCTTTGTTGAAGCTAATCACCTACTAATATCTTGATCAAATATCTAAACTAAATATCACAAGATTATTAGTAAACTATAACTACATGAGTTAATCATCATCAAAATTAGAGTGAAAGGCCTCTGGGCCAACAAATATTAGTGGCTATTTTATATTTATTTCCCATATTGAGCCCAAAACATCCTCGAAACTGAGATCGACTCATATTGGTTGCTTGCCATGCAAGAGAGCTCAATCAGTTTGAGCGCAACCAAGTTTGGCATATTGTTCCTAAACCCTATGATAGACCAATAATTGGTACTAAATGGATTTTTAAGAATAAGTTGGATGAGTCGTGAAATGCTATTAGGAATAAAGCTAGGTTAGTGGCCCAAGATTACACCCAAATCGAAGGAATCAATTTTGAGAAAGCTTTTGTACTCGTAGCACGGCTTGAGGCCATACGGATGACACTTGCTTATGCTTCTTTTAAAGATTTTAAGATTTTTTAAATGGATATTAAAAGTGCATTTTTAAATAGTTTTATTGAAGATGAGGTGTATGTTGAACAACCCCCCAGGGTTTGTTGATCCTACACATTCGGATTTTATTTTTAAACTTGAAAAGACTATGTATGATTTAAAACACGCTCCAAGAGCTTGGTATGAAAGATTGGGTACTTTTCTTGTTCTAAATGATTTTATTAAAGGCAAAATTGATATACCTTATTTATAAAGCATATAGATAATAATTTTTAACAATGCAAGTATATGTTGATGATATCATTTTTGGATCTTCTAATAAAAAGCTTTATAAGGATTTTGAATCATTCATGAAAAAAGAATTTGAAATGAGTATGATGGGAGAGTTCAACAATTTTCTTAGACTCTAAATCAAGCAAAGAGGTGATAGGATCTTCATAAATCAAGCCAATTATACAAGGGAACTTATCAAGAAATTTGGACTTGAAAATGCAAAGATATGCAAGACTCTCATGGCTACCACAACAAAGCTTGATAAAGATGAACAAGATAAAAATATTGACATTAAACTCTATCGTAGCATAATTAGTAGTTTGCTTTATTTGACGGCTAGTAGGTCGGATATTATGTTTAGTGTTTGTCTATATGCTACATTTCATTCTTGTCCTAAAGAGTCTCACTTAATAATCGTAAAATGTATTATTAGATACCTTAAGGGTACTATTGGAATGGGCCTGTAGTATCCGAAGATCGAACAATTCTCAATGATGAGTTTTTCGGATGCCGACTATGCCATTTGTAGAGTAGATAGGAAGAACACTAGTAAACTTATCATTTTTTAGAAAGTTGTCTTATTTCATGGTCTTCCAAGAAACAAAATTATGTAGCCCTCTCAACCGCTGAGGCGGAGTATATTGCAGCTGGGGCTTATTGTGCACAAGTCCTTTAGATAAAACGTACTCTCCTTGATTATGTTTGCATTTTGATCATATTAAAATATTTTCTAATAATACTAGTACCATTCATATAACCAAGAATGCAAATCAATATAACAAAATCAAAAAAATAGAGATTAGATATCACTTTCTTAGAGATCATTATGAGAAAGAAGATATTGAAATTGATTATGTTTCTACCAATTTTCAATTTGCAAATATTTTTACTAAACCATTTGATTTTAATAGATTTTTGTTTATTTATGGTGAATTAAATGTTTGCATTATGAATTCATGAAATTTTCAATTGATATTCTTATATGTGAACTTCTATTTTTTAAATTGATATCTTGTCTTTTCTTTACATTTGTGATTATTGGTATCTAGTAGTTTTAGTTTTTAGTTGGTATCTACTAATTTTTAGTTTTCATGAGTCCCTTTTTCATTTATGACAAAAACGGGAAGAAGTATTTATGAATTATTTCATTTATTTATCTCAAATTAGTATATCTTGTTTTGCACATTGATATCTATACATTGGTATATCTATATTATTTAATTGGTATATCCACACTTGCATTAAAATGGTATTGAGATTTTAAAAGATTTAAGAGTTAGAGATTTATGATTTCTATCACCTATATTTCATGTTTGTATGCCTTGTTGCATACCCATTTTGGTGATTGGAGGCATGGATGGAGGATGGAATGTTTTTGCATAGATCTTCAACTCTCACATCTATATCTATATGCATATGATGACTTGCTTTGAAATTGTCACATTCTTTAGTCATAAATAATTGAACTTGATAGATAAGCATAACTTCAGGGGAGCTTTTCTAAGCTCTTCATACTATTTTTTAAATAACTCATATGTTTTATCATCATCGAAAAGGGGAAGATTATTGGCCCAAGTAGCAATCACCGGTTTCTTATTTTGATGATAATAAAACCTATGTATTATTTAGTACTGATCATGTTCAAGTGTTTAAGTATTCTTCAGGTGTCAAAAAGATTCAAAGTGTTTCTTCCTCAAAAGGAACGTATTGAAGTCTCAAACTTACTCAAAGATAGAATTCAAGAAAGGACAATCAAGACTCACCCTTGGAGAACCCCACTAGAAGATGACTTGAAGATATAGCACCTATATAAGAAAATAGTATGTTAAAAAATAATGGGGCTATAAAAAGACATCATGCCCAGAAGATGAGTGTAGTAGAGATGCGCATGCTTCGTTGGATGTGTGGTAACACGCGGAGAGATAAGGTGCGAAATGAGGATATTCGTACTAAGATAGGTGTAGCCTCTATAGAAGAGAAGATGAGAGAAAACTGCCTACGATGGTTTGATCATATGCGACGTAGACCTACGGATGCGCCAGTCCGGCGAGTAGAGCATATCAATTTAGGGCAATTAAAAGAGCGCAGGGGAGACCGAAGAAAACATGGATGGAGGTAACACGACAAAATATGGAGTTTAAAGGTCTTAAGAAGGCATATTGCTCGATAGGAATGAGTGGAGAAAGCTGATTCATGTGTCCGATCCGGCGTAATTCTCTTTTGGTTCACGTAGCCTACCCCAAATACTTGGGACAGATGGCTTAGTTGTTTTGAGTTTTAATATCTAGTTTTTCTCATTTTGATATTTTACAAAAGTTTAATGTTTGAGTCATGTCCTATGGTTTTCCAAGATTTTATATCCTACTTTTAACATGTATACTGAAGCCTATGTATTACCAAATAGGTTTTATAACTTATATAAAACTTTTTAAAATAAGTTTATATTCATTTTTCAGTCAAACATAGCTTTTCAGGCTTAGTCAACCGGGCGGTCGAGTTCATTCTGACTTCTGCCTATTCATGCTATGCACGTTTGTCAGGCGACTGGACGGTCGACTGACAAATCTAGCTGTCGATCGGGTACTAACCTGGTCTCAGTTGAGACCAGTCGACAGGGCGGTCGACCGACGCCAATGGTCAGTTCAAAATAATGAACTACTGATCGACTTCTGGCACTGCTATAGTAACAGTTAGTTTTTGAAATTTTGTTCCTTTGACTTTTTCCCAACGGGTATTTTAGCTCTTTTTGGGGCTGATCACTCTCTTAATGACCTGATAGGCTATTCTAACTGTGTTTTATCATTTGCCTACATATAGGGTTCATTTGTAGAGGATTAATAACAACAAGCATAATTAGTTTTGGAAAATATTTGAAAATCAAGAGAAAAGCTTTCAAGTTTTTTTTTCCCCTTCAAGTGCTTTCATTTTATAATCATTTTCAGCAAGTTTTCAGCTCTTAGATTGAATTATTTCAACTGATTTTCTCTTTCACAAACTTCTTAAGTTTCATCTCACATCAAATACTATAGAAAGTTATAAAGAAATTGTTTATGATCTTTGTGGTCACCAAGAGCTTATTAAACTTATTGGCTTTGTGCTACCTGTTGTATAGAGCTGATTTTGAGCAGACCTTGTTAGTTCCTTTGTGAAAAGATCCTTAGTGGATAGTGAAATCCTTCACGCGGTGAAGGCGGTGATGTAGGGCTTGGTACTCGAACCTCGAAACAAATCTCTTGTGTTTGCGATTGTTTTCTCTCTTGCTCTTACTCTTTCTTTGTTTGCACATGTGTCTTTGTTCCTATTTCACTTGCTAGCGTCATTCATTCTTGTCAGTTTTTACTCTCTAAATCAAGAAGGCAATTGAGCACTTCAACTCATCGTCTAGAGGAATATAGAGAAAAATTTTTAGAGCCCTTCATAGGGAATCCGGCTTCACTTCTTGATTTGATTTGACCGTTTGCATTATTTATATTATAAATTCACATTTGGACCTTAAGATTAGCATTACACCTATTCACCTTTTCTCTATGTGTACTTTCAAGTGAATGGAGAAAGGAGGTGGTGGCGTTGGGGAGAGGGGGAGTGGCCGACAAGGCCAGGTTGGGGAGCAGGGGTGCTGTTGGGGGAGAAAGAAAGGAAAAAAGAAAAAGAAAAAATGAAAGAAAAAAGAAAAGGAAAAGAACGAAAGGAAAGAAAAAGAGAAAAGAAAAAGAAATTTAGAAAATTAAAATAAGAAAAAGAAATTAGAATTTTAAGAGAAGAAAAGGAGTGGAGAAGAGAAAGGCAAAAAAGAAAATAATAATATTATTTTATTTAGGTAATTTTTGACTAATTCAGAATAATCTCCAAAAGTCCTCTAAAATAGAAAATATTACTCTGAGAAATGTTTCGAAATCAATTTAAGAAATTCAACCCCTTTTGCAAATTAAAAATCCCGGAATCAATCAGTGATACTGGTCGACACTGAATTTAGGAAATTTGCAAATTAAATCAGAAAAATTTCAAAAATTGTGAAAATCCAAAATATTAAAAAATAACATTTAAAACTGAAATTTGATCAAATTTAACTATCAGGAAGGTCAAATCAAGAAGTACCATTGTATGAAAGAGATCAGGTTCTGAGTATAGGCTCAGATTGATTATGAATCCACCAAACACAGGTCTGACACCAAACAATGATAAAACTAATAATGAAAGAAAAATAAATATGGAGAAAATAGAAAATATATGGGTGAAAATGGGGATATGTATTCGGATACATATTCTGAGAACGGGGTGTTACAAATTCGTTACACCATATCTGCCACTTTCGAGATAAGATGTGATCTACTCCCGCAACTCCTTCGCATATAGCACTCGGTTGGAGTCAAGCTCGGTTGATCGTGTTTGAATCGAGTCGACTTGGAGATGGATTTCTACAAGAAGACATCAGTTTGTTTAGTTTAAGATTGTTTAGATCTTGTGTAAAGGTAGATAGTATTGATATGCTCAAGTTCACAATACACATACAAGTTTTTTTTAGTTTCATGTTTTGGTTTTTCGGTTTAACCGATCTTGGTTTTCATATCAAAAACATAGATATAATATCTTTCATGTATATTGGATTCTATCCATATACAACATGCTTAAAAGTTGTTTCAATATCATATTTTTGTATTTACATTAGTTTTGGAGAAAACGGTTTTCCATTTCAAAAATCTAAGTTTCGGAAAATATAGTTTTTGGTCTAAGGCAATATTTCAAAAATACAAAAATGGTTCAAATTGTTTAAAATATGTGTTGAATTTTACTCCTACATATTTGTATTTTAAAGATCTAATAAGAACTGATTTTTATGAAATTTATGTGATTTTATGGGATTTTATTGAAGTAAAAAACCCAAAGTTTTTAATCCCTTAATGATTGACCTGGCTGTCTGCCGGTCAACTGGACCACGACCGAGGCAGAAGTCGGTCGACCGACGTGCACAGAATGTGCACACAGCCAAGGCTGGAGGCCGATCGACCGGGTCGGTCGACCGCCAGAGAGTTGTTACTCTCTGGAAATGGCCCCGGTCAACCGTCCGGTCAACCGGCAGAGAGCTCTGCTCTCTGTTTCCAGTTTTCGGTCGACCGGCCGGTCGACCGGTGGCTCAATGGTCATAAATATGACCGTTGGCCGATCGACCTCCCGGTCGACCAGTAGGGCAATTTTGCCCTTGCCTGCTGCCAACGGGCAGATTTGGTTTGGGACTATATATACCCCATTCCTTGGCTGATTTCAATAAGATTTTAAGAGAGAAAATTTTTACATCTTTCAAGTGTTTTTTAGTAAAAGTTTTTGGGTTCAAAAGTTTTAATCTTTATTAGTTTTAAAAGTTTTAGAAATTCAAAGAAAATAGAGTCTTTTGGGAATTGGTTTTTGATCTAAATTTCTATATCTATTTAGAGATTTTCCCAAGTATTTTCTTTGTTTCAAATACTTTATTTTCTCACACTTGAGCTATCATATCTATCCTATCTATTAGGATATTGTTTAGTGAGAAAATTAGTTTGTGGTTATTGATAACACCAAGAGTTGTAATCCTTTCATACTTTGTGATATCCCTCTAGTGAGAGGTAATAGTATTGATATCCCTCTAGTGAGAGGTGATTATGGAAGTGGTGTTTGTATCCCTCCCTCTAGTGAGAGGTGATTGTGGAGATTGAGTGGGAATCTCTTAAGTGTGAGGTGATTGTTATTTGTGTTGGCTTTGAGCCTAATCCCTCTAGTGAGAGGTTGATTGTTGTTTGGCTAAGTGCCTATCCCTCTAAGTGTAGAGGTGATTTGTGTTATGTCTTGCCTCTAGTGAGAGGTTGTATTTATTGAGAGAGGAGTTGTGTACTCCTAAGTTTGTATCACCCAAATCCTCAGTGGAGGTTTCCTGTGTGGGAAGTCCTGCGTGGACGAGTTAGTGGAAATCCTTCTGTGTGAAGGCGGGGACGTAGAGCTGGGTGTTCGAACCTCGAAATATATCTTTATGTTTGCGTTTGATCCACTATCTCTATCTCTCTCTCTTATATTGTGCCTTGTATTGATTCATATTGTTCATTCATACTTTTGCTTGGTATTACTTATTTGTGTGCCTTACTTGTGTTGAACCAAGAGAGCTTCATATAGCACCTCAACTCTTATTTAGAGGAATTTAGAGGAGATAGTCCAGAGCCCTTCACCGGGAATTCGGCTACACTCTTTGGTTACACTAAGTGTGTTACAATTAGTTTTTGATTCCGCATTATTTGTCATTAGATTAGCCTTACACCTATTCACCCCCCTCTAGGTGTAATTTCAGTACCTTCTTCCAATTTCAAATTCATGTACTCCATTTTTAAATAAAGTATTATTCTATTTTCCTAAGTATGACAATACATCCCTCTATTGCAGTACTATTATCCATCATGGTACATCCATCCACTCGCCCTGTAGGTGGAGATTCCCCCACTCGGAGGCGGCAACAAGATGACGCCCCAACAATTCATCCATCCACTCGCCCCATAGGTGGAGGCTCCCTCACTCGGAGGCGGCAACAAGATTACTCCACAACAATACATCCATCCACTCGCCCCATAGGTGAAGCTTCCCCACTCGGAGGCGACAACAAGATTACTCCATAACAGTACATCCATCCACTTGTCCCGTGGGTGAAGACTCCCTCACTCAGAGGCGGCAACAAGATTACACTAACAAAATATCCATCCACGTGCCTTGTAGATGGCATATCTCCCACTTGGAGGTGGCAACAAGTTTACTCCAACACAACATCCATTCATACGCCCCGTATATGGGATATTCCCCACTCAAAGACAACAACAATATTTCTCCGCTGGTGGGATTTCTCCACACAGAGAAATGCCTGTACGTTCTGTTGATGGGATTTTCCCACTCAGAGACATCAATGTTGTAAAACCCCATCCTCATATTACGTACCCAGATACGTATCCCGATTTTTTGAACATATTTTCTTATTTTCTCGTATTTATTTATGCTCGTATAGTGATACTGCTTGATTTGACCTCTCTAGTAGTCAGATTTGATCGATTTTAGTTTCAACTATTGTTTAACAATATTTAGGATTAATCATGATTTTCCAATTTTTTTTCTGAATTATTTCTATAAAATCTTTGAAATCGGTATCGATTGATACCGCCAAATGATTCACAGAATTTTAAATAACAAATGGAGTCAAATATCTAGGAACTGCTTTCACATTACTTAGAATAATATTTACTATCTAATTATATTTTTTGAATTTTTTCTGAATTTATCAAATCTGACCAGATTCAGTGTAGACCAGTTTCGATGATTGATTTTAAGTTTTTTAATTCAAAAATATAATTGAATTTCTTTAATCTGATTTCACCATGATCCTCAGTATAATATTCTTTATTTTTGAGAATTTTTAGGGATCTTTTGAGATACTTGATTTTCGGGCGTTTCGGTATCTTTTCGAAAAATTTTCGCATCTGCTACTAAATCTGGGGATTCCACCATTCAAATTATTTCTTCTTTTTCTTCCAATTATTTTATTCCTTTTCCCCCTTTCCTTTTCTTTTACCTTTTTTCTTCCTTCCTTTTCTTTCCTACAACTTCTAAACACTTTTACTTTCTTCTAAAACATTCTACTACCTTCCACTAAAATATCTCCTCCAAATATCCTAATCCACTCATCACTCTCTCCCATCACCAAGGCCGGCCAAGCCTTCTTCCTCCCCTTTTCATTTCACAAAAAACCTTAATTTGCTTTCCTTCTACTTTTCTTTAAACTCCAAATTCCAAAATACTCAATTAACCACTCCTTTAACCTTTATTCTCCAACAAAAAAAACCTAGCCATCAACTCCTCCTTCAACTCTACAGCAACAACAACTCCCATAACTTTTCATAATCATCTTCTTCCTCCTCCTTCTCCTCCCACTTTACATTAATCATCAAAACTTTACCATCCACCTCCTGGTAGGCGTGCTTAGCACTCAGCGCTTTATCACGAGACTCACCTAGGCGGAACTCTGCTAAATTTTAGACTTGCATTTTAAGTCGAGTCATCCTGGTAACTCCTCCAAGCACTTTAGTGATTAAATACTGTTCACTATCCGTGCCTTCAACTTTGCTTAGCTTCGTTTGGCTGTTCGCTTTCTTACTAACTGCCTGCATGGCGGTTGATATCTGCTATCATTTGACATGCTTTCACTTGATGTGTTAACCCTTGACATGCTATCACTTGACACCTAACTTCAGATGTATTATCACTTGACACCGCTTGCTATCACCCACCATCTAACATGATGTACCTGACTTATAATTATCACTTACGGGAATATTAACCTGATCTCCTGATAGTACTCACGTATACCTGATACTCCTGACATTTTTCTACACATTCCTGTAATGTGATAATTACCCAATAAATCGTAAAAAGAATAACTTATATCGGGTCGGGGAAAACTTAAGGATATCAATATATGTTCGTGTTTATAGTGGTATTAGGTATGTTGTACAACTAAATCTACCGATTCACCATGAGTGCCTCCAAGTGACTGAGGGGAGCGCTGACTCCCTACCTCTTGGTTCCATCCTGAAAGGGCATCCTATAAGACCCTCTAGTACGCTGATTAGTCTCTAATATTACATATTTCATACCACATCTTGACATTTATTTTATATAAAATATTGCTAATAATGGTTTTCTTATGTGTTCCTAGGTCCATGGTGTGGAATGAAGAAGAAATTCAAAATTACCATTTAATTAGTGATTAAAAGCCTACAAAGATAGTCATTGGCTTAGGAGGATAGTTTTGTCAAAATCGGGTACCCAAATTCAGAATCCAAGAGGTACAACCGACAGGGGACAAAGCGACAGCGTGCAGCAGCCGGCGCCACGCACGAGACCCCAGATGAGCCGCGAAATTGTGGCTTTTGCCCCGTTTTCGCGGCAGTACTGGCACAGCTGCTCCAGTACTTCGGGCCAGGGATTATCCCCTAGTCCCTTTCCTTCTGATGCCTATAAAAGGCCCCTTGGTGTTCTGCAGTAGGAGATATCCAGAGTTAGGGTTTTGATGTTAGTTTGTTTTTAGGAGTTTAGTTTATTTGTGTTTTCTTCTTCTTCTAACTTAGTTTAGCCATTAGAGTGAAAGAGAGCGAGTGTGAACAAGTTGTATTTGAAGGTGGCAATCTTATAAAGTAATACTTCTCCTTCTTTTTTCCATCACTTGGTGTTTTTACTTACTTTTACTTTCTTGTATTAGTGTAAAACTTCTTTTCTTTATTTCTTCTCTCTTTATTTCTCTTACTCATGTCTAGCTAACTTTTCTATTGCATGGCTAACTAAATACTAACTCACTAATCTCTAACAACTTGATTGATAACCCAAATGAGTCAATAATGTCAAATAAGCCTTGTGCAAATAAGAGTTATGATATCTTAATATGATGGTTCTAACTCAAATTTACTTACAAGTATTACCATTCTCATATTTCATGCTTAATCATTTTTGATGATTTATAGATTGTAAACCTTACTTTTTTTTTCGTAAGTTAGAGATATTTCTATTAACCTTTGCCGATACCATTAGTGCACTTGTTTCTTCTCTTATTCTCGCCTTTAATTGGATCTTGATAAGAGAATCAAATTTTGTCGTGTAAAGCTAAGTTAAAGGAAGAACTTTCATTCGATCTCCAACGTGAATAGTTCTTATGCATAAAAGTTATGCTTGCCTATGATCCATTGTGAAGCTACATCTTCAAAAAATTAGAGATTAGTGGGAGCACTTAGTAGAAAGTTAGCCATGCGTTTTTACCATTAAGAAAATTCACTTTTATAATCATCAAACCAATCCAAACAATTCTTGAAGAAACAACACTTGTTTTCTTTTCAATTCTTTATTTAAGACAAGGAAGTTTTTCTTCACTTTGAACAAAGAAGCTGCACTAAAGCTTCCATTGCTCTCCCTCCTTGTGGATACGACCTGTATAGCCACTTCGTTATTACGGAAGAATCACAAAAGTAGTAACATCGACCATCACTCTTTCACTTATTCTTGTACGTACTTTTTGCCGATCAAATTTTGGCGCCGTTGCCTGTAAGGGAACGATTTTATTGTTCAAACACTAAATATTCTTCTTTGTTTTTGTGTGTAGGAGAAGTTATTAAGGAGTTAACTATAATGGGAAGCAAGATTGGTGGCCAAAGATATTGCACGAAGAAGTCTTTTGCCTTCGGAAAAATCGTGTAAAAGCGAATTTTTCCGATTGAAGTATTCACAAAAGCTCTTCTGTAGGGTTGCCGAAAATCGCTCAAAAATTACTTTCTAAAATTTTTTTAGCTCACTTATATGCTTCACCTTTACACTTGTAATAACTCAATAGAACTCCATTTGTTGCTAAATTGAAAATTGGATTAGACTCTTGCATTTAGGGTACGTGTCTATTTCAATTCATTTCATTATGTTGAAGAGTGCTGGAGAAAGGTATGTGTGCATTTCTTATAGAATAGGACAATATTTTAGAGTGATTTATCGCTTTGAGTGTTATCTTATTGTGAATATATTGTACACTTGCACAATTGACATTAAGGACAAAACCCAAATAAAAAAGATAAGGTGAAAATTTCATCACCCTTTCTTAGCCGAAAAATCATCTCTAAGTGCACTCACAATCCCAAACCTAATTAAAAGTTGATAGACGTTGGCCCTAGGGATATCTCAGACTCACTAAGAGATTAACCGAGGGTGAAAATTGCAAGAACGATACTCATGCAAAATCGGTATCTAAGGAAAGAAGATTGAAAGGTTATGCCTCGAAAGCTCTGTAGCTTGGCGTAATTAAGGCCCGAGGCTTATGGCCGGATACCTCCCACCGAGTTTTTCCCTTTCTTGGCCGATTAGCTTGTGGTCTAATTCCTACAACAACATCCCCCGGAGAATCGATCAGTTAGGAGTCGTCTAGGTTAAGGCTTGGTGGTTGTTTCTCTTTCTTTTGTTTGTTTTTTGTTCTTTTTAATTGTTTTGTTCTTTATATGTTGTTTGTGGTGTGCTGCATGCAAGAGTGGGTGAGAGATCCTTTAACTTTCAGATTAACCAGAAATACTTCTTTGTCTCTGCATCCAGAACCAGAGATGGCATCGCTATAGGACAAGTTTTACCTAATCAGAACTTCTCTCCCATCTTGTATAAAACTTCCTAAAGTGAATGGTAATAAATTTGAGTTGAAACCCCAATTCGTCAACACTCTTCTGAAATTTCACGGCTTAGAATTAGAGGATGCATACTTCTTTGTTAGGAAATTTGAAGAAGTATGCCTCATGATGGGCATTCCCCAGCTAGGAGACGATGCCGTTAGATTACGTTTTATTCCCTTCTCCCTAAAGGACCTAACTAAGAAATGATTGTATAGCTTGGTTATGGACTCAGTCATGACGTGGGATGATTTCGTTAAGACTTTCTTAAAGAAATTCTACCCAATCTATAAGACTACTCTCATTTGAAAGAATATCATGCTGTTTAGGCAAAAATAGAGCGAACCATTCTGGAGATACATTGAGCGATTCAGAGATCTCTTAGCTCAGTGCCCTCATTACGGTGTAGAGAAATGGCATCAGTGCCAGATTCTCTATGATGGTTTGGATTATCAAATAAAAATCTTATTAGAAACAATGTGTCAAGGGGGTTATTGCAAAAGGATGAAAACCATGTGATTAGCCTACAATTCTGCATTATTATATCGCAATTTCCTACTGATTTATGAATAAAATGTCGGTCTAAACTGTGTTTTGGTCTCTTTTGCAGATAATCAAGCCAAGGAGGGAAAAAGGGTAATAATAGCTTAATTAAACCCATTTTCGGTTAATTAAATCCGCATTTCTTGGAGGCCAAGTAAGGGATCTTCTAGGAGATACATTGAACCTAAACCCTTGCACACGTCAGACGAATATCCGGGCAAAAATACCAAAATGTTAATATACCAAGATGGTCCTAGAAGTGACAGAAAGTTTCTTGCCAAAACCAGGGACCTAAGTCCCTGGTTTTTCCGCAAAAACGCGGCAATCTGGTGGGGCCATGCGTCGATCTTCGACGCGTGGCCCCGTCTCGTCTTCTAGAAGCCCCCTTTGCCTATAAATACTGCAGGGTTTGCCCGGAACGCAAGCAGATTTGGATTTAGGCTAAACACACATTTTAGAGTGTTGGTTCGCTGATCAAATTTTTGGCGCCGTTGCCAGGGACGGGAATGGTTTTGATTTCACGTTTTTGTTAATATTTTCTTCTCTGTTTTGGTGTGCAGGTTAACTTTTACAGAAACTGAACATTGCATAACTTTCCTTTTGCTTGCATGTCCATGCTCTCGAAAGCAAGGACCCTGCTTCCTAAATTATGCCGCAGAAACCTAAGAAAAGCCGCGCAAACGCGGCATATTTGTGGCATTTGAACTTCATCTTTTGCAGGACTCTTACAAGTTGCATATATTGATATATTCTGCTATTAAATTTCTGCTTTGATTGCCTATACACTGTAATAAATTAAAGAACTAAAATACGGTATTTGGACGCTTTTAACACAGTTTAAATATTTGCATTTAGGCACGTGTCAAATTTAATTCCAATATACTGTATTTTGTTCTGTTGTTGTGATCTGGACTGAGGTGTACATATGACATTGCATATAGCATAGAACAAACACGTGGGTGATCTATTCACTTTGTGTTATATTCTTATCTATATTGTACACTTGCACGAATTGAAACTAAGTGCATAACCCAATACAAGATAAGGTGGGAATTTCATCACCCTTCCTTAGCCCAAAAATCACCTCCCCACTCACACAACCCAAGCCCTAATAAAAATTGATAGACGTTGGCCCCTAGGGACATCTCGAACTCATTAAGAGATTGACCGAGGGTGAAATTTATTTTGAATCTTACTCTTGTGAAATCGGTGTCTAAGGTTAGGATTAAGAGGTTAAGCCTCAAAGAAACCGTGGTTTGGCGTAATTAAGGCCCGTTGCTTACGCACGGATACCACCCACCGTATTTTGCCCCTACCTAGTCGATTAGCTTGTGGTCGGATTCATACAGCAACCTCCCCCAGGTAATCGACCAGTTAGAAGTCGTCTAGGTCTAGGTCAACCTTAATATAGGCTTGGTTTTGATTTTTTTTTTCTTTTTGTTTGTTTGCTTTTATTGTTTGTGAAATGGAATTCAACCATAACAATTCTTTCAATCCTAATATGAATCCATATTTCACACGACCCCATTTGATTCGGATAATTTCAACCCGGCTTTTTACAAAATGAACCAACCAAATACACCAGGTTGGACTTATCCGAATCAATACAACTCATACCCGCAATCTTATGACCATAATTTTTAAAATAATTTTCACTCTTCACAGAGTCAATGGAGATTCACCTCCCCCGAGTCAAATTTTCAACCACCTTATCCACAATCTTCACAATATTCACAATATTCATTTCCCAATTTTTCTTCCTATACTCCTTTTCTAGAACCACCAATTGAAGAAAAATATGAGTTAGAAAAGAGTATAGATGCCAACCTACAAGAGGCCGAGCGATAATTTCAGAAAATGATGGCCTCTCCAATTCCACAATATTTTCGAGAGTCTTACTCAGTTCCACCTTCTCATAATGAACAACCATCTGCCGTGAAAACGAGTAAGGAACTCTTGCGTGAGTCCGAGCCATAATCTCAAAACATGTTGGACTCACACTCTTCACAAATTTTTCAAAACCAAGATTCCTAAACTCCCTTTCTAGAATATCCACTTGAAGAAATATCACATCTAGAAAAGAGTATAGAAATCTTGCAGAAGTCTGCGCTACAATTTCAAAAATCTTCTACCCAATCTATCAATAGGTTGGAAACACAATTGAGTCATTTGGTTAGCATTTATAGGAATAAGGAAACTCTATCTTATCAACCTTTGACCAATTCAACTATCCCTAACTCTATTGATTTGACCCAGAACTCTTATCATTTTGGAAACCAAGAATCAATTTCAGCACACCCATCTGAACTTGTCCACACTTTAAATGTTGAAAATCCCATTGACATTTTGGCAAGTTATCTTTTTCCTAAAATTGAACTTGAGCGTGAATATGATCCTGAACTTCAACTTGATAATTCAATTTCACTTCCTGATTCAAAATTGACTGAGGTATTTTTATCTGATTTCATGCCTTTTTCCGAGTCAGTATTGAATCCAGTGCCAGTCCATTGTGAAATTGACTCACCAATCTTTTATGATCATCATATTGAACTTGACCAATTTCATACTTTTGAAAGTCCCATTGATAAATTGGCAATTTCTCATTTTTATGGAATTGAACTCAATGAAGAATGTGACCTAGATTCTCAGATTTGTGATCCAGTTCAAATCCTGAATCAATATTGACTCCTGTTTTGTTACCCAACTTGAGTAATATTTTTGAGTCAGTTTTGGTTCCTACACCTGTCATTCTTGAACTAAAATCACCAACCCTAGGAAGTCACATTCCATCATGGGGAAATGAATGTGGACTTGAGTTTCAACTTCTTGATTTGGACCCCACTTTCTGAACCAATTTTGACTCCTGAACCTTTACTTGACTTAAGTCAAATTCCTGAGTCAGTATTAGTTCTTGTGCTTTCTGAGTCCAAATCAATCATTCCATCTTTTTTTATACTCTATTTTGGGACAAAGGTGTTAATAGAATTGACTCTGAAATTATTTTGAAAATTTGGAAATTAGATGGGGTAAAATTCTTAATAAAAATCATTCATATATACATCATAATAATGGGTTGTATTATAGAGGTTTCTGGTGGGTTCCTTCGGACTCCACGCAAATTGGATTGGGCCGCATTTCGTGGACCAATCAGACTACCACCGGAACCACCACCTTGAGGTGATTCTTTCTTCCCTCTCTATTTGTTTCATGCATATATATATATTCACGATGCATTGAGGACAATGCATGAGATAAGTGTGGGGGAGGGTTTACTAACATAGAGTTTTAGATTTTCTTTATTTTTCACTTCTTCTTAAAATTCTTCTTTTGTATAGGAATTTTTTTCCCTTTCTTTAAAAACTTTTTGAAACAAGACCAATGTTTTGATCTATTTTTAAGAAAATTAAGATGATCTTAGAAATTAAGAAAACCTTAATTATGACATCTTAAACCTAGTTGAAATAATAGATCTTATTTAAAATTATAGATTAAGTATAAAAGATTGGGGAGATAATTTTATCTTGAATTTTTTGCCTTAGATAGTATGCACTTCACACAAACACAATTTTTGGGATGGAAATAAAGACCTAAAATGTCATAAAGTAAAAATAAATAAAAAGAAAAAATATATAAATGAATAAAAAATTACTTATTAAGCTGGATAATTATGCCTCAAGAAGCATGATTATTCACGCCTAACGGTGGTCAAAAGAAACAAATAATTTCTCTTAGTTTTGTGATCTTGTTTACTCGAGTCCTTAAACCTGAGGGATGTTTTCTCATCCGGTGCCCTAAAACCGTCTGGTCTAGGAGTCATCGGTTAAAGACTCACTACCCGGGTAAACTAGAAAGCCTAAGAAAACTAACGGAAGAAAAAAAAAGAAAAACTATATATATAAAAATAAATGGCTTGATGGTTGGAGTTGAAATCCTGAAAATCTTCACTATCACAAAGTGCATATTATCTAGGTTTTATGAAGGATAAAATATTCAATCCAATTTTGAATTCTTACCTTAATTGAAGACAAGATCTTGCATAAAGATTAAGTTTAAGGAAGACTAATTTTTGGTGGACTTATAACCTTAGTTCGCTTATATTTTTGTAAAAATATTTTTTAAATTTGTCTCTCTTTCAAAATGCGTTTTTAAAATTCTAACATTTGTCTTCTTTCTTTATGGTTTTGTGGGTGCAATCTGCTGAAAACCCTCAGGAGACAAAACTCCTCCTCTAGAAGTAACCTAGAGGTCTAACGGCTTGTTGCACACGCTCAGTGCAATCGCGTTACTTGCGAAAGTGGTGTAATAACATTTGTAGTATAGTTTTTATTTTCTTGTTTTGCTCGGGACGAGCAAAAGATAAGTGTGGGGGTGTGATTAGCCTACAATTCTGCATTATTATATCGCATTTTCTTACTGATTTATGAATAAAATGTCGGTCTAAACCGTGTTTTGGTCTCTCTTGCAGATAATCAAGATAAGGAGGGCAAAAGGGTAATAAGAGCTTAATTAAACCTATTTTCAGGTAATTAAATCCGCATTTCTTAGAGGCCAAGTAAGGGATCTTCTAGAAGTTACATTGAACCTAGACTCTTGCGCATGTCAGACGAACATCCGGGCAAAAATACTAAAATGCGAATATACCAATATGGTCCTAGAAGCGACGGGAAGTTCCTCACCAAAACCAGAGACCTAAGTCCCTGGTTTTGCTGCGAAAATGCGGCAAATGCCGCGTTTCCATGGCAATCTGGTGGGGCCACGCGTCGATCTCGACGCGTGGCCCCGTCTCGTCTTTTAGAAGCCCCCTTTGCCTATAAATACTGCAGGGTTTGCCCTGAACGCAAGCAGATTTGGATTTAAGCTAGGTTTCTCTCTTCTAATTGAAGATTATGATTTTCTTTCTCTTTTATTTTATATTTTTATTTCATTTTTAGATCATGCATTAGAACAGAGAGATTCAGAGAGAGATTGATGTAATAGAGGGTGACAATCTATGTAAATGTGTCTCCTTTCTTCTCCATTGTAATCTTCTCCATCTTCTACATGATACTTGGCTAACTTTTCTCTCATGGTGACTAACTACTAATCACTAACTAGTAACCACTTACTTGATAATCTACATGAATCTAATAGCCTCTACAACGCCTTGCTCTTGCAAGAGCCATTGATGGCTCATGATGATGGATTCTAACATTCTAACATTTCTAACACCTAACCCACTAACTTGCTAACTTGCATTGTTTTCTTTATTTCATGCTCACCTCTAACCGGTTTTGATGATTTAATAGTACCTTGCAACTTGTTATGTGGTATGGATGTATTGTTTCAATGTAGAAGAACAATCTTATGGGCCATGCTCTGTATCGTCTCTTGAAGCCAAGGATTAGTGATGGTCAAGGATCCATGTGAGGCAACTATCACTAAGAGGTTTGCATGGTTAGTGGAGCAATTAGTAGTTAGTAGCCATGAGTTTTCTTTTATCTTATTTTAAAAATCAATTTCCAAACTCTTTTATCATTTTCCAAAACCTTTTCTTATTTCATTTTCTTTTATCTCTCATTTTCTACTTTTTTGTTTTGCTTTACCAATTCACAACCATTTCTCATTTGTTTTCAATCGACTTTTTCATCGCCTTCTCCACCTATCACTTTAATATTTCTTTTCTTTTATTTTCTTTTCATTCTTTAAACAAAGAAGAACTGTTAACATAACATGTGAATAAGAACTGTTAATGCTTCTTTCGCCTCCCGTCCCTGTGGATTCGACCCATTGAGTTAATGCTATAACAGAAGTAACGAGGGAACATTAGCACACATAAGCTTTTCATTTATTTCACAAAACACACATTTTAGAGTGCTGGTTCCGCTCCGATCACCAGGATTGGGATTTGTTTGAAGATTTAATTGAGAAAATTTTACAATGGGAGCCAACCTCTGAGAAACTAAGGAATTCACAGTCTATAACTTCTAAATGAGGGTTCCTATCCTTAGAATTATCCATAACTACTGAAGCTAAGATTGTAACTCTGATGAGAAGAATAGAGGCTCTAAAAACAAAAGAGCCAGCCAACCAAATCAACCCACCTCCAATTCACAATCCGGGTTGTGCATATTATCAGGCATCGAACTATATTTTTAAAGAGTGTCCCGTTTTTCAGACTCATCAAGTACCATCATAACACATGAACGCGACCTACTCAAGGCTACAACGCAATCCTTACTCGCAGACTTACAATCCCGATTTGAGAAATCACCCGAATTCTCTTGGGCCCCCGAACTATTCTCCGAATCAACAAGCAAATTTTCCCAGTCAAGCCCAATCTTCCTCCTTCCAAAACTCACCAATGGAGAAAAAATTCAGTAAATTGGAGGAGCGTATGGAGGCATTCATAAAGTCCCAAGCCGCCTTCATGCAAAATCAAGGACAGACATTGAACTATTCATACTCCATAGCTAGATTGGAAATGCAATGAGTCAATTAGCAAACTCTCTATGTGAAAGACCCAAGGGTTCTTTACCTAGTCAGCCGCTAGTCAACCTTAAGAATTCCAATCAAACTTATGAAGTTCAGAATCCTCAGATCAACCAGTGTAATGTTATTCACACACTCAGATCAAGAAAGAAGGTGGACAACCAGGTCTACCAGTTAAAAAATACTATCCATATTGATTCTACTCCTACCTCCACATCTGCTAGCTTCTCTCAATCTGCTCTGTAAACATCTGGCAAGGACACAGCTACTGATCAAGTTCATAAGCCTATAACACCCTTTCCTAACAAGATTAGGAACAACAATAAAAACATGCACATAGAAAAGATACTTGAGATATTTAATCAGGTCAAATTGAACGTGCCTCTTCTAGACGCTATCCAACAAATTTCAGTATATGCTAAATTCCTTAAGGATATGTGTATTAAAAAGAGAAAAATGAATGTGCCAAACAAAGTGTTCTTAGCAACCAACATAAGCGAAATTTTGTCTGGTCCTATTCCGGTGAAATACAAAGATCCCGAATATCCTACAATTTCATGCACCATAAGACAAACAGAAATTAGTCGAGCACTTCTTGACCTGGGAGCGAGTATCAACTTGCTACCTCTCTCAATATACCAGAAACATGGGTTGGGCGAGCGGAGTTCAATTCAAGTCACTATTCAGTTAGCCGATCGATCTGTGAAAATCCCCAAAGGGGAAATCACAGATGTCCTTATTCTGATCGGGGATTTCATCTACCTCGTTGACTTTATTGTGTATGAGACCCAACCTATGTCAAATCCACGATTTCAAACTCTAGTAATCTTAGGGCACCCATTCCTTACTATAGCAAATGCTATAATCAACTGTAGAAACGGGTCCATGCGATTGACCTTTGGAGACATGACAAAGGAGGTCAATGTTTTCAATTCGGGAAAATAACCCAAGGATATGAATGATCAAACTTTTGAGGTCAATTTCATTGAAAATTTAACCTGTGAACATAAAGAGAGAATAGAGATTGACACAGAAAGTGAGTTTGATCTGGAGTCTGAGGATTTTAATCTGGATCAGATCATAAATTCAGCAGTGGACTGGGCATCAAGCCTAAGTGTTCCTCATCCCAGAACCAAAATTCCAAATCTCCCCTCCAATGATCAACTCCTTCCCTAGAGTTCAAAGCTTTGCCTGAACACCTCAAGTATGCCTACTTAGGCGAAAGAAAAATCCTGCCAGTCATCATAGCATTCCATCAACTGGACAACAAGAGGACAGCTTGATGTCTATTTTAAGGAGACATAGGGAAGCCATTGGATGGACAATAAAAGACATTAAGGGGATAAGTCCAGTAATAGTACAACATAGAATTCATTTAAGTGATGAAGTGATTCCCTGGAAGGACACACAGCGTAGGCTTAACCCACTCATGCAATATGTTATGAAAATAGAAATCTTGAAACTGTTAGACAATGGGATCATTTATCTCATTTCTGGTGGCCAATGGGTTAGCGCAGTTCATGCTGTCCCCAAGAAAGCTGGTTTTACGGTGATAAAAAATAAGCACAAAGAGTTGGCACAAACATGACTATCTACCAAGGTTCATATTTGTATTGACTATAGAAAATTGAATGCAGTCACTCGTAAGGACCACTTCCCGCTACTCTTCATCGGCCAAATGCTCGAACGCTTGGCTAGACATGAGTACTATTATTTCCTATGGGTACTCGGGATACAATCAGATCTCCATTGCTGCAGAAGACTAGGAAAAGACTATGTTCACTTGCCCATTTAGAATCTTTTCCTACCAATGCATGCCCTTTGGATTATGCAACGCTCCAGCGACATTCCAACGGTTCATGCTCTGTCTTTTCTCCGATATGGTAGAACGTTTTCTAGAGATTTTCATGGATGACTTCTCCATCTACGGAGATTCATTTGATCAGTATCTTATCATCTAGAGTTGGTTCTTCAAAGATGCAAAGAGAAGAATTTAACTCTGAACTGAGAAAAATGTCACATCATGGTGAGACAAGGGATTGTTTTAGGCCATAAGATTTCAAGGAGAGGAATCAAAGTTGACAAGGCAAAAATAGAAGTTATCGCTAAGCTTCCACCACCCAAATGCATTAAGGTTATCAGATTCTTTCGAGGGCATGTTGGGTTCTACCGACTGTTTATTAAGGATTTTAGCAAAATCGCTAGACCTTAATCAACCTGCTCGCAAAGGACGTGCCCTTTGATTTTAACGATGGATGTTTCAAATCATGAGAGAAGCTTAAGTAAGACCTTATATTTGTGCCATCATTTTTGCTCCTGATTGGGCACAATCATTTAAAATCATGTGCAATGCCTCTGATTTTGTTATTAGTGTTGTTCTAGGATAACGCATCGACAATAGGCAGCACGTGGTTTATTACTCGAGTAGGACTCAGAATGATGCCCAACAGAACTATACAACGATCGAGAAGAAATTCTTGGTTATTTTCTTTATCTTAGAAAAGTTTCATCCCAACTTCTTGGATCTAAGACTGTGATTTTCATATATCATTCAGTATTGAAGCACCTCATGACCAAGAAGGAAGCTAAAACCCGACTGATTTGGTGGATCCTTCTACTTCAAGAATATGACCTGAAAATCTGTGATAAGAGAGGTGTAAAAAATGTGATGGCTGATCATCTGTCAAGAATTCCTAATGCACCTATAGTACGAACTCCGATCAATGAGGATTTTTCATATGAGCACATCCTTGCCACTTTCAAGGAACCATGGTATGCGAACATAGTTAACTATCTGATCACCAGGCAATTACTCATGGAATGGACTAAGCAAGACCAGTATCACTTCTTTGCCCAAGTACGGTACTTCTTCTGGGAAGAACTGTATCGCTTTAAGTATTGTCCTGACCAAATTATTCGGCGATGTATATCAGAAGAAGAACAAAGGAGCGTGCTCAGTTTCTATCATGAACTTGCATGTAGAGGACACTTCGGTCCCCACAAAATCGCAGAGAAAGTTTTACAATATGGATTTTACTGGCCCACTTTATTCAAAGACTGATTCCATTTTTGTAAGTTATGTGAGAATTGTCAAAAGACTGGGAAGGAAGATTTCGAGACGAGACATGATGCCCCTAACCCGATTCTCGAAGTTAAAATTTTTGATGTTTGGGGCATTGACTTCATGGGACCATCTCAAATTTCTTTACCAACCAGTTCATCTTAGTTGCAGTGGATTACATCTCAAAATGGGTAGAAACTGTGCCTACTAAGACCAATGACAACAAAGTGATTGTCAAATTTCTCAAGGAAAACATCTTCTCCCATTTTGGCACGCCGAGAGCTATAATTAGTGATAACGGGTCACATTTCTGCAATAGGATTTTTGAAGCTCTGATGCGAAAATACTCCTTCAATCACAAGTTATCCACCCCGTATCATCCCCAAACAAATGGGCAAGTTGAAGTAACCAATCTGCAAATCAAGCTCATTTTGAAGAAAAAACAGTAGGACAAAACAGAAAAGAATGGTCAGTCAAGCTGAACAATGCGTTATACGCTTACCGAGCTGCTTTTAAGACCGTCCTGATGATGTCTCCATATAGAACTGTATTGAGAAAAGCTTGTCATCTGCTTGTCGAGTTAGAACACCGAGCCCTATGGGCTATTAAGCAACTTAATTTCGATCTGACTAAAGCTGGTGAACTAAAGAGATTGCTGATCTCAGAGTTGGAGGAGATACGGAATGAGGCTTATGAGAATGCATGAATCATAAAGAGCAGGACGAAAAATTTTCATGACCAGATCATAAACCGGAAAAACTTTGCCCCTGGAAAAAAAGTTTTGCTATTACAACTTAAGGCTTCACATTTTCAAGGGGAGGCTAAAAACTCGTTGGTCTAGACCCTTCATTGTGCGCATTGTCTTTTCACACGGTGTTGTGAAAATTTTGATCCAAAGAGTAATGAGGAATTCAAGGTGAACGGGCAAAGACTGAAGCCATTCCTGACCACTGAGCCTGAGTCACAGGCTAAAATTATCCTGAGTCTTTTCGCTCCATCTTACATGTAACCATAGCCCTCTGCACACCACAAATAAACAAATAAAAAAATAAAAAATAAAAATAAAATAAGAGTGTAAATAAAATAAAGATTAGGGGTTCTTTATAATTATTGTTTATATGATATAATCACCCCTTGTATACTTGTAAATAACCCTTTATCCTAGGGCTAGATTTGAAAATCTCCCTTTTTCTATCCCTATTTATACTCTTCTCTTTCTCTCCCCTGACCTAACCCAATATTTTTTCTCAGATCTGAAGAGAGGAGCCCAGGCGCCGCGCCCGCACCCGAGCCCCTCCTCTCTCTCCATCAAAAAGTCGCGCCCATCCCCCTTTTGTCGCATTTTCGCGGCTTCCTTAAGGCCAGAGACGCGGAGCTAATGTCCCCCCCGGTCAATTTTTCAAGCACATCTCCGATCTCCTCTCAGATTCTGCTTTGGCTACTTGGTTTGCTCCGGGTAAGTCCGTGGATTGTTTTCCCCCAAGATTTCTGGGGGAGGTTTGTGAATTCTTTACCCATCTCTCTCTATTTTTACTTCGGATTTAGATTATGGCCCCTATCATATTTCCTAAAAAAGATTTTTCTAGAATATTTAATGATGTTCAGGGTTATAGGACCGTTTTCTTAGATAGGATTAGAGAAAGATAGTAGTATGGGTTGGTGTATGACAACTCTGATGTTGAGACCTTTTACTGCCCGAACTTGGTGAGGTAATTTTATTTAGGGATAGATACTGATTTCATCAATTTAGACCTTAATCAATTCATTGTCCACCTTAACCACAAAGATCTGTTGGTCACCATTAAGACTATTCATGAGGTCACGCAGGTGCCTTCCCCTCCTTAGCACATCGCGCCCCTCCCTTTAATTGAGTATATGACTTTGATGGGTGCGCGATGCACTGAGCAGGATCTTAGTCTCTGAGTAAATATCACATTTAGAAACATCCATTGCGTTTGCCGTTGGATCCAACGTAACATCCTGAGTATAGATCACACAACCTCTTTTAACAGACCTACATTGCAGATTATCCACAGCCTCATGACGAGGTAACATACTGTCTGTCTCAACACCATCCTTTTGCAACAGTTGTTGGCCAATTCTCAATTGACGAGGAGAGCCAAGTATTCTCTGCCCATCTTAGTGACTCGTTTGTGCAGAAACTTTCTGCCAGATGAGGCCTTTGCTGAGTACGATTAAGTACTACCACTGAGTGTATCACTAGCGCCTACAACAGTTGTCTGCATTCGATGTGGACACCCGTCGTCCAGGTCGAAGATATTCCGGCTGAGTCCTCCTCAGAGGAATAGATGAAAGAAGAGGATGACCCTGAGTTCTGGTAGCGGTCGCCCGATCAAATTCCACTGCATTCATGAAGGGCATGAAAAAGATTTTCAAGGGGCAGATTAAACTCAGGCGATAATTGGATGAACAAAATACCCACCTGGAATATATCGAGGAAATGCTTAGGCGTTCGCACTCGGCCGGCCCTAGCACTTTGGCCGGCCCGAGTCGACAGAGACGATGATATATTTTCTTCCCCGTATTTATTGCATTTGCATTTGCCTAACTAGTATTGAGGACAATGCATTAGATAGATGTGGGGGGATGCTAACAGTCTATTTTCTTTTCTTTTACCTTTTTGCCAAAAAAAACCTCTAGAACCAAAAAGAATTTTTATACTCTTTATAAAATACCAAAAGATTGTAAGAATTAAGGGAACCTTAGTAAGAAATCTTTATTTTAGCCTAAGTAAAAAAGAAATATTGATTTGGCTAAGAGTTAGGAGGGACAAGCAAAATAACTCATATCTTTTATTTAGCCTTAGTAGAATATGCATTGACTACACACACGCTTGAGATTTAGAGACAAGACTTTAAATGTTATACAAAAAAAAAAACCATTAAGCTGAATAATTGTGCCTCAAGAAGTATGATTATTCACGCCTAAAGAAAATAAACAAATCTTGATTTCGTGGCCTACTCTACTTGCATATTTAACCTGAGGGGTGTTTTTCCACCTGGTACCCTAAAATCATCTGGTTTGAGAGCCATCGGTTAAATATGTGTTACACGAGTAAAGTAGAAAGCCTAAAGAAACTAAGAATAAACATCTAAATAAACATTAATAAAATTCTATGACATTCAAGTTGAGTTAAAAAAATCTCAAGCACATCACGCTTACACATAATGCATATCTATTAAAGCAAAATAACAGAATGAGTTAGATGTATAAAATCTCTTTTAAATTCAAATGAAAATCATGATTTCTTCTTTTATGAGGGTTAGAGTATAGGAGGATTTATAAGGGTTAGACGTAATTCTTATAATCATTCGGTCATTTTTACTTAGATAATTAAAAGTTCTTTTTCTTGAAAGAGGTTTGCTTATAACTAACATTTTTCTTCATTTATTGGATTTTATGAGCGCAATCCGCTGAAAACCCTAGGGAGACAACACTCCTCCTGTAGGGCAAACCTAGAGGTATAAATGCTTGTTACACATGCTTAGTGCAATCGCGTCACTTGCGAAAGTGGTGTAATAATTCTCCTGGTTTTTGTTTTGCTCGGGATGAGTAAAAGATAAGTGTGGGGGTGTGATTAGTCTCTAATATTGTATATTTCATATCACATCTTCACATTTATTTTATATAAAATATTATTAATAATGGTTTTCTTATGTGTTCCTAGGTCCATGGTGTGGAATGAAGAAGAAGCCCCAATTCACCATTTAAATGGTGATTAAAAGCCTACAAAGATAGCCATTGACCTAGGAGAGTGATTTTGTCAAAACCGGGTACCCAAATCTGGAATCCAAGAGGTACAACCGACAGGGAGACGAAGCGACAGCGTACAGCAGGCGGCGGCGCGCGCGGCCTCAGATGAGCCGCGAAAACGTAGCATTTGCCACGTTTTCACGGCAATACTGGCGCGATTGTGCTAGTACTTTAGGCCAGGGATTGTCCTCCTGGCCCCTTTCCTCCTGATGCCTATAAAAAGCCCCTTAGTGTTCAGCAGTGGGAGATATCCAGAGTTAAGGTTTTGATGTTAGTTTGTTTTTAGGAGTTTTAGTTTGTTTGTATTTTTCTTTTCTTCTCGCTTAATTTAGCCATTAGAGTGAAAGAGAGAGTGTGTGTACAAGTTGTATTTGAAGGTGACAATCTTATACAAGTAATACTTCTCTTTATTCTTTTCATCACTTGGTATTTTTGCTTGCTTTTGCTTTCTTGTATTAGTGTAAAACTTCTTTTCTTTACTTCTTCTCTCTTGTCTTTCTTACTTATGTCTAGCTAACTTTTTCATTGCATGGCTAACTAAATACTAGCCTACTAATCTCTAACAACTTGATTAATAACCCAAATGAGTCAATAGTGTCAAACAAGCCTTGTGCAGTCAAGAGTTATGATATTTTAAAACGAAGGTTCTAATTCTAACTTACGTACAAGTATTACCATTCTCATATTCATGCTTAATCATTTTTGATGATTTATAGATTGTAAACCTTACTTGTTTTTGTAAGTTAGAGATATTCCTATTAACCTTTACCGATACCATTAGTACACTTGTTTCTTCCCTTATTCTCGCCTTTAATTGGATCTTGATAAGGGAATGTTCAAGTTTTGTCATATAAAGTTAAGTTAAAGGAAGAATTTTCATTCGATCTCCAACGTGAATAGTTCTTATGCATAAAGGTTATGCTTGCCTATGATCCATTGTGAGGCTATATCTTCAAGAAATTATAGATTAGTGGAAGCACTGAGTAGAAAGTTAGCCATGCGTTTTTACCATTAAGAAAATTCACTTTTACAATCATCAAATCAATCCAAACAATTCTTGAAACAACACTTATTTTCTTTTCAATTCTTTATTTAAGACAAGGAAGTTTTTCTTTACTTTGAACAATGAAGCTGCACTAAAACTTTCATCGCTCTCCCTCCTTGTGGATTCAACCGTACAGCCACTTCGCTATTATGGAAGAATCACAAAAGCAGTAACATTGACCATCGCTCTTTCACTTATTCTTGTGCATGCTTTTTACCGATCAACGCCTTGCGGCCAGTTCCATATACCAACAACGGAACACCTTGGACCGTCCAGGACATGCACGAGACCCACTGTAAATATTCTTTATTGATACCCCCATTGGTTTCCAATAATAGCCTCGGTTTATTCAGATGTGCATGTCTGTGTGCTGGGACGCTATTACACATTCTTAGACATATGGATAGGACGAGTAATAAAAATAAATATTAAGATCGGTAATATATAATTTATTCATGTTTAATCGATTTTATCAGTTTTATGCCTTCGTTGCATGTTTATTATGTCTGTACTCATGGCATAGCTTTTAATGCATGCTTTCTGATTTGGATTTATCGATACACGTGTACTTATCTCTGCACGCCACTTGGTATTCACATGGCCACTCACTGGGGAGTTTCTAACTCCGCTGGACTTGCATGTTCAAATTCTGAGCTTGGATTGAAGTGGAGCCCTCCGCTGAAGATCAAGCTTACCTCTCGGAGTAGGCTGACTAGTCCCAGCTCCTTCTGTTACTGACTCTTCTTACTAGCTCGTGGAATTCCCTCTCAGCTCCGAGCATCTTTTGCACTGTACATGTTGTAAATCTTACTTTTGTACCTAGCAGTGATGTAATGTACCTGTAATATTATATCACGCTCTGTGATAACTTTGCAGTTGTACTCCTTATGTTGAATGTATATGCGCTATGTACTTTTTTATTCTGATTCATGCCTGTACTGATGCTTAATGTATATATGTGAGAGTATTTTTGCCCTGCATATATACGTCGCAATAGCGTCTCCGTACCCGATAGGACGGGGTGTTACAGAGTGGTATCAGAGCCTAGGCTCACTCCTACAGTACAACCAAGTAGCAAATTAATGGGATATTAATTTATAACTGGAATGCATGAGTCTTGGTTATACAATCCAATTACAATGTACAAAGTTATCTATTCCTTCCTGATACTTCTTCCCATGATTCCTAAATTTCATCTATCTTTTCACGTTCCGGTTTCAAGTCATCTTTTACCGTCATAGATATGGATAGAAGAGCGAGTCATAACAGCTCCAGACTATCACAGAATGGACCCACAAGAGAGATTGTAGAATTTTAAGGGTTATTCATAAAGTGATGGAGAATCAAATAAACAGACAGAACTCCTTCGACAAGGATTGATAGCAGCTCCTAAAGAACAAACGCCGGACAACGTATCAGACTTCAGACGGTTACAACCGGTAATATTCACAGGAGAAAAGAGACAACTTGATGCCGAGCAATGGCTGAATGACATCACAGATCATTTGAAAGTGCCACGGGTTTCAGAGGAGAACCAGGTAGAGGTTGCTAAGATTCAACTGAAAGATATAGCCAGGACCTAGTGGCTAGCCGAAGAAGCGATACTGGATAAACCCATCTCTTGGGACCAATTCTTTAAGAGCTTCTATGATAGGTTCTTTCCTGCCATAGCTCAGAAGGAGATGAAAGAACAGTTTATTCGACTCCAATAGTGGAATCGATTTGTCGATGAGTATGCTGATGAATTCTTAAGGCTGAGTTGTTTTGCTCAGTATATGGTAGTTGACGAAGAGAAACGGGCAAATTGATTTCAGCAGGGATTGCAAATGGATATTCAAGTACTCTTGATTCTCGAACAGCTGAAAACATATTCCTAGATCCTCACTATAGCTTGGGAAGTGGAGTAAGGACTAGAGAAAAAGAATCTTAATCAGATGAGGAACCAGGCCATGAAGAGGCCATTTCAACAGTTGGACAGAGGAGGTCTAGTTAGAATTGTAAAAGCCCCGATGATCAGATGACCATTTCAATCAGCCTCTCTTCAGATAACTCAACCACTTCCTATATGTGATTATTGCCAGAAGGCTGGTCACACTCAACATAATTGTCGTAGGGCAAATAGATTATGCCTGGCATGTGGCTCCGGTGACTACTCAATAGAAAGTTGTCCACATAAAAGAATGGAGATAATAACCCAGGCTTTACCAGCACCCCCAGCACCAATTGTACAGAGAAACCCATGACCAGTGATTAGGAAAGCCCCTCTCCCTCCATGACAGCAGGTTTTACGCATAGTCCAAAGGGGAACCAGAACTACACAGGTCTTGAAAGGGGACAAGCCTACAACTTAATAGAGAAAGAGGCTGAAACATCAGAAGAGGTGATAATAGATAAGATCACGGTACACTCCAAACCTGTTCTAGCTCTCTTTGATTCTTGCACTTCTCATTGCTACATATCAGATAGTTTTACTGCTGAACGTTTAGACGACCAGTGGGAGATTAGTACCGGTAATAGGGTAGTCATCTGTTGGCCCAAAAGGTTACACTCCATTTGTTTAGAGTTTTGATGATAACAAAACACTTAAAAGCTATATTGGTACTAATAAGTTTGTTCAAGATGAGTTTCAGGTTAGTAATATTTTGAAGGCCATTGTTTAGCTTTTGCAAGACTTTCTAGGTTCATGGAGCAATTAAGGCAAATGGCACAAGAAGGAATATTCATAGAAGAAAAGGATCTAGCATGACATTGCATGGCTCAAGACTTCAGTTTGGCTCAAGAGACTTCATTAGATTTGTTTTTAGTTTTATAGTTTTGTCAAAGAATAGTGGATAGGTTGAAGCTCAAATACACACACATTCAGTACGTTTGGTTTTTGATTTAATCGGTTTTGGATTTCAAGTACATATATCGGGTTTTGGATTTGAACCAGTTTTAGTTCTGCTGATCTGCTTGACACCCTTTTATAGTTGTTATCATAACTTTTTATTCTTATATTCAAATAATATGATTCAACTTGCATTTCAAAGATAACTTTCAGATCTAAATTTCTTATTCAATAATAATTTTCATATTCAAATTTTAAAGATGTCAAATATTTGGTTGAACTCTGTTCTTGTTCTGAAAACAGCTTACAGTTTCTGTTTTGACACCTGTCAGTGTTTTATTGATAACTTTTTCATCCAAACTGATATTGAGTTTATTTCAGTTGCATTAAAAAGAAGACTTAAAGATATACAAATTATTCCTATATACCTTATTCTGAATTCGAACGTTTGCAGCCTGAAAAATGTGCTCAAAGTTGACCAATCTGCCAGATTGGCAGTAATGACTAATTTTCTGGAGGCTAATTTTTAACATGTTTTCAAAATGTGTTTAAGTTTAAATAAAACATGGTTAGCTGTATTAGAGGGTCAATTTCTTCCTCTTATATTCAGGTAAAACTTTTCTATGTTTACTCTTCCTAAATCCTATATAAAGGGGTCATTAGGGTAGAGATTTTTACAACAACAAGCATTGGCAAAAATATTCAAAGTTTTCAAAGGCTTTCAAAAGAGTTTGGTCCTTGATTTTTGTGCTAAAGAATCTCTCATCGCTGAAGTTTTATTTTCTAAACTCTCTGAATTTCATTTTCTTTTTCCACTTACAATATTTGAGCTTCAATTCTAACCATTGTTCTACAGGGTTCTTGTAAGGGAAAGAGGCTTTTGCAAAAGAGAGTTTGTGGTCTTTTGATCACCAAGAAGTACTTGTGTTCGAGATTGTGGAGTTGGGTACTCCGGTGTAATTGTAACTCTTTGTGAAGTTATAATGGTTAGAAATCCTTCTGGGTGAAGGCGGGGATGTAGAGCTGGGTGCTCGAACCTCGGAAAAATTCTCGGTGTTTGCGTTTGATTTACTTGCTCTTATCTCTTGCATTATATTCTTTGCTTAAATTACTTGCTTGTATGTAATTGCAATTATTTTTTAAATTCCGCATTAAGTTCACTAGATTAGCATTATCACCTATTCACCCCCCCTCTAGGTGATTTCAATTGGTATCAGAGCCTACGCTCCTGATATTAGGTTTAACCGCCTAGGAGTGAGATCTTGGTTTGCTAGTCTACATTTGCATTTTCATTTGCACACATTTAGTTTGCACTCATGGATAGCCCTCCTATGTTTGACTTTTCTAGACATGATATTTGGAAGGTCAAGATGAGTTGTCATTTAAAAAGCCTAGGACATCTAGTTTATCAAGCCACTACCAAAGAATCCTTCCCCAATGATAGCAAGCATAGAAAGGCCAATGCATTAGCCCTTAAGACACTTAGAGCATCTCTTAATAAAGATCTATTACATGTATTTGCTCACTATGATTCAGCTTTTGCAGTTTGGAGCATCTTGGCTTCTCCCGAGCTACCAAGGATCGTCAATAAGTTGAGGAGATCTAGGAGAGACAAGTCCGACGAGCATTGTCATGGTCCAAGGGAATGACTCCCTTGAGGTACAATCGGAATCTCAACTAGATGATAGCTCTAGTTCCTATTGTTATGGGTGTTTAGAAGTTCAAACTTTAAATATGGAACTTGCTACAAAGCTTGAAAATTTTTTAGAAAAACATGATCTTTTGAAAAAGAAAAATTTTGAACTAAAAGAAGAAATGAAGGATTTCTGTTCAAATTGTGAATTGATTTTGCAAGAGAAGGAAGAGATTGCTAGTGAACGTGACTCACTTAAATCTCAACTTGACCTTGCCCTAAAGGAAAATGAATTTTTGAAAAACAAAAATGATTGTGATGATGTTGTGAAAAATAATGAGATTTTATCTTCAAAATTGGATTTTATTTTAAAAGATAACCATTCTTTGAAAAATGAAATTGATTTCATTACTAAAGATTAGTTCTTATTTTAAATAAAAATAAATCTTTGAAAAAGGATATAGATAATCATGTTTGCCATGCTAGTGTAGCTTCTTCATCTAGCACATCTATTGCATGCTCCACTTTATCTTCAACTATTGAAAATGATATAAATGTTTTGAAGAAAAGTGTTGATTGTTTGGGCTCCACTTTGAGCCATTGTGCCATGAACCACACATGCTTGGAATCCTTGGTTCGAAAGAAACAAGTTCCATCTTTGCATGCACACCCTCCACGGCATACACATACTTCCCACGGTCACCACCATCACATGTATGCTCATGTGTACACATGTACACATTGTGGACGTAAGGGCCACCTTGCTAGATTTTGTTATGATCGTATATATTATGAAAATTTAGCAAATAATGTTGTTTGGGTTAGGAAAGGTACTAACCCCTATGGACCCAAAAGAA
This sequence comes from Agave tequilana, assembly GCA_038442645.1. Lineage (NCBI taxonomy): Eukaryota > Viridiplantae > Streptophyta > Magnoliopsida > Asparagales > Asparagaceae > Agave > Agave tequilana. Next base: position 391,428 of record JAVJIF010001509.1, read on the forward strand.
AATGGGTACCAAAGACCACCCCTATGGTTTTTGATGTAGGTGTGGGCTCTCGCATCACGTGAGAGTGGCGATACCTTGAAGTGGATGCGTTCCGTGCCTAAAGAAAAACAATTTGAATGCATCACTTTCAAGGGGAGTTTGGTGGAGAGGACCACCATTGGTTTGGAGAACTAGAGAGGTGCCTTCATCAGTTTTGGTATCAATCTCTAACTCCCGTTTATATTTGCATGTTTTTTTTCATGTCATTGATTTATAACATGTCATGTTTTATTGTTCATTATGCCAATGCCATGTTTATTAGAATAGTGATATACTTGTTAGTTATTTGAGACACTCTTGTTTAAAATGGACTTAAATTGTGTTTAGGGATATGTATGTATACTTCTTGTTTTGTCAAAACATACATATGTCTTGAAGTATGAATTGGGTTTAATGAAAATTTAGTTTTGTTGAGTCTCATGTTTTCATGTTTAAAGGAATACCTTAATTGAGCTTAAGTGCATGTTTTCATGATAGTGTGTTTCACATTACACTTGTACACTCTCCTTATTTGATGGTTTCTCATGATTTTGTTTTCATGAGTATGATATGTGCTATATAGATTTTGAATATTTTTAGTGTCATGTGATTTACATGTGTTTCATGAAAAACAAGTTTGTTTTATTCCTTACTTGAAGGATTTCGTACTAGTTTACAAGTTTTTCCATTTAACTAGTTGCTATATTCTTCGTTTTGGTAGAGTTTTTCAAACATACTTTATGTTCAAACCTATTTTTGAAAACCCTACCATCTAAGGGCGGTTGGTTGGGCGACCATGCCTTGTATGTTATTATTGAAAATCATTTTAAAACATGTGCATGAAATGGGTGGTAGGTTATATGAGGTATACACTTGATCTTATTATTGTTTCAATTGGTATTATTGATTATCTTTCAATTGGTATCATGATTCACTTATATTGATATTTTTTTTTGGAAGAATATGTTTTATTGCTTACTTGGACCCCTTTGTTGATGATTGACAAAAAGGGGGAGAAGTATTTAAGTTTATATGCATATTTATACAAGAACATAGTTTGGTTAGTTTGATTTTTTATTGGTATCAAGAGCATTATTTCAGAACATGTTCATGTAAAGATTTATTTTAGTATTAAAAGCTTGTTTTATGCATATCTATGCATTGTCATTATTTATTGGTTGTTTCCTAACCCTTTTTGATGTATGACAAAAAGGGGGAGAAGTATTGGTGATTTCATGTTTTGGTTTCATATTTTGTACATGTTCATATTTTGTACATGTTTATCTCATATATGTATATGTAGGTTTCATGTTTTATACATATTCATATATGTATATACTTTCATGTTTTATACTTGATAAAATAGAGTATCATTTGAGGGGGAGTTTTTATATCCCTTTTATATCTTGATAATATAGCCTATTTGTTTTTTCATCATCAAAAAGGGGGAGATTGTTGGCCCAAAAGGTTACACTCTCCATTTGTTTAGAGTTTTGATGATAACAAAACACTTAAGAGCTATATTGGTACTAATAAGTTTGTTCAAGATGAGTTTTAGGTTAGTAATATTTTGAAGGCCATTGTTTAGCTTTTGCAAGACTTTCTAGGTTCATGGAGTAAATAAGGCAAATGGCACAAGAAGGAATGTTCATAGAAGAAAAGGATCTAGCATGACATTGCATGGCTCAAGACTTCAGTTTGGCTCAAGAGACTTCATTAGATTTGTTTTTAGTTTTATAATTTTGTCAAAGAATAGTGGATAGGTTAAAGCTCAAATACACACATATTCAATACGTTTGGTTTTTTATTTAATCGGTTTTAGATTTCAAGTACATATATCGGGTTTTGGATTTGAACCAGTTTTAGTTCTGCTGATCTGCTTGACACCCTTTTATAGTTGTTATCATAACTTTTTATTCTTATATTCAAATAATAAGATTCAACTTGCATTTCAAAGATAACTTTCAGATATAAATTTCTTATTCAATAATCATTTTCAAATTCAAATTTTAAAGATGTCAAATATTTGGTTGAACTCTGTTCTTGTTCTGAAAACAGCTTACAGTTTCTGTTTTGACACCTGTCAGTGTTTTATTGATAACTTTTTCATCCTAACTGATATTTAGTTTATTTCAGTTGCATTAAAAAGAAGACTTAAAGATATACAAATTATTACTATATACCTTATTCTGAATTCGAACGTTTGCAGCCTGAAAAATGTGCTCAAAGTTGACCAATCTGCCAGATTGGCAGTAATGGCTAATTTTCTGGAGGCTAATTTTTAACATGTTTTCAAAATGTGTTTAAGTTTAAATAAAACGTGGTTAGCTGTATTAGAGGGTCAATTTCTTCCTCTTATATTCAGGTAAAACTTTTCTATGTTTACTCTTCCTAAATCCTATATAAAGGGGTCATTAGGGTAGAGATTTTTACAACAACAAGCATTGGCAAAAATATTCAAAGTTTTCAAAGGCTTTCAAAAGAGTTTGGTCCTTGGTTTTTGTGCTGAAGAATCTCTCATCGCTGAAGTTTTATTTTCTAAACTCTCTGAATTTCATTTTCTTTTTCCACTTACAATATTTGAGCTTCAATTCTAACCATTTTTCTACAGGGTTCTTGTAAGGGAAAGAGGCTTTTGCAAAAGAGAGTTTGTGGTCTTTTGATCACCAAGAAGTACTTGTGTTTGAGATTGTGGAGTTGGGTACTCCGGTGTGATTGTAACTCTTTGTGAAGTTATAGTGGTTAGAAATCCTTCTGGGTGAAGGCGGGGATGTAGAGCTGGGTGCTCGAACCTCGGAAAAATTCTCGGTGTTTGCGTTTGATTTACTTGCTCTTATCTCTTGCATTATATTCTTTGCTTAAATTACTTGCTTGTATATAATTGCAATTATTTTTTAAATTCCGCATTAAGTTCACTAGATTAGCATTATCACCTATTCACCCCCCCTCTAGGTGATTTCATCATCTACAATAGAATTTGTAAAAATTGCACAGTAGAACTATGTAACAGGAAATTATCAGTAGATATGATCGTACTAGATACTAGAAGGTACGATGTGATCTTAGGCATGACCTGGCTCAGCAGATACTCTGTGGTTATTGATTATCAGAAGAAAAAAAAGTTATTTTTAGAATATCGCATCAGCCTGAATTTCAATTTGATGAAGAACATAAGTCTGCTAAGAGAAAAAACAACCAGTATGTGTTACTGCTAAGATTAAGAGCAAGAGAGTACCGGTTTGAAATGAGTTCCCGAATGTATTTAAAGAGATCTCGGGACTTCCACCCGACAGAGTAGTTGAGTTCTCCATAGATACTATTCTGGGTAAGTTCTAATATCTAAAGCTCCATACAGGATGGCACCCATTGAGTAAGAGATTCTAAAGAAGCAGCTGCAAGAATATTCTGATAAGGGATTGATTAAATCATGTACTTCACCATGGGGAGCTCCAGCGTTATTAGCAAACAAGAAAGATGGTGGTAAGCCATTGTGTATAGACTACAGGGAGTTAAACAAAGTTACCATTAAGAATAAGTATCCCTTGTCAAGAATTGATGATCTTTTTGATTAATTCCATGGGCCCGAGTATTTTCTAAGTTAGATTTATAGTCAGGTTATCGTCAGCTATAGGTGAAGAAAGAGGATATTCAGAAGACAACATTCAAAACTAGCAATGGTCATTACAAGTTTCTAGTCATGCCCTTCGGAGTGACCAATGCCCAAGCGATCTTTATAGATTTGATGAACTGGGTTTTCTCGCAATATTTGAATCAGTTTGTCATTGTATTCATCGATGATATTTTGATATATTCTAAGAGCGACAGGGAACATGCAGAACAATTGAGGATAGTATTGCAGACTGTCTATCATGAACAACTTCACGCCAAGCAGAGCAAGTGTGAAGTCTGATTAGACTGTTTAGCATCTTGGGTCATACGGTTTCAAAAGAAGGAATTTTAGTTGACCCCAACAAGATCCAGACAGTAAAGGACTGGCTAATTCAAAAACAATAACAAAAATTAAAAGCTTATTAAACTAGTAGGATATTACAGAAGATTTGTCCAGGACTTCTCTAAAATTGCTGCCCCATTAACGAAGCTCACTAGAAAGAGGGAAAATTTATATGGACAGAAGAATGTACTGCAGTCTTTGAGCAGTTAAAAAAGAGATTAATTACAACACCAATCTTGAAGACTCCCTCAGGAACAGGAGGGATGGTTATATATAGTGATGCATCCAGAAAGGACCTAGAATGTGTATTAATGCAACATGATCATGTCATAGCTTATGTATCTAGGCAATTGAAGCCACATGAGATAAATTAACCAACCCATGACTTAGAGCTGGCAGCGGTAATATTCGCAATAAAGATCTGGAGATATTATCTACTGGGAGATAAAATATTGATCTATATTGATCACAAAAGTCTCAAGTACATTTTTACACAGAAGGAACTGAACATGAGGCAAAGTCGGTGGCTTGAATTGATGGCAGACTATGACATAGACTTGCAGCATCATCCTGATAAGGTCAATACAGTACCGGATGCCTTGAGCAGAAAATCGGAGAACAAAGTGCTAGTACAACTCACTCAACAGAAGGAATTGCTTCAGAAAATCATTAAATTGGACTTAATACTAGTACAAGAAACTTGTGAGTCTGGTCAGTTAATGACTTTTCAGATCCAGCAACATTGATAGAGGAAATTAGAGAAGCACAAAAGAAAGATCCCAGACTGTAGAAACTCAGGACTCAAGTAGAAGCTGGATTAAGAACTGATGTCTGTATTCATTCAGATAGTGTGCTTTATTTTGATAACAGAATCTGTGTACCACAAGGGGAAGTTCGACAGAAAAATTTTGGCAGAAGGTCACAGTTCAGCTTGTTCCATTCATCCAGGAGGAACTAAAATGTATCAAGACTTGAAACAAAATTTCTGGTGGAATACTATGAAGAGGAATTGCCCAGTATGTGGCCAAGTGCTTGGTTTACCAGCAGATAAAGATAGAACATCAGAGAACAGCTGGACTTCTACAGTCATTACTGATACCCGAATGAAAGTGGGAACACATCACTATGAATTTTGTTACAGCTTTACCCCGTAGTCCTAAGGGGTAACAATGCAATATGGGTAATCATCGATCATCTCATAAAATCAGCTCATTTCTTACCTTTCAAAGTGGGTAGTCAACAGAAGTTCTTACAGATAAATATATTAAGGAAATAGTTCATCTGCACAGAGTTCCGGTCGTGTCAGATAGAGACACGAGATTCTTCACATTTCTGAAAAAGTCTCCAAGAAAACCTAGGAACTCATCTAAAATTTGGTACTTCTTATCACCCTCAGACAGACGGGCAATCTGAACGAAGTATCCAAATTCTTGAAAACATGTGATGAGTCTGCATGATAAAAATCAAAGGGTCATGGAAAGCCTATCTTCATTTGGTAGAATTTTCTTATAATAACAGATATCAGACCAGTATCAAGATGGCTCTATTTGAAGCTTTATATGATAGAAAATGTAGGCCGCCATTATGCTGGGATGAAGTCAGCGAAAGAAGATTCTTGGGGCCAGAAATTCTAATTCAGACAACAAATAAAGTCAGAATTATTAGAGATCACCTCCAGGCAGCACAGAGCCAACAGAAGAGTTGGGATGACATTAACAGAAGACCATTAGAGTTCAGAGCAGGTGATCATGTATTTTTGAGGATATCGCTAACCAAAAGGGTAATCTGATTCGATACTCGCGGAAGACTTAGTCCAAGATACATCGACCCATTTGAGATTCTGAATTGTGTGGGAGATATAGCTTGCCGATTGGCATTACCGTTATCATTAAAAGGAGTACATAATGTATTTCACATATCACAGTTTAGGAAGTATGTCACGGAAGAGAGGCATATTCTAGATTACTCAAAACTAGAAGTACAACCAAATTTGCCGATGGCCATTTTGGAAAGAGGTTTCAAGACTCTGAAGAATAAGGCAATACTATTAGTACGAGTTTCTTGGAATAGGCATGCTCCAGGAGAAGCTACTTGGGAACGAGAGGATATTATTCGTGAATGTTAGCCTCAACTATTTATATCTTACTTGGTAAAATTTCTTATCCCTATCTTTTCCTGCGTTCACCTCTCCCTTATCAAAATTTTAAGGACGAAATTTTTGTATGGTGGATGAATCGTAACACTCCATCCCTGAAATATATACCAGATACGTATCCTGATTTTTCGAGCGTATTTTCTTATTTTCTCGTATTTATTAATGCTCGGACAGCGATACTGCTTGATTTGACCTCTCTGATAGTTAGATTTGATCGATTTAGTTTCAACCACTGTTTAACATTATTTGGGAATTATCATAATTTTTCAAAATTTTTTGAATTATTTCTTTAAAATCTCTAAAATCTGTAGCGATCGGTACTGCTGATTGATTCTCAAAATTTTAAATTATAAATAGAGTCAAATTTCTGAAAACCGCTTTAATATTATTTTTTTGAATAATATTTACTATTTTATTATATTTCTGAAATTTTTCTGAATTTATCAAAATCCGACCAGATTCGGTGTCGACTGATATCGATGATTGATTTTAGAATTTTTAATTCGAAAATAGATTGAATTTCTTTAATATGATTTCACCATGATCTTAGTATAATATTCTTTATTTTTGAGAATTTTTGGAGATCTTGAGATACTTAATTTTCGCGCGTTTTTGGTATTTTTTTGAAAATTTTTCGCATCGCTACTAAATCCATAGATTTCACTATTCAAATTATTTATTTTTTTCTTTCAATCATTTTTTTTCCTTTTTCCCTTTTCTTTTTCTTTTTTCCTTCCTTCCTTTTCCTTCCAACAACTTCTAAACACTTCTACTTTCTTTTAAAACATTCTACTACCTTCCACCAAAATTTCTCCTCCAAAATATCCCAAACCACTCATCACCCTCTCCCATCACCAATGCCGGCCAACCCTTATTACTCCCTTGTCATTTCACAAAAAACCCTAATTTTTCTTCCTTCTACTTTCCCTTAAACTCCAAACTCCAAAATACTCTATTAACCACTCCTTTGACCTTCATTCTCCAACAAAAAACCCTGACCATCAACTCCTCCTTCAACTCTACAATAACAACAATTCTCATAACTCCCCACCATCATCTTCTTCCTCCTCCTTCTCCTCCCACTTCACCTTAATCACCAAAACTTCACCATCCACCTCCATCTCCATCTCCAAAATTTACCACCACCTACAAAACCCCCTACAAAAACACCACACACACCCCCTCTCCTAGACTGGCCACCACTCCAAGCTAGAGGTCAGCCAACACCCTTCCGACAACCTCTCTGGTTACCATTTCAGAAACATCTACGGTGACCACTCCGGTGACAACTTCACCATCTTCACTAACATCATCACCACCACAACTCCTCCATCATCACCACTACATTTTAATTTCCCTCTCCATCACCACCATTTTCACTTTCATCACCTTAACACCACACCCATCACCACCGCTTTAACTTCCAACATCACCATCATCACCACCTCCTTCACTTTCCTTTTCCTTCTCCATCAAAATCCAACTCCACCATCAAACAACTACTACAACAACCAACACCATCACCTACTCTCCCTCTCCTCCTCCTTGGGCCGACCACCACCTCGGCCACCCTATGGTGGCTGGCACCACCTCTAGGGCCGGTGCACCTCCAAGGGACCAAGCCCTCTCCAACTACCTCACCATCTCTCGCTTCGTATATTTCTTCGCTCGGGTGTTCGCGCGTGCATAGCATCTCGGAGTCCCCGACATTTCATTGAGAATTATGTTTTAGGAGAGTTTTTCCTCGCATTAGTAAGGTTGTATTAGATTTGGAAGTGTGTTGTATTTTGTGGACATGTCACGGCTTATATTGGACTGATGTACTGTAATACTTATAATAGCGTAGATGACATTATACTTATGCATGTATAGTACTAATAGTGCAGGTATCCTTGTACAGCCTCAGGGTTTCTGCCCACTTCCGGAATGGCTACCCAATAGAAATTGGCCTTGCACCCTTATAGGTTTTGTGGTTGCTATCGGGAGTGCGCTTAAACTTCGGACTTACTTTCAGCCTTCGGGCTCTCGCCACTTCCTCGAAAGAGGATTGCACTCAAACCGTCGTCTTTTAACTCCGCCTGTTAGGCGTGCTTAGCGCTCAGTGCTTTTTTATTAGAATCGCCTAGGCGGAGCTCTGCCAGATTTTAGACTCACATTTTAAGCCGAGTTATCCCGATAACTCCGCCAAGCACTTTCCGTGCCTCCAGCTCTACTTAGCTCCGCTTGAATATTCGCTTGCTTGCTAACTGCCTGCATGATGGTTTATATCTACTATTATTTGATATGCTTTCGCTTGATGTGTTAACCCTTGACATGATATCACTTGACACCTAACTTCTGACGTGACACTGCTTGCTTTTACCTGCCATCCAATATGATATACCTGACTTATAATTATCACTTATGGCAATGTTAACCTGATCTCCTGATAGTACTCATATACACCTGATACTCCTAACATGCTCCTGCACATTCCTGTAATCTGATAATTAGCTAATAAATCGTAAAAAGAACAACTTACGTCGGGTCAGGGAAACTTATGGATATTAATATATATTCATGTTTACAGTGGTATTAAGTATGTTGTGCAACTAAATCTGATCTGAGGGCCTCTAAGTGACCGAGGAGAGTGCCGGCTTCCTACCTCTTGATACCATCCTAAAAGGACATCCTATATGACCCTCCGTAAGCCTTGCGGTCGGTTTCGTAGACCAGCAACGGAACACCCTGGAGTGTGGCTCCGGGCATGCATGGGAACCACTATAAACATTATTTGTTAATACCCCCGTTGGTTTCCAATAACAGTCTCAGTTTACTCAGATGTAGATATATGTGTGCTGGGACGCTATTACACATACCTAGACAAATGAGTAGGATGAGTAATAAAAATAAATATTAAGAAAGGTAATATATGATTTATTCATGCTTAATTGATTTTATCAGTTTTATGCCTTCGCCGCATGCTTATTATGTCTGCACTCACGACACAGCTTTTGGTGCATGCTTTCTGATTCGGATTTATCAATACACGTGTACTTATTTCTGCACGCAACTTGGCATTCACCTGGCCACTCATTGGGGAATTTCTGACTCCTCTAAACTTGCATGTTCAGATTCTGAAGTTTGGATTGAAGTGGAGCCCTCCGCCGAAGATCAAGCTTAGCTCTCAGAGCAGGCTGACTAGTCCTAGCTCCTTCTATTTCTGACTCTTCCTACTAGCTCGTGGTATTTCCTCTCAGCTCGTGAGCATCTTTTGCACTATACATATTGTAAAGTTTACTTTTATACCTAGTAGTGATGTAATGTACCTGTAATAGTATTCACGCTCTGTGATAACTTTGTAGTTGTACTTCTTATGTTGGAATGTATATGCGCTACGTACTTTGGTACTCTGATTATTGTCTTTAGTGATGCTTAACGTATATATGTGAGGGTATTTCTATCCTACGTATATACCCTACGTATATACGTCGCAATAGCATCTCCGTACCCAACAAGACGGGGCGTTACAAATGCAGACATGCCCACAGGCTTTTTCTCGATCGTCCTACGAAAGTCAAAACCCTTCACTGTGGGATTTCCCCTCAGAATCCCAATTCTATTACAGGAATTTTTTCCTCTCAGAGCCCTCGTTTGATATTCCGCGATACGATTTCCCCTACTCGAAATACAAACACTAGCTTATGGGCTCCCCTCGTCTAAACCTACGGGCTCCCCTCGTCTGAACCTACGGGCAGATAAATCCATCCATCCATATTCCACAGATGGGACTTTTCCCACTCGGGAGACAGTTCCGATTTGGGATATCCCCCACGCGAAAGCAAACTCTGATATTGGGTTTACTCCCACTCGAAGGTACCGGATCGTAACTCTAGGTAGGAGTCCCTATCCAGAGACACATCTAATCTGTCATTGGGTTGTACCCTCAATTCAGGTCATTCTTATGCAGGTCCTGATGAGGATACAACCACATGTGTCTAGGTATATTTGTGAGAGTTTACTTGATTGGATTATCCCCTCGACATACCAGCCCCGTGTGAACGTACTCCAATTGCTTCCCCGAGAACAAAAGCGCTACAAGTATCGTCTTTTCAAGTTTGTCTATGCCTGACAATTAAGTATTGCATTTACCATTTTTTATTTAAATTGCCTCATTGTATCTTGTGTGTGTATCTTAACTACTACGTCCAATCCCCAGTCTATGCGCCTCGAGATGGGATTAACCTACTCAGAGGCGGCGACAGGCCATCCTATAAACATTTCAGTCATTTCACAGTGGAACTTCCCCCTACTCAAGGTCTAAGCTCTGCTGCAAGGACTTTCCCCTATCGGAGCCTCAACAATGCAGCTCTGTAGATGAGATATCCCCAATCAGAAGCAAATGTGAACCTAACTCCGCAGTCGGGACTTCCCTCGCTCGGAGGAGCTACTTGCAAGTACCTCTGATGGGATTTACCCCACTCAAAAACCGTGTCATTTTCCTTCCCTATCATTCCAGAGCGCTTCCGTGACAAGACTTCTGAAGGGCTGGTCAGCATTCCATGGAGGCAACGAGTTTCAACAAGCTAACAATTCAACAATACAGGAAAAATCAACACAATTACACTTGATTTTATTCACGTACAAAACAAAATCTTATTCCTTACAAGTCTTTGCATTTCCATTACAATCATTTCAACATTTTGATTACATCTATCAAAATAAAGTCACATCACATTTCTATAAGTCTTGAAGAAAAGCACAAAAACACTTTCTCCCCCAATGTCTACAGCAGCATCCAAGAGATGACTCCCAATCAAGAAATTCATCATTTCCAGGAAGGCGATGATACTAAGAATTCCCAGGAAAGCACCCAGAATCAAAGATCATGTCTCAGAATGCGAACTAGTGCAAGATAGTGATGATATTATCGCCAACCTTTTATTTCAAGGATGAAGTCAGAGCAAGTAGAGGAGGCGGTCCTTCAGTAGAGATCCTGGAGTACTCCCACGCTTCCCTCCACATGCTTGCCACAAGGAAAAGAATTTCCATGGACAAAGCAACAGCATTCAGCAGGAATGCAGACGGCCAGACATATGCCACGATGACGGGATTGGAACCACCATCAAACACGCCCGCTCAGCCCCAACTCCTGCTTCATATACGCTCTCAAGAAAGAGAGACACGAAGCCTCAATCCCAAACTGAATCGATCTGATCAGAGATCAAACGAGCATACAAGGTTGAAGCAAGAACCCTGCCTATCCTTCCTGACAAACGTGCCTCGTTGTAAAGACTGACGTTTCTCGATGAGCCCTTCGCAAAGACTGATATATCCTGGCAACTGGACTCCTGAACATCAGGAGCATGACAACCGCCCTCATCCTCTCTCTCTTTCCTCCACTGGATAAAAAAGAAGACTTTGCAGCCCACTAGAACAAAAGTTTTTGGAGGCAAGAGGTTTTCAGAAGATGAGCAGATTTCTTCTTGAGGATCTACCCAATTTATAAATGGAGAAGAAGCAAAGCGTATCCTGTTCAAATTTTCAATCCCCCAGAAACCGGTCCACGTCCCCATATTTTCGGCATGTCAAATCATCGAGATATCAAGTGATGATGCCATACGATCTCGTCCATCATAATATGGAGATTCAAAAAGATGCGAGTTTGGAGGCCGTCTGTTCCCAGATCGAGCCCTGGAGATATGCATAAATTGGACAATCCAGATGCCTTATGACCAGTCAGATTCCCACGAAGATATGCAGTGATGAGCCAGATCCTCACTTAAATTTTCAGAAAAACTCAGGGCACTTAAAAGCTTCCACCAACTTCGCTCTTTTGATTCCCCTCCCACGACTCCAGCAATCGCAAGAGTGGGGGGTATCTGTAGTGGTCAGAATCTGACCACTTCTCAAGATTGTGACATTGTCCCGCGGCACCAAGAATATCCCAAGTGTACAACAAACTCGAAGCACTAGTTGGCTAACTTACCCATGAGGAAAGAGCCTCGGGCCTTCCCCCGAGCTCATATTAGTCCCCAAGGAGAAAGCCCATGGCCTTGCCCCGAGCTCACATTCACCCCTGAGGAGAAGACGTCAGACCCTTTTTTTCTCCGAACATCCGCTACTACCAGATCTCTCCCCGATCTCTATGACATAATCCTTTCGCGGAGATTTTCGCTTCCACTAGACACAGCTCCGCGACAAGGTTTCTTGAATTATGAAGATAGTTAGGCTGCCATGACATCCCCACGTTTTAAATACTCTCCTGTTTCAGTAGAGACAGTTACAGACAATAGCGGATATCTCAGCATGCCAATCCCAATAATTAAGCACATTAATCCGAGCGGTTATGAAAAATTCCAACATGCAAATCGTGCAGCTAGAGAGATCCAAGAAATTCGTACCATCAATTACAACACTACAAAGTACTTATACACTTGGAGGTCCAGGGTGATGAGGGGCCAAGACTTGTAAACAAGCTACAGAATTCACTGTGAACAGAAGAAAAGATGGTGAATTCTCTCTCTTCTCCTCGTGGTTTTTCTCAATTTGGGTTTCACGTAAAAATCTCTTATCGCCGCCTGTTGACTGTGTTGAAATTCAAAGTTTCATCCCTGATTTAGATAGTTCCCCCTCATTTATGATGTGAGATTGACCGTTCGATCAATCGCAATAGGAAAATCTCCACCGTAAGGAGGAAAAAGCAAGAATTGTTTGTTGATTATATTTGGAAAGGAACTATCAAGAAGCCAATCGTATATGAAAGAAATATGATAAATTGATGATGAGATAGGTGTTATTATAGTAAATTAAGTTTGAAATTTAATAAAAAAAATAAGAGGGAATTATATTTGGAAGTTTCTTGAGAAAACTAGCCTGCTAGTAGCGTCCATTGTGATTTTCTTGCATGCAAAATATGGGAACATGTACCCTTTTTTTTTTGAAGAGATCAAACTCTTTCAGGAATTTCCTAAAGTATTTTCTGAAAATTTATGTGGATTGCCACCAGACCGAGAAATAGAATTTGCTATAGAAGTAATGCCTGAGAATACTCTTATTTCAAAAACTCCTTAACGGTTGGTCCCACCCGAGATGCAAAAATTAAAAGTTCAGCTGCACGAGTTATTGGAAAAAAGATTTATTAGGTCATAGTACCTCCATGGGGTGCACTGGTATTTATTTGTCAAGAAGAAGGGTGCAAGTACAAGGTTTTGTATTGACTACAGAGAACAAAATAGAATAATGCTGAAGAATAAGTATCCCTTACCAAAATCGATGATTTGTTAGACCAACTTTAACGTACTACCGTCTTTTAAAATACTGACTTGTATTAAGGATATCATCAATAATTACAACTTAAAGATGAAGATGTTCCTAAAACTGCCATTAAAACTCAGTACGGACATTATAAATTTTTAGTGATATCATTTGGACTAACAAATGTGTCTTCCACATTCTTGGATGCTAATAAACTGAATTTTTAAACCATGTCTTGATCAATTTGTTATAATTTGCATTGATGACATTCTAATATACTCAAAAAGTCTTGAAGACATGAAAAACATCTAAGAATTGTACCACAGACCTGGAGGGCAAAGCAGTTGGTTTGCCAGCTCAAGAAGTGTTAATTTTGGTTGAAATGAATTGTACTTTGGGACACGTGATTTTCAATGAAAGTATGACAGTGAATCCATTCAAAATAGAAGCCATAGTTGTCACAACCCAAAACTCAAATCACCTAATGGTCAATAACTCCCCACCAAAGCCAATAATAAATGATCAAATCAAAATAATATTTGCAGATATTATCCCACCATAAATTTCAAACTTCCAAATAACTCACATTGGTTCAATTTACCAAAATCAATAGTAAAGAGTTTAATATCAAATCTCCATAATCCAAATCCCAATAACAACTCTAAACTTTCTCAACAAATAAAAACAATCAACATCCATTTCCTTCAACAATTAACACAAATGTTCCAACAATTGACACAAATGTCTTAAAATACTACAAGTTTGCCTTAGCTTGAAACTTCAAATCAAAACAAAAGCTTCTCCTCTACTATGTCGAACACTAAGATAAATGATTACTCCAGGAAATGTGGATGCAGGCGCTCCAAAAGCTCCCCACGAATCTACTACCCAATGCCCACCTGTCAATCTTAAGAAAATTTGGAATGAGCTACATGACTCAGCAAATGGTTTTGAAATATAAGCACAATACATATATCTCGGTACAAATAATAGAAATCATGCATTCACAGTTTTGAGCCAAAAGACAAGCCAATGCCGTACCCATTAACAAGTGAGTAGTAATGCTGAAGTAATTTATTTCAAGAAAGCAAATTAGTGAAACAAATATCATGTATGAACTTCAGATAACAAATAAAAACTCATAACTCTGACTGGTAACTATCTTCAATCAAATTCTATCATGTATAATAACGTATAAGTGTTCATTGGAGGAATTCGTTCAATTCATTTATTTATTTTGGTATTAAGTTTAGCTGGACAAAAGATTGCGAGTGAAGTCTTCAGGAGTTAAAAGATCATTTGGTGTCGGCTCCGATTCTTGCACCGCCTTCAGGACCGGGTGGATTTGTGATTTATGGTAATGCATCTACTAAAGGCTTGACATGTGTGCTCATGCAGCATGGCAAGGTAATGGTATATGTTTCGAGAGAGTTGAAGCCACATGAGAAGAATTATCCTACTCATGACTTAGAGTTGGCTATCGTGGTTTTTAGATTGAAGATTTGGAGGCATTACTTGTATGGAGAAGAATGTGAGATATATAAGTTTGAAGTACATCTTTACTCAAAAGTGAGTTTGTAATGACATTATTAAATGTATATCTTTTTGTTGCTGTAGTCACATCAATAGCCTTAAAGTTCAAATAGCAAGTCATAGTTATGTGGGTTAAAACCCAAATTAGAGTGCTAGTTGCCATCATAAACTACTAGTTCACATTAATATTGCGTTATTTGGGGATTATTTTCCAACAGTTAAATATATGAAAAGAGAAGTTTTTAACTCTATTACTTTAGGAATGCGTAATCAGAAATTAGTCCATCTGGAAACTCTAGCCAATATCACAAGTAGTGGATATCCAAATTCCTTAAATGACAATCAAGGTGCAAGAAAAGCAGAAAAACAAAAATGGAAAACATTGCAACTGGAAAAGGAAATAGGGATGACCTAAATTTGACGAGAGAATAATTTGCGTGTGATGGAAAACACTCTCGTCAAATTTAGTTCATTCTAAATGGAAAACTCCTATTGCCAACAAATAAGCTTCCTACATGCATCTTCCAGGCAATATTTATGAATGGCTCAACAATCCAATCAAACAATCAGATCAGCATCATGATATCATAAACAATAACACGTAAACTTGATGTGTGAATATTGTAATGCATATAATTAGTATGCAATATGGTAATCATTAAAATTAAGAGCTACCTTTGAAAGTTTCAGCATGTGTCCAGATAATACATAAGAGTAAAATGCTTTTTTGTTTTTCCTTCAACCTTAAAAATTACTAATATAATCCTTATATTGAGTCGACTTCATTTTAATTTAAGTCATAACCTATATAACTCAAGAATAGAAGTTGAGGGTGTTTTTGTTTCTAAATTAAGTCATGACCTTTACACTAAAAAATGATGATATGTATAATTCATTGTGTTTGCAATAATTTTGCTCCTTAAGCTTTCGTACTAAATCATTTTTATTTATTTCTCTTTTCTCCAAATGGAAGTAAAAAAAAAAAACCAAGTTAAGAGGCCTAGATTTTTAAGTTTAAAAATGAAATACTACTTGGAGGAAAGGTATCACAGCCAGTTTAGAAGCCTACCTCTCAAACCTTAAAAAAACACTAGAAAAGAAAGTTATTGGACTGCAGGATTCTAAGACCTGATGCTTGGCATGGTGCAACATGACGGACATAGGATATCTCATTTATAGAACTACAAAATTATATAGATATTGCATTTAAATTTACACCCAAATTGAAGTATTAAGGTGAATGCTGGCATACCGATATCACTTGTATGTGAATCCCAGTTTGAAACCTGCAGCAACCTTCTTAATTGAAGTGGTCCAAGGCGTTGGTTCCACAGGATCTATTTCTAAATCTGCAATGCCTTTCAACCAATCAGCCCCATCTTTATGGCACCAGTTTTGTAAGATGGGGGATTTAGTAATTGTGAGAGATTGAAGGCTGGGAAGTGGCACTGGCAGTGACTGGAGACTCTTGCAACTGACAAGTCGGAGTTCCTTAAGATTAGTAGGAAGCCTCTCATCCGGAGAGAATGAAAAGCATGGGCATGATGATATCTCTAGAAGTTCGAGAGAAGTGAGATTCTGAAGACATTCATGTTGATCTAGTGAGACAAACAGATGACACTCTTGGATTTTCAATTTTGTAAGTGAAATCAGGCCTTTCGGTAGGGGATCACGCAATGGAAATTTGGAAATTGTTAATGATGAAAGAGAAGTGCCCTGCTGAATCCATTCAACTATGCCTGCACCCCCTCCTTCTATCACTAAATCTTGCAAGAATTGGATATCAGGAAAAACAGTCAGCTGTAGACAATCTCTTATCTCCAATTTCATAACTGTAGGGGGAAGGTAAGGCAATTCTCTAAGATTGGAACAGTTTGAAATGGTAAGTTCAGAGAGGCAAGCCATGTCGCCTCTAATTACTTCAAACTTCTGCAGATTAGGCATGTCTATTAGAGAAAGTCTCTCCAAATGTGGGCAGCCCATAGCATCCTCACCGCCTGAAAACGCATAATCCATGATTTCCACTTTATGAAGACCTTCTACGCGGAGAGTTCTGAGGTGAGGTAACTTTCCCACATATGGGAGAGCTATGCATTCCCTGCAGTTTGATAGTCTCAAAGTTTCCAAGATCTTGAACCGAGGATCCTCCATCCAGTCAGGAAATCTGTTGCCTTTGTAGTTATCTATCCATAGATGTCCGAGATTCTCATGGGGGCAAAGGCATTTAATCACACCTTCCTCATTTGCGCTATTTCGGGAACTGGAGCGGGTACCATCACTCCATCGCAACATTAGAGAGTCAATGCGCCGTTTATCCTTTAACTTGGCTGCTACAGCATCAGACTCACTGACAACATTCTCCAGCTTCGAGATGCAAAGCTCTCCTCGGAGGTTCAAGTTCCTTAACTCTCCTATCCCACCTCCACTTTTTGACCCGACAACAAATCTTGAAAGAGTTTGCAGAGATGTTAATTTACCAATTCCCAGTGGCATGGAAATTAGATCAGTCCTGTCCCTGACTTCCCAATCTAGATGCAGACCAAGATGGCGCAGTTGGGTCAAGTTGCTTAGACCTTTTGGCAAGTCCAGAAGTTGACCACACTCACCAAGTTCCAATGTGTGCAGATTTGCAAGTCTAGCCACTGATTCTGGCAATCTTTTTAGCTTGGTGCTATGAAGGCCCAGGTACCTCAGGTGTTTCAAGTCACCAATGGAATCTGGCAATTTTTCAAGTTCATGACAGTTTCCGAGCTCCAATGACTGAAGATTATAAAGATTTCCCACAGATTCAGGTAGTGTTGTTATTCTCGTACTATAGAGGTTAACATACCTTAGCAGAATCAAATCACCAAAGGAATCAGGCAATTCATCAACCAGGCAATAACTCAGATCCAGAACCCGTAGATATCTCACTTTTTTAAATAGATTGCATAAGAGCTGCTTGGAGAGCTGTTTATCTTTGTCATGCAATATCAGTGCCCTAAGGCACTCGCTTTCAAGTGCCCCATCGTATTGATGCAAGAAAGCATAGCGAGCCATTTTACTTTCAACATTTTGAACCCCATTATGATAGCAATCAACAGAAACAGATTTAGCCAGATCATGGAGAATACTAGGCATTTTATATTTTTGTTTATCACTTGGGTAACCATCAGACATATGGAAGAACGACCTCCGCATCAAACCACTAAAGTAATCATCACCAATGTTCTCTAGCCGTGTCCTTCCCCTAGGTTTGATCAAACCAAGTGCCATCCACAATTTGATCAATTCATCCTTATCAAACCCATAACCACTAGGAAATACCGAACAGAATGCGAAACAATGCTTGAGTTGTAGAGGTAGACAATCATAACTCACCTTCAGTGTCGGTACGACAGTTTGCTCAACAGCTTCGATTTCAGGCATTTCATCCAACACCCTTGCCCACTTGTCTTCATCCCTCTCATTGTACAAGAGGGCACCCCTCTCATTGTCCAAGAGGGCATCCCTCTCATTGTACAAGAGGGCACCAATCAATTTCACGGCTAAAGGAAAGCCCTGGCACTTGCCTACTATGACCTTCCCAGTCTCCTCCAAATGTGAGTAACTCTCTGAAACTTCTTGAAGTTGAATCCCGGGGAATGCTCGGGAGCAGAACAGCATCCAACTGTCCTCATTTGCCAGACTTTTCAAGGGCGATGAAAACATAGCTTGCGTGTTCCTCGAGACCGTCTCGCTCCAAGTGGTGATCAAGATTTTGCTCCCTTTTGCCGACCCAACCAGAGGCGCGAACAAACTCTCCCAGAAAAGCATGTGCTCGTTACAGACATTGTCAAGCACAAGTAGGAACCTCTTCCTGCCCACAATCTTCTTGAGATGATACTGCAGAAGACTGAAGCTCGAGAAGCAACACTCCTTCTTCTCAATGCTTCTCACAATCTCTTCAGTAGTTTTCATCACATCAAACCCTTGTTCCAATCCAACCCAGATCCTCATTTTAAAGCAATCTTTCACTAAACTATTATCAAACACCTTGCGAGCAACAACAGTCTTCCCGATTCCCCCATGGCCAGTTATAGAAACAACTGGCAAATCTCTACCACCATCATCATCAGACAACAAAGTCTCAACAATCACTCCAATCTCCGCTTGCCTGCCAAAAACCTGAGCTTCATCCTGCAAACAGCTCTCTTGAGGAGGCCGACGCAGGTCGGAATAGGTCACCAGCCTTCTGGGTGCTTCCGCTTCAGTTAGCTCAAGAGAGTTACGATCTTGTTTGATGTTCTCATACCTCTCGTTGATCTCATCGATCTGATCTGCGAACCGGAGCTTGATAGTGAAACTGAATGCTTCATCGTTCAGCTTCCTCTTACGGCTGCTGCTGATGATGATGTTTTCTTGGGTGTGGAACGCGTCGTAGATGTCTTCGATGTCGAAGGCGACGGACCTGAGCTCGCGGAGCCTGCGCTTGACGGCGTCGTCCTCGACGCGGCGGCGCTGGATGGCGTCGCTGAGCACGGCCTCGATCCTCTCCCGCCGGTCGTTGAGCTTCCTGAGGTTGGATTTAACGCCGTCGGCCCGCTTTTGCTGTGCTTCGGGCCGGAAGATGATTTGTTTGCCTTTTTCGATGGCGCCGTCCACTATCTTCTCGCTGAGCTTCTCTACGAGCTTCCCACCGAAGATCTGGAAAGGATCGGTCATTTTCTGTTAGGGTTTCAGAGTTTAGACAGAGAGAGAGAGAGAGGGAGAGTGAGAACTGGAAGAAGCAGAAGACGAAGTCGAGAGGGTTGACTTGACGCAAATATAAATTATTACTTTATTCGGATAATTACATAACGGTACAAAATCAGAAAACAAAAAAAAAGTGACGTGAAGATCTCTCTATTTACGTGAAGTTCTCTCTATTTACAAACAAGGGAAATTGGGAAAGCTATAAAAAAATTTACCACTTGTAATTTTGCAAATAC
Source organism: Agave tequilana (assembly GCA_038442645.1). Classification (NCBI taxonomy): domain Eukaryota; kingdom Viridiplantae; phylum Streptophyta; class Magnoliopsida; order Asparagales; family Asparagaceae; genus Agave; species Agave tequilana. The sequence goes on from JAVJIF010001509.1 coordinate 411,271, forward strand.
AAGTGGAAGCAAACAGCTCCTAATTCTTATAAATTGTTTTCCTTTTCTGTTAGTTATAATTCTTTCTTTTCTTTTTTTCTTTATATAGTTTTTCTTTTCTTTTTTTATTGAGATTTTATTTCTTTCCTTTTCTTTCTTGTGTTTATAATTTGCAAATTTTCATCACAGCCATCTAAGTTGCATCAAAATTAGAAAAAAAAGCTCGTCATATTTTTCTTCGTTACAATCTCATTCACGTCAGTAAAAAGTAGCTGTCATATCGAATTTGTATTTAAAATTTTATTTTACCCTTCTTCGTATTTAGACTCTTGTCGTTGGTCTTCGTCTCCTTTTTTCCGATATGTTATTCGTTGGCGCTATTCTCTTTAAACTTTTGATATTCTTTATCTTCATCAATTTGATCTTCATCAACATCCCGCAGATCTATCTACCTCTTCTCTTGAACGTGGCGTTCTCTTCAAACCAGGTGAAAATGATTTTCTTTTTTTTGCAGGGACTACGATCATTATCGCAGTCCATGTGAAAAATGAAAACAAGTTATTTTTTTAAAAGGACTATGATTATGGTCATAGTCCATGTGAAACAGTTCATTTTTTGAAAGGATTATGATTATGATCATGATCGCACTCCTGCTTAAAAATGAGAAACAGTTTATTTTTTTTGACAAAATTGCGATCATGATCGCAGTCCATATGAAGAATGAGAAACAGTTTATTTTTTTTGAAAGGATTGCGATCATGTGAAGAATAAGAAATAGTTCATTTTTTTTAAAAGGACTACGATCATGGTCGCAATAAGTGTGAAGAATGAGAAACAAGTAATTTTTTGAAAGAACTGTGATTATGATCGCATTCCTAGTGAAGAATGAGAAACAATTCATTTTTTGCAGGGATTACATCATGGCCTCAGTCCCATTAAAAAACAATAAAAACATAAAATCCGGAGAGAAAAAAAACGAGGGCTTGCATTCATGACTAAAAATCTTTTTAAATGATTGATGAGAAGAGAAAATGGATCTAAGGGTTTTCTAAGGTTTTTATGTGGAAAATGTATCATTTTTCTTTTGATTTTTTTGCAAATCACTCCAACATCACTCGAAGATCTCTAAATCGATCGAGATGAACGTGATTTGCAGCAATTTTTCTTCAATTCATTCGCTGCAGTTGCTTTCGCTCAGATTTTACTTGCAGTTTTTTGGATTTGGGGTAGAAAATGATCACATCCACAGTAAAAAAGAGGGATGAGTATTTCTTTCTTTAACTGCTGATAACGGCCTCAAATGTGGAACACGTGAAAGTATCGGATAAATTTTAAAAAAGAGGTGGCTAAAGCGAATAAAATTATGAAGTTAAGTTTTTATTCCCAATTACGATTTGACATAAGGGGTTGTAGCAAAATCCCCCTTACAATTTTTTTTCCTTTTTCCTTGAGTTTACGGTTTTTTTCTTTCTGATTTTCAAATTCTAGTTTAATTTTTAATTTTTTTATCTTTTTCCTGATTTCTTTCTTTTACTTTGTCCCCAACTTTTTTTTTTCAATTCTATTTCAGATTTCTCTTGTTTCCCTTTGGTTAGGTTCTTTTTCAGTCATTTTTACACTCTTCTTTTATATTTTATATTTTACTCTAGCTTCGTAAAATTCTTTCCTTTTCTTCTTTTCAGATTTTTTTCTTTTTCTTTTCTTTCCTTATTAGTTCTCTTTCTTTTTCTTCCTATTTTTATTTTCTTTTTCTGATTTTTCTTTAGTTTTTTTCTATGATTCTATTCTACTTACTTTTTTTGCATTCTTTTCAAATTTCTTCTTTATTTATTTCTTTATTATCTTTTTGTTTCCCAATTTTTTCAATATTGTATTTTTAGTTTTATTTAGTTTTTTCTTTTTAGAATTATATTATTTCTATTTTTCTTTTTGATTACTTTTCCACTTTGTTTTCCTTTTTACTTTTTTATTTCACCTATTTTTTGGATTATGTTATCCTAGTTATTTTTTTTCTATATACTTTTTAGATTTTCTTGCCTCTCTTCTACAATTTCATTGATTTAATTATTTTTAATTCTGTCTTTGTTGGAAAATTTCACTACAGCCACCTACTTTGCTTTATAATTAGAAAAAAACTCAGCTTCATAATTTTATTCATTACAGCCTCATCCACATCAGTATAAATTGATTCCTCCTCCCAACTACCACTTTTTTATATATTTTTGTTTCATCTTTACCCTTTCTTATCGCCCCCAATGTTGCTCTCCCCTCAATCTTGGCCGCGACACAGAGTAATTCACTGGTCGACCTGTGTGGTCAGGTCGTCGTGAGGGTTGGAAGGGGGCGGAGCCCCTGAACCAAATTTTTTGGGATAAACCTTTTGCAGATCTTGTTTACTCGTGTTCACGATGAGTTTTGTTTGTGTTTGTGATCGATGTGGTATTTAGAGCTGAAAAAATTGGGGATCATTCGATGCTGGTAAATGGGGACCTGTTGATGATAGCTATGCTGATATGAAGACTGCAACTCATGATCGCAGTCATATGTGAGGACTGCGACATAGTCGCATTCTTTTATTAGAAGACTACGACTATGATTACAGTTTTTTTTATTAATTGAAAATTAGGACATTTTGTAAGGACTGTGATCATTATCGCAGTCCCAATATAAGTTAAAAATTTATGTTTTTGTAAGGATTGCGATCATGGTCGCAGTCCTAATAAAGACTAAAAATAAGACATTTTTGTGAGGATTGTGATAATGGTGATAATGGTCGCAGTCCTATAAAAACTCGAAAATATGTCCTAATAAAGAGGACTGTAATTATAGTTCAGTCTTACAAAGGCTAAAAATAAGACATTTTTGTGAGGACTGTGATCATGGTCGCGGTCTTAATAAAGAGATTGCGATCATGGCCGCAATCCTATAAAGACTTAGAAACATGACATTTTTGTGAGGACTGCAATTATGGTCGCATTCCTCAAAATTAAGGTTTTTTTTTTTTTTGTGATGACTGCGATCATGGTTGCAGTCTTAAAAAATGGGATATTTTTATGAGGATTGCAATCATGGTCGCAGTCCTTAAAAATAGAATTTTTTTGTGAGGATCACAGTTCTCTATATACCAACAATCCGCATTTTCGAAGCGGTCCGCTTTTTTCAAAGCAATTACTACATGGCATTTATGTCTTTTACCGCTGAGGAATACTTCTGCACTTAACACGTGCGCTCATCTGATTGGTTTAAAAAGGAGGTTGCTGAAGCGAATAAAATTATGAAGTTGAGTTTTTTTCCTAATTGCGATTTTGACATAGGGAGCTGTAGTATTTTTTGAAAAATTTTCTTATTTTGACATTATTTTTTTCCTTACCTTTTTTAATGATTCTTTTCCATTTTTTTTTTTCAATTTCTTGCTTTCTTTCTTCCCTGGTTCTATTTTACTTTTTTCGTTTTGTCTTTTCTTTTTCTTTTTTGAAATTTTTTTTTCCCGTTCTACCCATTCTTTGTTTTCTTTGCTTTCCATTTTTTTTCTTTTCTTTTTATAATATGGGGGGTGCTGATAATTGTTCTTTGGTCTGATTCTTCAACATCGACTTGGGATCTGGTATTTTAAAAGAAGGATATTGAAATTTAAGAAGTTTCAAAAAAAAAAAAAAAGAAGGCGTATGAAGGGGCATAGAAGTACGATTCAGGCATTTCACACACGCTTTACCTTTTTGTATTCTATCTTTTCCTTATTTACCCAGATTCTTCTTTCATTCAAAATTATTTTATGCCATTCATCTCTTTCTTTAGTAGATTATTTTGGCACTTGAAAATGTACGTCAAATAAAAAATATTATAATATCTAAAGAAAATTTTGTTTCAGTCTCCTATGTCAAACTGTAATTAGGAAAAAAAACTCACTCACAAAATTTAATTCGATTTAGTCATCTCCTTTTTTTAAAGAAAGGACGCGCACAATGAAAAAGACTTAAATGTCCCCTACACTATTAAGCTGAGAGTTGCGATCATGATCGCAGTTCTCACAAAAATGCCCTATTTCTGAATCTTTATTAAGACTATGAACATGATCGCAATCCTTAAAAAAAAAAAAAGCAATATTATCTTTATAAAACTGCGACCATGATCGCAGTCCTCACAAAAATTTTATATTTCAGAGTCTTTATTAGGACTACGACCATAATGACAATCAATGCCTTATTTCTCAGTCTTTATTAGAACTGCGTTCATGATCGTAGTCCTCACAAAAACGTAATATTTAAGCTTATATTGAGATTGTGACAATAATCATAGTGAAAGTTCACCTAGAGGGGGGGTGAATAGGTGAAAGCTAATCTAATGGCCACTAAATGACAAATAATGCGGAATAAAAAACTATTATGACCTAAACAAACTATTTAAACTAAACACCACGTATAACACAAGAGTGTAGCCGAATTCCCCGTGAAGGGCTCTGGACTAACTCCTCTAGATTCCCCTGGATATGGGTTGAGGTGCCGCGTTGGCTCTCTTGGTTGAATACAAGTGTTAGCAAACAATCCCAAGCATGTATATCAATTATGCACAATATGAATATCAAGCATGTAAGAATAAGCACAATAAAAGCATGCAAGATATAAACAAGAGATAGAGAGAGTGAGCAATCGCAAACACAAGGGATTTGTTTCGAGGTTCGAGCACACTTGCTCTACATCCCCGCCTTCGACACACGAAGGATTTCCACTATGCTTGATCCCAATGGATCACTCCTCGGTGCCGCAACACCTACAAGCCCTCGGACTCCCTAGTCCCGTACACACCGCAAACCCCACAAGCTTGCCGAGGCCGCACCTCAAACAACAAGTTCGCACCCGAACTTGAAACACCGCGAACACACTTGTCCGCCTTCTCAAAGAAACAAGAAAAGATCTCTTGGTGATCTAAACACTTTGATCACCAATAAACACTCTCACTACAACACTCCTATAGAATGAATAATCAATGGATAGCTCAAGTGTTTGTGTGAGAAAAACAAAGGAAAGAGGTGGAGGAAAACTCAAAGAAATCACTTTTACACTCTTGATAAAACTTTCCTTTTGATTGAAAATATTTGCTCTCAAATTTGTGGAGAAAAACCTCTGAAAAGGATTGGAAAAACTGGCTCAAAAACACTCTCCAAATCTTGTAGAAAACAGCCCCAAATGTCCATTTTATAGGGCTAGAAAAAACTAGCCGTTGGGGTCTGTCAGACCTGTCGGTCGACCGCCCGGTCGACCGGCCAACGGTCATATTTCAGACCGTTGTGCCGTCGGTCGACCGGTCGGTCGACCGAACCTCTGGAACAGAGAGCAGACTCTCTGCCGGTCGACCGTCCCGGTCGACCGAGGCTTTCTAGAGAGCAAAGCTCTCTGGACGGTCGACCGTCCCGGTCGACCGGCCCTCCAGCCAGACTTGTGCACGTCTGTGCACGTCGCGCGGTCGACCGGCCCGGTCGACCGGCTGAAGCCAGGTCAGAAATAAAGTTAAGGGATTAAAAACTTGGTCTTTTTGGTTGAAGTAAAATCCCATAAAATTGACAGAAAATCTACAAAAATAGTTTTACCAATATGCTTTGATAAACAAACATGCTTGCACAAGATCAAGACATGTTATAAATGATTTGGACTATTTTTGTAACTTGGAAAAATTGGTTCAAAATAAAAATGGTATTTTCCAAAACTTGGTTTTTTCAAAACTTGTTTTTCCAAAACTTCTCCAAATACAAAAACAAGATATTTAAACTCTATTAAAGCATAGTGTGTATGGATATGATCCACTACACAAACATAGTGAAATATCTATGTTTTTGACATTAAGCACTAAACATGATTTTGAATAAAAGATATGAAAACTTGAAAACCAAAATCCAAACATGTATTTTCTAAAATAGAAAATCTTTTGTAAAACAAACTAAATCAAGAGTGTGTGTGTATATGATACTTGAGCAATCCACCAACTACTCTATCCTTTACATTTTAACTAAAACAAAATCTTATAAAACAAACCTAGACACAAGTCTTCATCTTCTTGAATTCTTCACTTGAAGCCTTCTTGACTTGGTCCAAACACCGTGCTAGCTCCAAAACTTGACTTTAAATCCTTTGTTGAAGCTATGCACCTACTAAGATCTTGACCATGAATCTGTCACTAATTAAACACAAGATCATTAGTACTATAACTACATGAGTTGATCATCATCAAAACTAGAGTGATGGGCCTTCGGGCCAACAATCTCCCCCTTTTTGATGATGACAAAACTCATGAAGTTATATACGCATGGATTAAAGTAAAGCCTCAAAGAAGCTCCCCCTTAACTCGTGCATAGCAAATAAACAAATAATATATGAAAATGAAGCACATAAACATGTATGCAAATATATGGAGATAAACATGCTAGCAAGTATAAACCAAATCAAATTCTTTTTCTCCTATTTGCAAAACAAAACATATATGCATAAACACAAATGCTACTCCCCTTTATGAATAAAGGAAGAAAAAACATGCATATATCTCAAATACTTCTCCCCCTTTTTGTCAATCATCAACAAAGGGGTTAAAGTAAAAACCAAAATCATCAAATTTTTCTCCCCCTTTTTGTCATAAACAAAGAGATTAATAAGGGGTAAAATCAAATCAATAAATAGTTATATGCGATATACATTCATGAAGAGGAAGACGCTAAGTTAGCTTCCCTACACATATACATTACATGAAAGAGGGATGACAAGCCCTAATTCACATAACGCATAATATGTAATGAATAAGAGGAGATGTGAAGCTCCCCCTACACACGTGTATCACATAAAGAAGAGTTGTCAAGCTCCTCAATACAAGATATACTCATCATGAATCTATATGTGGAAAAGATGTTAAGCTCTCCTTGCATATAGGCAATACAAATCAAAACATTTTTAATATTTCTTTTTAAACAAAATTTTGAATTTTTCTTAATAAAACAAATTTTGAGATATCTTAGTAAACCAAATTTTAAGATATCATATAACAAAATTTTTAAAGGTATCAGAGCTCTTGTAAAACAATCAATTTTTAAGATACCAAATTGTAAATAATCATTATTGTAAATAAACATTACAAATTTTTAATTTTGATACCAATTTTAAAACACAATGATAAAATTTTTTTTTTTTTTCATAAGCTTATGCATTGTTAAAATATCAATTGAGATACCAATTGAAAATCAAGTTTTAAATCAAGTTTTAGGTTATGCTAAGCTTGATTTTGCAAAAACTAAAATTTGTGCTTTAAATATGTAAACCAATTGTAAAGCAAGCACACGAAAATCATATATATGTATGAGAAATAGAATACCAATAGAAATTGATATTATTTGAAGTGAAGCATACATATATAGAAAACAAAATATGAGTGATATACCAATTGTAAAATAACAATGTAAATCATGTATATAACTCATAACCTACCATCCCTTTATATGCTCAAGATAGAAGATTTTCAATTAAGCTTGCAAGGCATACTCGCCCAGCCAACCGCCCATTGAAGGTAGGGGTTTTCAAAAATAGGTTTGAAAATATTTTAGCATTAAAAATCACTACCAAATGAAGAATAATTAACTAGTTAAATAATTTTTAAAAAAACTAGTTAAAGATCCTTCAAAACATGAAATCAAAACATATATTTTTCATGAGTCATACCAAATACACAAGAATCGACACTCGAATCGATAAAGCTCAAAAATATGTTCATGAAACAAAGTCATGACAAAACAAATAAAGTGTGAGTGTACAAAAGTCATGTAATTAGCATTTTCCATGAAAATAATCAATGAAGCTCGAAACAACTATCATTTTCTCAAAACAAAAATCATGAAAATTTATTTTTCAATTTAAAAACAAACTTCTAGGTATATGTATGATTCATCCAATCCTAACAATATACATACATATCCCAAACATAAAAGAGTCTATTAAAGGTATTTGCATGAAGGCAAGAGACTCACGGGTATACATGTATATTTTTAGGTTTGAATTTAAAAATACATATACATGAAGCAAAAACATAAAAATAGGTAAGACAAGTGTAAATGAGAGAATCATCAAAACTAGCATATACATGTGCATAAAGTGGGCACAAATGAGCATGAAGTGCAAACATATATAAATCAATTTGTTCTCACTATTTGTACATGTATAAATATAAGTTTTGACAAAAACTACATTTAAACTAGTATTTACCACATGAAGCACAAAAACAAATAAAACATGAACATGCTATATGATATTACAAATGAATAAGCATGTAAATAAACTAGGAGTTTAGAAATAGTTACCAAACCAAGGAACTACTCCAAATCTCCAAAACATGGTGGTTGTCCCACCAAACCTTCTTGATAGCGATGCATCTATATATGTGTCCATCAAGTCCATGTGCATCCACCATCAAGGCACCAAATCTCTCACGTCTTGTGAGAGCCCTCACCTACATCAAAAACAAAAGGTGGAGACTTTGGTACCCATTTTCTTTTGGGTCCTTTGGGGTTAGTCTTATAAGGAACCCAAACATTTTTATGATTAGCAAAATTTAAATGATGTATCCTATCATAACAAAACTTTGCTAAATGGCCTTTGCGGCCACAATGTGTACATTTGTACACCTTAGGATGCATATGTTTTTGAGTGTGATCGTGGCGTGCAAATAGTGAATATGCATGATGATGTGCATGAACATGTGGAGCTTGTTTCTTTGAAAACATAGACTCCAATCTAGTGTGGTTAAATGCACAAGAGCTCAAGGTTGAGCTCAAACTATCAATTTTATTTTTCAAACATTTAATCTCACTATCATCAATGGTGGCATGTAGAGAAAGGTGAGATATAGAGTCATTTTTCTTATTCTTTTTAGAAACAATAACTTTTTCTTTTTCAATCATTTTTCTTTTCAAAGAGTTGTTTTCTTGAAAAGCAATTTCTTTTTGTTTCTCCACCAAGATAATTTTATTTTTCAAATTTGTGTTTCCTTCACAAAGATCACTCAATTTTGAAAACAAGGAAACATTCTCATTTTTCAAAATCTCATTTTCCTTTTCAATGCATGCAACCTTATTTTCTAATGAATCTTTTTCATTAAGCATGCAATCAAATTTCTTTTTCAAATTTTTATTATCTTTCTTAATCATGTCATATTTTTCAAGTAGGAGTTGACAAAAAGTGGTAAGCTCATCCTATGACATATCATTTTCTTCATCTACCTCGGATTCGGTAGTTACCTCAAGGGGGTTATCCCCTTGGACCATATAGCACATGTTGGAGGCGTCGCTTCCAACATCCGAATCGCTCCCGGCATAATATAGATCCTTTTCGCCAAGGGAGGTGATGATGTTCTAAACTACAAAAGCCGAGTCAATGTTAGAAACCCTAGATAAATAATCATCATTTAGGGTTGATTTTATAGCATGAAGGGCTTTTGCATTAGCCTCAAAATTATTGCCATTTAAACAATATGAATTATTAGTGATGGCAAGATAAACATGAATGCTTAGGGCTTTGAGGTACAAGGACATCTTAACCTTCCAAATTTGGATGTTAAGAATGTCAAAGGTGGGTGGTGACATGAAGTCCATGGTGTGTACAAATATGTGATTAGCCTAAAATGAGGATCTTTAACTTTAGGTTGTAAGACCTAAATCAGAGTACCAAGCTCTGATACCAATTGAAAGTTCACCTAGAGGGGGGGTGAATAGGTGAAGGCTAATCTAATGGTCACTAAATGACAAATAATGCGGAATAAAAAACTATTATGACCTAAACAAACTATTTAAACTAAACACCACGTATAACACACGAGTGTAGCCGAATTTCCCGTGAAGGGCTCTGGACTAACTCCTCTACATTCCCCTGGATATGGGTTGAGGTGCCGCGTTGGCTCTCTTGGTTGAATACAAGTGTTAGCAAACAATCCCAAGCATGTATATCAATTATGCACAATATGAATATCAAGCATGTAAGGATAAGCACAATAAAAGCATGCAAGATATAAACAAGAGATAGAGAGAGTGTGAGCAATCGCAAACACAAGGGATTTGTTTCGAGGTTCGAGCACACTTGCTCTACATCCCCGCCTTCGACACACGAAGGATTTTCACTATGCTTGATCCCAATGGATCACTCCTCGGTGCCGCAACACCTACAAGCCCTCGGACTCCCTAGTCCCGTACACACCGCAAGCCCCACAAGCTTGCCGAGGCCGCACCTCAAACAACAAGTTCGCACCCGAACTTGAAACACCGCAAACACACTTGTCCGCCTTCTCAAAGAAACAAGAAAAGATCTCTTGGTGATCTAAACACTTTGATCACCAATAAACACTCTCACTACAACACTCCTATAGAATGAATAATCAATGGATAGCTCAAGTGTTTGTGTGAGAAAAACAAAGGAAAGAGGTGGAGGAAAACTCAAAGAAATCACTTTTACACTCTTGATAAAACTTTCCTTTTGATTGGAAATATTTGCTCTCAAATTTGTGGAGAAAAACCTCTGAAAAGGATTGGAAAAACTGGCTCAAAAACACTCTCCAAATCTTGTAGAAAACAGCCCCCAAATGCCCATTTTATAGGGCTAGAAAAAACTAGCCGTTAGGGTCTGTCAGACCTGTCGGTCGACCGCCCGGTCGACCGGCCAACGGTCATATTTCAGACCGTTGTGCCGTCGGTCGACCGGTCGGTCGACCGAACCTCTGGAACAGAGAGCAGACTCTCTGCCGGTCGACCGTCCCGGTCGACCGAGGCTTTCCAGAGAGCAAAGCTCTCTGGACGGTCGACCGTCCCGGTCGACCGGCCCTCCAGCCAGACTTGTGCACGTCTATGCACGTCGCGCGGTCGACCGGCCCGGTCGACCGGCTGAAGCCAGGTCAGAAATAAAGTTAAGGGATTAAAAACTTGGTCTTTTGGTTGAAGTAAAATCCCATAAAATTCACAAAAAATCTACAAAAATAGTTTTACCAATATACTTTGATAAACAAACATGCTTGCACAAGATCAAGGCATGTTATAAATGATTTGGACTATTTTTGTAACTTGAAAAAATTGGTTCAAAATAAAAACGGTATTTTCCAAAACTTGGTTTTTTCAAAACTTGTTTTTCCAAAACTTCTCCAAATACAAAAACAAGATATTTAAACTCTATTAAAGTATAGTGTGTATGAATATGATCCACTACACAAACATGGTGAAATATCTATGTTTTTGACATTAAGCACTAAACATGATTTTGGATAAAAGATATGAAAACTTGAAAACCAAAATCCAAACATGTATTTTCTAAAATAGAAAATCTTTTGTAAAACAAACTAAATCAAGAGTGTGTGTGTATATGATACTTGAGCAATCCACCAACTACTCTATCCTTTACATTTTAACTAAAACAAAATCTTATAAAACAAACCTAGACACAAGTCTTCATCTTTTTGAAGTCTTCACTTGAAGCCTTCTTGACTTGGTCCAAACACCGTGCTAGCTCCAAAACTTGACTTTAAATCCTTTGTTGAAGCTATGCACCTACTAAGATCTTGATCATGAATCTGTTACTAATTAAACACAAGATCATTAGTACTATAACTACATGAGTTGATCATCATCAAAACTAGAGTGATGGGCCTTCGGGCCAACACATAGCCCTCCGAAATACCCTAATTTCCAATTAATAAAAAGACGATCATAGTTACAATCATCTAATAAAAAAAATGTCATTCACAATTCTCATAGAGGACTGTGATCGTGAGTCGCAGTCCTCGTATCAACATCGCCATCATCAGTAGACCCCCGTTCGCCGACATTGAATGATTTTTAATGATTTTCATATATAAATACCACATTGATCATAAACATAAACAAAACTTATCACGAATTACTCTGTGTCAGAGTCAGAGTTGAGGGGAGAGCAACCTCAGAGGCGATGGGAAAAGTTGAAGAAGAAATGAAACTATATAAAGAAGTGGTGATTGGGAGGAACCAATTTATACTGACGTGGATGAGGCTAGCAAATAAAAATAGGGGTGAATTTTTTCCTAATTATGAAGAAAAGTAGGTATCTATCAAGTGCGTAGCCAGAAATTTTTTTTCCACTGAGCTATGATTTAGATGTAAGATTTGAATATAGTTATTGTTGTCACTTAGACCACACGCCAATGCGGCATGCTAGTTAATGCTTTAGATTTAGGGGTTAGGGACCCGGGTTCTATCACCTTGCATAGCTTCTCTTTTGTTTTGTAAGGTTTTAAGGCTTGTGAGCCTGGACTTTGAGTTTAATAAAATGAGATAAGAAATGAGTGAGCTGGGCTTGAAATAAAGAGGAGATGAGAAGAGAAAAATAGTGGGCTGGGTTGTAGTCAATGAAGTACTTTATTCATTTTTTAAAATTTAGAATGGGCTGCAACCCAGTCTAGCCCACTATATAGCTCTGTTCTTAATGACTGTAGCGAATTTTTCCACCTCTAAACCTTTCAATATAAGTTTGATTTTTTTTTTCTTTTGGCATGCACTAACAAGATGGTAGAATATAATAATTATATTACATTACTAGTGACATATTTCTCACTAAATTCACTCTTTAATAATTTTATTGGACCCCAACTCTACTGACAAGTCTTTCATTATTGCTTATTTTCCCAAAAGTGCTCCACTTTCTCTACAACGACCAGTAAAATGGTAGAGGTCGATATTTTCGTAATTTATGGCATGACTTATCTGCACATCCTTTCCAAGTTTAGAAATTTTATGTAATAAAAATGAAGACCTTAGTGAGAGTGTGTGCAAAAAACCCAGATTTAGAGTAAAAAATCAAATAAAATTTTATAAAAGTCTTTTTTGCCCCCTTTTTTCGTTAAATGACATGTAGTCTTCAAATTTGCTCTAAAAGGGATGGGTCAGATTTTATACGCCGTATGGTTTAAGATTTGGCTACAATATTTCTTCACCCAAAAGAAAAAGAAAGACAAAGAAAATAAAGAAAAAAGAAATTTTAAAAACATTGTAAATTTACAGGATTGCCCTGTCTTTGACAGCGTAGGACTGACGCGGGGCGATGCGAGGCGAGGGCGGGAGAATGCAGAGACGGGGGAGAAATTGAGATCAAAATTCTCTAGCGGTGTCCCTCGTTTCCTTCGTCAATCGATTGATTTTGCCCAATCTCTCTCCTATTTTCTTTTCTTGTGCTCATTGTGTGATCCCATCGATGGAATCATCAACCGAGAAGAGATCATCAACTGGCCGCCGCGGCGGGGGAGGCAAGGGAAGGAGAAAGCTCCCGATGAAGAAGATCGACAACCAGAGAGGTCTCCGCTGTTGGAAAGAGAGAATATTGCTAAGGAAGTTGACTTGAATTACCGAGGGGTCGTCGAGGTGATCGCCAATGAAGTCGACGACGAAAAGGCAAAGGAGACAGCAGCAGAAAAATAGCAGCAGCAGCAGAACAGGTTATCCGGTCGACCGGCCCGGTCAACCGGACGTGCACAACGTGCACAAGTTGAAGCTCGGTCGACCGATCGGTCGTCCGACTGAAAGTACCCAACTCTCTGTTGGGCACCCAGTCGACCGACCGGTCGACCGGTGGAAGGGTCGGTCGACCGACCGGTCGACCGATAGTCGGGTTCGGGTGAAAATCTGCTGTTTCGAAAATCTGTGTATTTAAGGCTGTTGTTTAATTTTAGGGTTTAAGACCTGCGAAAAGAATTTTGCTGGAGCTCTTTTGCATTTAAAGAGGCTATTAGCAATTGTAATCATCTTCCTGATAATTAATCTTTCCATTGGATTGCCCCGAGGACGTAGGCATTGAGGCCGAGCCTCGTTAGATCGTGTGTTTGAGTTTGTGCTTTCTTTTGGTGATTATTTGTGCTGTTTGGGTGTTCTTTGTGCTTGGAGATTTGTAAGATCCTCAGTTGGTTGTTGTCACCGGGCACAACAAGTGGTATCAGAGCCTCCAGGTTGCGCTTGGGATTTCTGAAGACGCAAGAAGGGCTCGTTGAATCTATGGTGGAGTAGATCCAGAGAGAAACTCGATCTAGGGTTTCAAGGGAAAGGTAAAAATCTAATTTTTATCTGAGTAGAGATCTATTTCCAGTTGATTGTTCTTCCGCATAGATAGAGGATCAGAGAAATCTAAATGGCAGAGGAAATTGCTTCGGTTAAGACAATGAATACTCACCCTATGATTGAAGTTGTTAAGTTCAATGGTACTAATAACTTCGGTATGTGGAGATGCGAGGTTATGGATGCGCTGAATGCATCAAACCTCGAGGACACTCTCCTATTGGAGAAGAAGAAGAGCATGACCACTGATGAAGAGTGGGATAAGATGAACAGGTCGGCATGTGGGTTGATACGTTCATGTTTGTCGCAAGACATAAAATATCTTGTGCAACATGAGACGTCGGCGAAGCGTCTGTGGGATACCCTTGAGAAGAAATACCTCACGAAGAGTGTTGAATCCAGGTTGCAGCTTAAAAGTAAGCTGTACCAGTTTGGGATGAAGAAGGGAAGTACAGTGAATGAGCACATCAACCGATATACCAAGCTTCTTACATATTTGATAAACTTGGATGTCGTGGTAGAAGAGGAAGACAAGTTCGTCATTCTCCTGAACTCGCACCCAGCGGAGGAGTATGAGACATTCACTATGACCTTTATCAATGGTAGGCAGACACTGGACTACCATGAGGTGTCATCTGCACTGATAAGTTATGAGACGAGGAGAAAGGAGAGACATCCTTCTCAGTCAAGCTCATCGGCGGAGGCACTGGAAGTAAGAGGCGGAGGTTCATCGAGAAAGGGCAAGAAGGTTAGAGGAAGATCGAAGTCCAGGCCGGGTTTCAGGGATCTCAAGAGAAATCAGTGCGCTTTCTGCAGAGAGATTGGGCACTGGAAGGTGGACTGTCCGAAGTTCAAGGGAAAGAAGAAAGAATCAAAGTCTGAAGCAAATCTCGCAAAAGTGGTCAACACTGCAAGCAACAAATCACAGGCAGATGGATCGGACTCAGATTCTTCAGTGTTCTCTTTTTCAGTTACTACTCCCGTCATAGGCTACTCGGGTGAAAACGAGTGGATCTTGGACACAGGTGCAACATATCATGTATGCCCTAATCGAGACTGGTTTACCAGTTTTGAGAAGTTGGAGGGGTGTTCAGTCGTCATGGGCGATGATGATACGTGCGTCATGGAGGGTGTTGGCACTATTTCAATCAGAATGTTTGATGGGATGGTGAGAGAGCTGAAAGAAGTGAGGTATGTACCTCAGTTGACGAGGAACTTGATTTCTGTAAGAGCTTTGGAATCATTGGGCCTTGGAGTGTCTATTAAGGAGGGAGTTCTTAAAATGACAAAGGGTTCGATGGTGGTGTTGAAGGCTGATCGCCGGATCAACTTGTACTACTTGAAGGGTAGTACGGTGATATGGCAGGTGGCAGCTTCTACCAGTCAAAAGGAAGATTCAACCCGGCTGTGGCACATGAGGCTGGGACATGCAGGGGAGAAATCATTGCAAGCTCTTGTGAAGAAAGGGTTGCTGAAAGGTGTCGAGACCTGCAAATTGGATTTCTGTGAGCATTGCATCATCGGCAATAAGACCAAGGTGAAGTTTGGCACAGCTTCACACTGCACAGAGGGTATTCTTGACTATGTTCACACGGATGTATGAGGACCTACCAAGACTGCATCGATTGGAGGTAACCACTATTTTGTGTCGTTCATTGATGACTTTTCTAGGCGCTGTTGGGTGTACACTATGCGACACAAAGATGAAGTCCTAGAACTGTTTGTGAAGTGGAAGGCTAATCTGGAGAGAAGCACGGGAAGGAAGGTCAAGGTCCTCCGTTCTGACAATGGAGGAAAGTACAAATCGGATCCTTTCCTACAGCTATGCCTTGATGAGGGCATAGAGAGACACTTCACGGTATGAGAGACTCCGCAACAAAATGGGGTGGCTGATTAGTATCCAATATTGCATATTTTACATCATAATCCCCATGCATATTACAAATAAATATGTGATTTTTACTCCTCTTCTCTACATATTTGCAGGTACACACTCTAAAGGAGATAAAGCAATTAATCACCTTAATTAGCAATAATTAAGTGATTAATCAAAGATTAAAGATAAAACCAGATTTCAAATCCAGATCCAGAGAGATCCGCGCAACAAACGAAGATTCCAGATATACCACGTGGCTAACCACCTAACAAGAAGATCCCAACAGAAAATCTGGGCTCAACGGCCCAGATTTTGCCGCAAAATTAGGGATTTTGCCGCCAAATTGCCGCAAATCTCGGGCCGTTGGATCTCAGATTCTGCGCCAACAAACTAGATCTCGAAGCTTCACCTGGGGTCTATAAATATCTGCACTTTGACCTGAGAAAAAAAAACTGAATGGAGAAGAGAGGAGATTAGTTTAGTATTGTAATTTTCATGTATTTTTCTCTTTAGGTTTTGTTCTTTAGATCCCTCTTCTTCTTCCCTAGAATTCAATGTAAAAGAGAGAGAGTGTGAGAGAGAGAGCTTGTGTAATCAAGGGTGACACTTGAAGCAATAAGGATTGATCCATTCTCCACTTCCTCTACTTGAAGCTTGGTTCTAGTTTATGTGTTTTCTTTACATGCTTTCTTTATTGCTTTCTTTAATTCTTGCAATTTACTTCAAGCTTTGTTTTAGTTCTTTAATGGCTTGTTGTAGCTAATTCTTCTCCATGTACTAGGTTACCACTAGTCTTGCTACTTCACTAACTCATGGGTGATTGCTTTTGTTCATCTTGCAAGTTGTATGATCTTCTCTTCTCCGATGGTTAAACCACCATCTTGCAAGTGAGAAAGTAATTAGGTCAACACGCGAGACAAATTCCAAGCCAATGGAGTGACAACATTAGGCACGCATTCGCTATCAAGGAGTCTAGTAAGTCTTGGCAAGCTAGCAAGGTAAGCTAGTCATGGATTGCTTTCTTTAAGTTTTCTTTCTTTTTCTTGTGAATACCAAATCCTCTTCTTGATTTCTTTTCCGACGATTTCCACCATGAACATAGCCATCTTTTCTTTTAGTTTCTTTTACACTTGATTCACTAAGTTTATAAACAAGAGAAGAATACTCGTTTGTTCACTTCACTACCACACGTAAAGCTTCCATCGCGAGCTCTCCCTGAGAATCGACTCGGTATAGTCCTATACTATAGCGGAGACAAGAAAGGGTACATCAAATACATTTGCTACATAATAACACCTTCTAAGTCTTAATCAAAATGGCGCCGTTGCCGGGGAGAGCAACATATTCTTTGGTTTAAAGTGAAGTACTAAACGATCCTTCTTCTCTGTTGCAGGTTACAGGAGAAGAAAACAGGAAAATTTGCATAGCAGTGACATATAAGTGGACCTGGGCCTCTGCTCAAGAAAGCAGAGACCAGGATCCCTCCAAATTGCCGCAATTTCTGGGATTTTGCCGCAGAATTGCGGCAATAAGGAGCTCACTACTGACCTAATTTCTGCAGGGCCTCTGGTTCTGCAAAATACAGCTGCTTATATACTTGAAATCCTGTATTTTTCACCATATACCTGCTAAATTAAAAAACAGTAAAAAGTTGATTGAAATTGTTAAAAATTGTTTAGACACTTGCATCTCTAGGCACGTGTCTTTCAATTCTTTACTTTTACTGTTGAAGAGTGCTGGAGGCAAGGTACGTTTCGCATTGCATATTAGACTAGGACAAACTCTTGCTTGATTTTCATGCTTTGAGTGAATCCTTGTTATATTTCTTGTACACTTGCACAATTCAAATTTAAGGGCATACCCGTAAATAAGATAAGGTGGGGGAGGTCATTACCCTTTCCTTAGCCCGAAAATCATTTTCCCAAGCACTCACTAACCCAAGCCCTAATTTAATAAAAAAGTAGACGTTGGCCCTAGGGACATCTCGGACTCATTTAGGAGATTATCCTAAGGGGGAAAAGTGTTGGAATTTAACTCTTGCAAAATCAGTGTCTAGGAAAGGGGTTGAGGGCCGAAAGCCCGAAGGTTGCTGGTTACTTAATTAAGGAACGTCTCCGGACGGAAAACCTCCCACCAACCTTACCCTTCCCTGGCTGATTAGCTTGTGGTTAGAGTCTACACTAAACCTCCCGTGGACGGTCTATCAGTTAGGAGTCGTCTAGGTCTAAGTCTACACTAACTTAGGTTAGAATTTTTTCTTTTCTTTTCTTCTTTTGTTTGTTTGTTTGTTTGTTTGTTCTTGTTTGTGATTGTGTGATATGGCTTACAATTACAATTCTTTCCATCATAATAATAATCCATATTCACACCATCTCCATATTCGGATAATTCCAACCCGGTGTTTTACAATATGCACCAACCACATACGCCGGGTTGGCCTTATCCGAATCAATATGACCCATACCCCCCATCTAATAATTATAATGTCCAAAATAATTTCAACTCTTCATCGAGTCATTGGGGATTCCAGTCCCCCGAGTTTAATTATCAACCTCCTTGTCCACCATTTCCACCAAGTCCACAATATTCACAAGATTCATTTCCCGATTCTGCTTCATATACTCCTTGTTCTGAACCATTTGAAGAAAAATCTGAGTTACTAAGGAGTTTAGAAGCCAATTTACAGAGAGCTGAGCAGACACTTCCAGAACCATTTTCCTCTCCAATTCCACAGTATTTTCAAGAGTCTTACTCAGTTCCACCTTTTCCTAATGAACAACCATTTATGAGTAATGATTTCTTGTGTGAGTCCAATTTTCCATCACCACACACTTTTGACTCGCAATTTCACCATCACTTCCAAGACAACACTTCATCTTTTCATCCAACTAATGAAGTCATCAATTTTGAAAAGATGCTTGAAGACATGACCCATGCTCAAAATGCTCGTGCCCGTGACTTAGATTTGCTGATCCAAACTCTTCATTCTCATCCTATTTCTAAGGTCACTAGCCACTCTGTTAAAACCAAAGAGTCATGTAGTCTTGGAAGTTCAGATTCAATTTCAGCACATTCACCTGAACTTGTCCACACTTCTGAAAATCCAATTGATATATTGGCAAGTTTTCCTTTTTCTGAAATTGAATTGGAACATGAATTTGATCCTGAACTTTCATTTGATGATTCCAATCTACTTCCTGATTCAATCATGACTTCCATAACCTTACCTGATTTCAATCCATTTCCCAAGTCAGATTTGGATCCATTTCCTATCCATTGTGAAATTGAATCACCAATCTTTTTTGATGATCACATTGAACTTGACCAATTTTACACTTCTGAAAATTCCATTGATAAATTGGCAAGTTCTCCACATTTTATTGAACTACATGAGGAATGTGATCTTGAACCCAAACTCAGTGATTCAATTCTTTTTCCTTATTCCATAATGACTCCGGTATCTTTACCTCACATCAATCTTTTCCCGGAGTCAATCTTGGATCCTTTCACAATTCACAATGAAGTTGAATCATCCACCTTTGAGGATCATATTGAACTTGCCCAATTCTACACTTTTGAAGATTCTATTGACATTTTGGCAAGTTCTCCATCTTGTGGAATTGAACTCAATGAGAAATGTGACCTTAATTTTCTCGATCTCTTTACTTCTGAAACTGATTGTACAATTATTAAGGAAGATGTTGACTTAAGTTTTGAAGAATTGTACGGTGATGAGCTTGAATTTCTTAAAATTGGAAGTGAAGAGATATCACCCATAGTAGGTCACATTCCATTGTTGGACAACACATATGGACTTGAGTTTTCATTTCTTGACTTGGACCCAATTTCTGAACTCACTTCGACTCCTGCACCTTTACTTGACTTCATTCACTTCCCTGAGTCGGTAGTCGTTCCAGTTCTTCCAGAGTCCAAGTCAACTGCTCTATCATTTCATCTTCCATTCTGGGACAAGGATCTCGATGAAAATGACTCTGAAATTATTAGGAAAATCTTGAAATTAGATGGGGGAATGTACATAATAATCTTCCATATATATATCATTTTAGTGGGTCATATTAATAATATTTTTGGTGGGTTCCTCAAAACCCAAAGCAAAGTTGATTGGGCCATGTTCCGTGGACCAATCCGACCACCACCGGAACCACCACCCTAAGGTAATTTTTGTTCCTTCCCTTTCCATTTTGTTTCATGCATACATATATCATGATGCATTGAGGACAATGCATGAAATAAGTGTGGGGGAGGGTTTACTAACTTAGAGTTTTTAGATTTTCTTTATTTTACACTTCTTTTAGAAAATAAAAAAAATAAAAAAATAAAAACTTTTTGAAATAAGAGATAAAGTTTTGATCTATTTTTAAGAAAATTAAGATGTATCTTAGGAATTAAGAAAGCCTTAATTATGATATCTTAAACATAGTTGAAGTAATAGATCTTGTTGGAGATTATAGGCTAAGTAAGCAAAATTGGTGAGATATTTTTATCTTGAGTTTTTTTGCCTTAGATAAATATGCACTTTACACTTACACATTTCTTGGGATGGAAACAAAGACCAAAAATGCCATGTAATAAAAAAGAAAAAAATATATATATATATAAATAAAATATCACCTATTAAGCTGGATAATTGTGCCTCAAGAAGCATGATTATTCACGCCTAACGGTGGTAAAGGAAATAAATAATCCCCTTTAGTCTTGTGGCCTTTTCTACTCGAGACCTTAAACCCGAGGGATGTTTTCTCATCTGGTGCCCTAAGACCGTCTGGTTTGGGAGTCATCGGTTAAAGGCTCGTTACAAGGATAGACTAGAAAGCCTAGACTAAGGGAAGATTAAATAAAAAAAAAAAAAGAAAAAAGAAAAATATATATATATAGATAAATAAATGGCTTGATGGTTGGAGTTGAAATCCCAGAAATTTTCACCGAGCACGGTGTGCATATTATCTAGGTTTTATTAAAGATAAAGTATTCAATCCAATTTTGAATTCTTACCTTAATTGAAAACAAGATCTTGCATGGATACTAAGTTTAAGAAAGAATGATTATAAGTGGACTTATGACCTAGGATCACTTATATTTTTGCAAAAATAATTCGTAAACATGTCTCTTGTTCAAAATGCATTTTCAAAACACTAACATTTGTCTTCTTTCTTTATGGATTTTGTGGGTGTAATCCGCTGAAAACCCTCAGGAGACAACACTCCTCCTCTAGGGTAACCTAGAGGTTTAACGGCTTGTTGCACATGCTCAGTGCAATCGCGTCACCTGCGAAAGTGGTGTAAATAAATTGTTAGTATAGATTTTCTTTTTCTTTGTTTTGCTCGGGACGAGCAAAAGAATAAGTGTGGGGGTGTGATTAGTATCCAATATTGCATATTTTACATCATAATCCCCATGCATATTACAAATAAATATGTGATTTTTACTCCTCTTCTCTACATATTTGCAGGTACACACTCTAAAGGAGATAAAGCAATTAATCACCTTAATTAGCAATAATTAAGTGATTAATCAAAGATTAAAGATAAAATCAGATTTCAAATCCAGATCCAGAGAGATCCGCGCAACAAACGAAGATTCCAGATATACCACGTGGCTAACCACCTAACAAGAAGATCCCAACAGAAAATCTGGGCTCAACGGCCCAGATTTTGCCGCAAAATTCGGGATTTTGCCGCCAAATTGCCGCAAATCTCGGGCCGTTGGATCTCAGATTCTGCGCCAACAAACTAGATCTCGAAGCTTCACCTGGGGTCTATAAATATCTGCACTTTGACCTGAGAAAAAAAACTGAATGGAGAAGAGAGGAGATTAGTTTAGTATTGTAATTTTCATGTATTTTTCTCTTTAGGTTTTGTTCTTTAGATCCCTCTTCTTCTTCCCTAGAATTCAATATAAAAGAGAGAGAGTGTGAGAGAGAGAGCTTGTGTAATCAAGGGTGACACTTGAAGCAACAAGGATTGATCCATTCTCCACTTCCTCTACTTGAAGCTTGGTTCTAGTTTATGTGTTTTCTTTACATGCTTTCTTTATTGCTTTCTTTAATTCTTGCAATTTACTTCAAGCTTTGTTTTAGTTCTTTAATGGCTTGTTGTAGCTAATTCTTCTCCATGTACTAGGTTACCACTAGTCTTGCTACTTCACTAACTCATGGGTGATTGCTTTTGTTCATCTTGCAAGTTGTATGATCTTCTCTTCTCCGATGGTTAAACCACCATCTTGCAAGTGAGAAAGTAATTAGGTCAACACGCGAAACAAATTCCAAGCCAATGGAGTGACAACATTAGGCACGCATTCGCTATCAAGGAGTCTAGTAAGTCTTGGCAAGCTAGCAAGGTAAGCTAGTTATGGATTGCTTTCTTTAAGTTTTCTTTCTTTTTCTTGTGAATACCAAATCCTCTTCTTGATTTCTTTTCCGACGATTTCCACCATGAACATAGCCATCTTTTCTTTTAGTTTCTTTTACACTTGATTCACTAAGTTTATAAACAAGAGAAGAATACTCGTTTGTTCACTTCACTACCACACGTAAAGCTTCCATCGCGAGCTCTCCCTGAGAATCGACTCGGTATAGTCCTATACTATAGCGGAGACAAGAAAGGGTACACCAAATACATTTGCTACATAATAAGTACACCTTCTAAGTCTTAATCAGTGGCTGAGAGGATGAACCGGACTTTGTTAGAGAAGGTCCGGTGTATGTTATCCAATGCAGGACTGTCAAAGAAGTTTTGGGCTGAAGCTTTGGCGTATGCATGCCATCTTGTGAATAGTTTGCCGTCGTCTGCAATAGGGGGAAAACTCCACTTAAAGCTTGGTCAGGAAAAGCTATTGGTGACTATGATTTGCTACGGGTCTTCGGATGTCCAGCCTACTACCATGTCAGAGAAGACAAGTTGGACCCAAGGGCAAAGATGGGAGTGTTCGTTGGCTTCAAGCGAGGAACCAAGGGTTCAAGGTTTGGGACCAAAAGGACAACAAGTTCATACTCAGCAGGGATGTCACGTTCGATGAGGCCTCTTTGATGAAGCCTACGGTCTCTCAGCAGGTGGAGACCAGTAAGACCAAGGAGCTATTGCAGCAGGTGGAGATTGATGCAGATCCACCATCTCTAGAGGATACAGTATCAGTTCGGATCATTCCTGAGGTGACACAGGACAGTGATCGAGCAGTTGAAGGAGATGCTGAAGATATTGAACAGGGTCAAGAGCAGGTCATGGGTACTGTTCCAGATCCTACTGCAGTGGAAAGACCAAGAAGGAACACTAGGAGACCGGGTTGGCTCACCACTGATATGGTCGTCGCGTATGCACTTCCAGTCGTCGAGGAGGCTATTCCATCTACTTTCAGAGAAGCTGAGATCAGTTCGGAAGCAAGGATGTGGAAAGCGGCCATGAATGAAGAGATGAAATCTCTCTATAAGAACGACACATGGGAACTTACCAAGTTGCCCAAGGGGAAGAAGACCATAGGGTGCAAGTGGGTATATGCTAAGAAGTAAGGATCTCTCCAAGAAGATGCAGTGCGCTACAAGGTAAGGTCGGTGGCTAAAGGCTA
This sequence comes from Agave tequilana, assembly GCA_038442645.1. NCBI lineage: Eukaryota > Viridiplantae > Streptophyta > Magnoliopsida > Asparagales > Asparagaceae > Agave > Agave tequilana. Next base: position 434,787 of record JAVJIF010001509.1, read on the forward strand.
CGCTCAGAGGGAAGGAATTGACTATAACGAGGTATTCTCCCCTGTAGTTAAATACTCGTCAATTCGTATTCTATTGGCCTTGGTTGCGCAGAATGAGTTGGACCTTGACCAACTTGATGTGAAGACCGCCTTTCTCCATGGCGATCTTGAGGAGGAGATCTATATGACACAGCCAACAGGTTACAAGACTGCAGGGAAGGAAGAGTTAGTATGCAAGCTAAAGAAGTCGCTGTACGGATTGAAGCAGTCTCCTAGACAGTGGTACAAGCGATTTGATAGCTTCATCAGGAAGAAGAAGTACACACGTAGCCATTATGATCCATGTGTGTACTACAACAGGCTACCATCAGGTGAATATATCAGGTGAATATATCTATCTACTTTTTTATGTAGATGATATGTTGATTGCTTCGAGGTCGAGATCTGCTATTGATTCTCTGAAGAAAGTTCTATCGTCAGAGTTTGAGATGAAGGACCTGGGCGAAGCTAGGAAAGTATTGGGCATGGAGATCACTAGAGACAGGAGAGCTGGCAAGGTGAGTTTAACTCAGAAAGGCTATTTGGAGAAGGTACTGCAGAGGTTTAATATCAGTAAGGATACCAAGTCTGTTAGTACACCTATGGCGCCCCACTTCAAATTGTCAGCAAAGATGTCTCCGAGGAGTGTTCAAGAGCGTGAGTATATGTCTCACGTTCCATATGCCAGTGCGGTGGGTAGCTTGATGTACGCTATGGTGTGTACTGTAAGTTCACCTAGGGGGGGTGAATAGGTGATGGCTAATCTAATGGTTACTTAATGCCAAATAATGCGGAATTAAAAACAATTATGACCTAATTAAACTTCTTACACTAAACACCACGTATAACCAAAGAGTATTGCCGAATTCCCCGTGAATGGCTCTGGACAAACTCCTCTAGCTTCTCCAGGATATGGGTTGAGGTGCCGCGTTGGCTCTCTTGGTTGAATACAAGTGTTAGCAAACAATCCCACGCATGTATATCTATGAGCACAAATGAATATATCAAGCATATAAAGATAGACAATAAAAGCTATGCAAGATATAAAAGAGAGACAAAGAGAGAGAGAGAGAGAGAGCAATCGCAAACACAAGGGATTTGTTTCGAGGTTCGAGCACACTTGCTCTACATCCCCGCCTTCGACACACGAAGGATTTCCACTATGCAAGATCCCAATGGATCTCTCCCCGGTGCCGCAACACCTACAAGCCCTCGGACTCCCTAGTCCCGTACACACGCAAGCCCCACAAGCTTGCCGAGGCCGCACCTCAAACACGGAGTTCGCACCCGAACTCGAAACAACGCGGACACACACGTCCGCCTCCTCAAAGTACAAGAAATGATCTCTTGGTGATCTAAACACTTTGATCACCAATAAAAGCTCTCACTACAACACTCCTAAAAGATGAATAGCAATGGATAGCTCAAGTGTATGTGTGAGAAAATAAGGAAAGAGATGGTGAAGGAAAACTCAAAGAATCTCTTTAAAACACTCTTGATCAAACTCTCCTTTTGATTGGAAATATTTGCTCTAAATCAAGTGGAGGAAAACCTCTAAAAAGTTCAGAAAAAACTGGTGAAAACCCACTTGAAAATCTTGGCCCAAAACAATGACCAAACCCCCAAATTTATAGGCTATCAAAAACTAGCCGTTGGGGTCTGTCAGACCTGCCGGTCGACCCGCCGGTCGACCGCCAACGGTCAAAAATCCGACCGTTGGAGCCTGCCGGTCGACCCGCCGGTCGACCCAAAAGAACAGAGAGCACTGCTCTCAGTTCCGGTCGACCCGCTCTCAGTTCCGGTCGACCTCCCGGTCGACCCGCCCACTGAACTGCCAGACGTGCACGGCTCTGTGCACGTCGGTCTACCGCCCGGTCTACCGCCCGGTCTACCGATCTGGCCTGTCAGCCAGTTCTGGGTCAGCACTTGGAGAAAAATTGTTTAGAGATAATCTTGTATTTTCTAAAACTTTGTTTTTCCAAAACTTTACCAAATACAAAAACAAGATATTTTGAACTTATTAAAGCATAGAGTGTATGGATATGATCCACTACACAATCATGATGAAATATCTATGTTTTTGACATTAAGCTCTAAAAATGATTTTGGTTAAATCATATACATAAGGAATACCAAAAACCAAAATAGTATTTTTCTAAAATGAAAGTCTTTTCTAAACTGAAAATTCTTTTATGAAAAGACAATAAAATCAAGAGTGTGTGTGTGTGATATGTACTTGAGCAATCCACCAACTATTCTATCCTTTACATTTTATCTAAAAACAAAATCTTATACCTAGACACAAGTCTTGATCTTAAAGTCTTCCCTTGAAGTCTTCTCATCTTCTTGACTTGGTCCAAACACGATTCACCGAGCTCAAATCTTGATGTGGTCTTGATGCATAGGCTCGTGAATCAACCGGTGCTAGCTCCAAAACCGATCTTTAAATCCTTTGTTGAAGCTCCACACCTACTAAGATCTTGATAAGGAATCTGTCACTAATTAAACACAAGATCATTAGTATTATAACTACATGAGTTAATCATCATCAAAACTAGAGTGATGGGCCTTTGGGCCAACAATCTCCCCCTTTTTGATGATGACAAAACTCATGAAGTTATATATGCATGGATTAAAGTAAAACTTCAAAGAAGCTCCCCCTTAACTCATGCATACCACATAAACAAATAAATATGCAATGAGGCACATAAATATGTATGCAAATGTAGGAGATAAAAACATATCAAATTCTTTTTCTCCTATTTGCAAAACAAAACATATATGCATGAATATAAATCTTTCTCAAAACATGCATATAAACCCAAATACTTCTCCCCCTTTTTGTCACTCATCAACAATGGGTTCAGAGTAAAATCAAATCAAACAAAATTTTCTCCCCCTTTTTGTCAAAAACAAAGAGATCAAGAAGGGGTAATACAAATCGATCAATAAGGGTTATATGCGATATACATTCATGAAGAGGAAGACGCTAAGTTAACTTTCCTACACATATGCATAACATGAAGAAGGGATGATAAGCCCTAACTCACATAACACATATTATGTAATGCATAAGAGGAGATGTGAAGCTCCCCCTACACACGTATATCATATAAAGAAGAGTTGTCAAGCTCCTCATTTTATAATATACTCAACATGAATCTATATGTAAGAGAGATGTTAAGCTCTCCTTGCATATAGGAAATACAAATCAAAAAATTTTGAATTTTTCTTTATCAAAACAAAATTTTGAACTTTTCTCAAGAAACAAATTTTGAGATAACCATAATTTTTAATTTTGATACCAATAGAAAGTAGCAATTGAAAGTATGTGATATCAAATAATCATTGCAAAATCTTCAATTTTTCTTAAGTTAAAACATATTGAGATACTAATTGAAAGCAAAGTTTTAACCCAAGCTTAGCAAAATCATTGTGCTTTAAAAAATGAATCTATCTTAACTCGAGCACAAATAACAAATCATATATATGTATATAAAAGATAATACCAATAGAAATTGATACTACTTGAATTTGAAAGCATACATACATATAATCAAAACATGAGTATATACAAAAGGAATAATCATATTGATACCAATTGAAATGATCCAATGATACCAATTGACATAAAGTAATATCAAGTGTATATCTCATAGAAGAATAAATAACTAGTTTAAATTAATTTTTGAAAAACTAGTTAAAGATCCTTCAAAAACATGAAATTATATGTTTTTCATGAATTATACTAAATACATAAAAGTTCAAGCACTCATAGTCCATAAATCTCAAAATTATCTTGAAAAGTAAAAGATGAGTGTTCAAAGGTTATGTAAATGGCATTTTCATGAAAATAGGCATTTAAGCTCAAAAAGATCATAAGTCACATTTTTAACAAATTAACTCAAAATCATTTTTCATAAAATTAACAAACTTCTAGGTATATGTATGATTTATCCAAATCTAACAATATGCATACATATCCCAAATATAAAAGAGTCTATCAAATGTATTTGCATGAAGGTAAGAGACTCACGGGTATACATGTATATTTATTAGATTTGAATTAGAAATACATAAATATGAAGTAAAATCATAAAAATTGGCAAAGCATGTATAAATGAGAGAATCATCAAAACTAGCCTATACATGTGCATATAGTGGGTACAAATGAGCATGAAGAGCAAATACATATAAATCAAATGTAGCTCACTATTTGTACATGTATAATATAAGTTTTGATATAAACTACATCTAAGCATGTTATTACCACATGAAGCACATTAAATCATAAAACATGAACATGCTATGAATATTATGAATGAACAAGTATGATCATAAAAAATAGTAGTTTAGAGATTGTTACCAACTCCAAAGCTCCAAGCTTGGTGGTCTTTCCCACCAAAACCTCCTTGATAGCGGTGCTCCAAATATGTGTCCTTTTAGTTCAAGTGCACCCACCATCAAGGCACCAAATCTCTCACGTTTTGTGAGAGCCCTCACCTACATCAAATACACGAGGTGGAAATTTTGGTACCCATATTTTCTTGGGTCCTTTGGGGTTAGTCTTGTAAGGAACCCAAAAATTTTTATTAGCAAAATTAAAATGATTTAACCTATCATAACAAAATTTTACTAAATGGCCTTTGCGGCCATAATGTGTACATGTGTACACCTTAGTATGCTTATGTGAATGTGTATGATCGTGACGTGCAACATAAGCAAATGCATGATCATGATGTGCATGAATGTGTGGAGTTTATTTCTTTGAAAACAAAAACTCCAACCTAGAATGATTAAAAGCACATGAGCTCATGGTAGAGCTCAAACCATTCATTTTATTTTTCAAATCTTTAATCTCATTAGTGGTGACATGTAAAGCATGATGAGATAAAGAATCATTTTTCTTTTTCTTTTTACAAACATCTTCTTTTTCTTTTTCACAAATTTTTCTTTTCAAAGACTTATTTTCTTGAAAAACAACTTCCTTTTGTTTTTCCACCAAATCAACTTTATTTTTCAAAATAGTGTTTCCTTCACAAAGATTATTTAATTTGGTCATCAAGGAAACATTCTCATTTTTCAACATCTCATTTTCCTTTTCAATGCATGCAACCTTATTTTCTAATGAATCTTTTTCATTAAGCATGCAATCAAATTCCTTTTTCAAATTTTTGTTATCTTTTTCTAAACATGCAATGTTACTTCTAAATGAATCATGTTCTTTATGCATGCAAGCAATGTTCTTTTTCAAATTTTATTTTCTTTCTTAATCATGTCATATTTTTCAAGCACTAGTTGACAAAAAGTAGTAAGCTCATCATATGACATGTCTTCATCATCGGATTCGGAGTTTACCTCAAGGGGGTTATCCCCTTGGACCATAAGGCATGCGTTGGAGGTGTTGCTTCCAACGTCCGAATCGCTCCCGGTATAGTATAGATCCTTTTCGCCAAGGGAGGTGAGGGTGTTCCAAACTACAAAAGCCGAATCAAAGTTAGAAACTCTAGATAAATAAACATCATCTAGGGTAGACTTTAAAGCATTAAGGGCTTTTGCATTAGCCTCAATATTCTTACCATATAAACAATAATCATTATTAGTGATGGTAAGATAAACATGATAACCTAGGGCTTTGAGGTACAAGGACATCTTCACCTTCCATATATGGATGTTAAGAATGTCAAACATGGGTGGTGACATGAAGTCCATGGTGTGTGTACAAATATTGTGATTAGCCTAAAATGAGGATCTTTAACTCTAGGTTGTTAGACCCAAATCAGAGTACCAAGCTCTGATACCAATTGTCAGTTCACCTAGAGGGGGGTGAATAGGTGATGGCTAATCTAATGGTCACTTAATGCCAAATAATGCGGAATTAAAAATAATTATGACCTAATTAAACTTCTTACACTAAACACCACGTATAACCAAAGAGTGTTGCCGAATTCCCCGTGAAGGGTTCTGGACAAACTCCTCTAGATTCCCCTGGATATGGGTTGAGGTGCCGCGTTGGCTCTCTTGGTTGAATACAAGTGTTAGCAAACAATCCCACGCATGTATATCAATGAGCACAAATGAATATATCAAGTATATAAAGATAGACAATAAAAGCTATGCAAGATATAAAAGAGAGACAAAGAGAGAGAGAGAGAGAGAGAGAGAGAGAGAGCAATCGCAAACACAAGGGATTTGTTTCGAGGTTCGAGCACACTTGCTCTACATCCCCGCCTTCGACACACGAAGGATTTCCACTATGCAAGATCCCAATGGATCTCTCCCCGGTGCCGCAACACCTACAAGCCCTCGGACTCCCTAGTCTCGTACACACGCAAGCCCCACAAGCTTGCCGAGGCCGCACCTCAAACACGGAGTTCGCACCCGAACTCGAAACAACGCGGACACACACGTCCGCCTCCTCAAAGTACAAGAAATGATCTCTTGGTGATCTAAACACTTTGATCACCAATAAAAGCTCTCACTACAACACTCCTAAAAGATGAATAGCAATGGATAGCTCAAGTGTATGTGTGAGAAAACAAGGAAAGAGATGGTGGAGGAAAACTCAAAGAACCTCTTTAAAACACTCTTGATCAAACTCTCCTTTTGATTGGAAATATTTGCTCTAAATCAAGTGGAGGAAAACCTCTAAAAAGTTCAGGAAAAACTGGTGAAAACCCACTTGAAAATCTTGGCCCAAAACAATGACCAAACCCCCAAATTTATAGGCTATCAAAAACTAGCCGTTGGGGTCTGTCAGACCTGCCGGTCGACCCGCCGGTCGACCGCCAACGGTAAAAAATCCGACCGTTGGAGCCTGCCGGTCGACCCGCCGGTCGACCCAAAAGAACAGAGAGCACTGCTCTCAGTTCCGGTCGACCCGCCGGTCGCCCGCTCTCAGTTCCGGTCGACCTCCCGGTCGACCCGCCCACTGAACTGCCAGACGTGCACGGCTCTGTGCACGTCGGTCTACCGCCCGGTCTACCGATCTGGCCTGTCAGCCAGTTCTGGGTCAGCACTTGGGAGAAAAATTGTTTAGAGATAATCTTGTATTTTCTAAAACTTTGTTTTTTCAAAACTTTACCAAATACAAAAACAAGATATTTTGAACTTATTAAAGCATAGAGTGTATGGATATGATCCACTACACAATCATGATGAAATATCTATGTTTTTGACATTAAGCTCTAAAAATGATTTTGGTTAAATCATATACATAAGGAATACCAAAAACCAAAATAGTATTTTTCCAAAATGAAAGTCTTTTCTAAACTGAAAATTCTTTTATGAAAAGACAATAAAATCAAGAGTATGTGTGTGTGATATGTACTTGAGCAATCCACCAACTATTCTATCCTTTACATTTTATCTAAAAACAAAATTTTATACCTAGACACAAGTCTTGATCTTGAAGTTTTCCCTTGAAGTCTTCTCATCTTCTTGACTTGGTCCAAACACGATTCACCGAGCTCAAATCTTGATGTGGTCTTGATGCATAGGCTCGTGAATCAACCGGTGCTAGCTCCAAAACCGATCTTTAAATCCTTTGTTGAAGCTCCACACCTACTAAGATCTTGATAAGGAATCCGTCACTAATTAAACACAAGATCATTAGTACTATAACTACATGAGTTAATCATCATCAAAACTAGAGTGATGGGCCTTTGGGCCAACAATCTCCCCCTTTTTGATGATGACAAAACTCATGAAGTTATATATGCATGGATTAAAGTAAAGCTTCAAAGAAGCTCCCCTTAACTCATGCATACCACATAAACAAATAAATATGCAATGAGGCACATAAATATGTATGCAAATGTAGGAGATAAAAACATATCAAATTCTTTTTCTCCTATTTGCAAAACAAAACATATATGCATGAACATAAATCTTTCTCAAACATGCATATAAGCCCAAATACTTCTCCCCCTTTTTGTCACTCATCAACAATGGGTTCAGAGTAAAATCAAATCAAACAAATTTTTCTCCCCCTTTTTGTCAAAAACAAAGAGATCAAGAAGGGGTAATACAAATCGATCAATAAGGGTTATATGCGATATACATTCATGAAGAGGAAGATGCTAAGTTAACTTCCCTACACATATGCATTACATGAAGAAGGGATGACAAGCCCTAACTCACATAACACATATTATGTAATGCATAAGAGGAGATGTGAAGCTCCCCCTACACACGTATATCATATAAAGAAGAGTTGTCAAGCTCCTCAATTTATAATATACTCAACATGAATCTATATGTAAGAGAGATGTTAAGCTCTCCTTGCATATAGGAAATACAAATCAAAAATTTTTGAATTTTTCTTTATCAAAACAAAATTTTGAACTTTTCTCAAGAAACAAATTTTGAGATAACCATAATTTTTAATTTTGATACCAATAGAAAGTAGCAATTGAAAGTATGTGATATCAAATAATCATTGCAAAATCTTCAATTTTCTTAAGTTAAAACATATTGAGATACTAATTGAAAGCAAAGTTTTAACCCAAGCTTAGCAAAATCATTGTGCTTTAAAAAATGAATCTATCTTAACTCGAGCACAAATAACAAATCATATATATGTATATAAAAGATAATACCAATAGAAATTGATACTACTTGAATTTGAAAGCATACATACATATAATCAAAACATGAGTATATACAAAAAGGAATAATCATATTGATACCAATTGAAATGATCCAATGATACTAATTGACATAAAGTAATATCTAGTGTATATCTCATAGAAGAATAAATAACTAGTTTAAATTAATTTTTGAAAAACTAGTTAAAGATCCTTCAAAACCATGAAATCATATGTTTTTCATGAATTATACTAAATACATAAAAGTTCAAGCACTCATAGTCCATAAAGCTCAAAATTATCTTGAAAAGTAAAAGATGAGTGTTTAAAGGTTATGTAAATGATATTTTCATGAAAATAGGCATTTAAGCTCAAAAAGATCATAAGTCACATTTTTAACAAATTAACTCAAAATCATTTTCATAAAATCAACAAACTTCTAGGTATATGTATGATTTATCCAAATCTAACAATATGCATACATATCCCAAATATAAAAGAGTCTATCAAATGTATTTGCATGAAGGCAAGAGACTCACGGGTATACATGTATATTTATTAGATTTGAATTAGAAATACATATATATGAAGTAAAATCATAAAAATTGGCAAAGCATGTATAAATGAGAGAATCATCAAAACTAGCCTATACATGTGCATATAGTGGGTACAAATGAGCATGAAGAGCAAATACATATAAATCAAATGTAGCTCACTATTTGTACATGTATAATACAAGTTTTGATATAAACTACATCTAAGCATGTTATTACCACATGAAGCACATTAAATCATAAAACATGAACATGCTATGAATATTATGAATGAACAAGCATGATCATAAAAAATAGGAGTTTAGAGATTGTTACCAACTCCAAAGCTCCAAGCTTGGTGGTCTTTCCCACCAAAACCTCCTTGATAGCGGTGCTCCAAATATGTGTCCTTTTAGTTCAAGTGCACCCACCATCAAGGCACCAAATCTCTCACGTTTTGTGAGAGCCCTCACCTACATCAAATACACAAGGTGGGGATTTTGGTACCCATATTTTCTTGGGTCCTTTGGGGTTAGTCTTGTAAGGAACCCAAAAATTTTTATTAGCAAAATTAAAATGATTTAACCTATCATAACAAAATTTTGTTAAATGACCTTTGCGGCCACAATGTGTACATGTGTACACCTTAGTATGCTTATGTGAATGTGTATGATCGTGATGTGCAACATAAGCAAATGCATGATCATGATGTGCATGAATGTGTGGAGTTTGTTTCTTTAAAAACAAAAACTCCAACCTAGAATGATTAAAAGCACATGAGCTCAAGGTAGAGCTTAAATCATTCATTTTATTTTTCAAATATTTAATCTCATTAGTGGTGGCATGTAAAGCATGATTAGATAAAGAATCATTTTTCTTTTTCTTTTTACAAACATCTTCTTTTTCTTTTTCACAAATTTTTCTTTTCAAAGACTTATTTTCTTGAAAAACAACTTCCTTTTATTTTTCCACCAAATCAACTTTATTTTTCAAAATAGTGTTTCCTTCACAAAGATTATTTAATTTGGTCATCAAGGAAACATTCTCATTTTTCAACATCTCATTTTCCTTTTCAATGCATGCAACCTTATTTTCTAATGAATCTTTTTCATTAAGCATCCAATCAAATTTCTTTTTCAAATTTTTGTTATCTTTTTCTAAACATGCAATGTTACTTCTAAATGAATCATGTTCTTTATGCATGCAAGCAATGTTCTTTTTCAAATTTTTATTTTCTTTCTTAATCATGTCATATTTTTCAAGCACAAGTTGATAAAAAGTAGTAAGCTCATCATATGACATGTCTTCATCATCGGATTCGGAGTTTACCTCAAGGGGGTTATCCCCTTGGACCATAAGGCTTGCGTTGGAGGTGTTGCTTCCAACGTCCGAATCGCTCCCGGCATAGTATAGATCCTTTTTGCCAAGGGAGGTGAGGGTGTTCCAAACTACAAAAGCCGAATCAAAGTTAGAAACTCTAGATAAATAAACATCATCTAGGGTAGACTTTAAAGCATTAAGGGCTTTTACATTAGCCTCAATATTCTTACCATATAAACAATAATCATTATTAGTGATGGTAAGATAAACATGATAACCTAGGGCTTTGAGGTATAAGGACATCTTCACCTTCCATATATGGATGTTAAGAATGTCAAACATGGGTGATGACATGAAGTCCATGGTGTGTGTACAAATATTGTGATTAGCCTAAAATGAGGATCTTTAACTCTAGGTTGTTAGACCCAAATCAGAGTACCAAACTCTGATACCAATTGTAAGTTCACCTAGAGGGGGGGTGAATAGGTGATGGCTAATCTAATGGTCACTTAATGCCAAATAATGCGGAATTAAAAACAATTATGACCTAATTAAACTTCTTACACTAAACACCACGTATAACCAAAGAGTGTTGCCGAATTCCCCGTGAAGGGCTCTGGACAAACTCCTCTAGATTCCCCTGGATATGGGTTGAGGTGCCGCGTTGGCTCTCTTGGTTGAATACAAGTGTTAGCAAACAATCCCACGCATGTATATCAATGAGCACAAATGAATATATCAAGCATATAAAGATAGACAATAAAAGCTATGCAAGATATAAAAGAGAGACAAAGAGAGAGAGAGCAATCGCAAACACAAGGGATTTGTTTCGAGGTTCGAGCACACTTGCTCTACATCCCCGCCTTCGACACACGAAGGATTTCCACTATGCAAGATCCCAATGGATCTCTCCCCGGTGCCGCAACACCTACAAGCCCTCGGACTCCCTAGTCCCGTACACACGCAAGCCCCACAAGCTTGCCGAGGCCGCACCTCAAACACGGAGTTCGCACCCGAACTCGAAACAACGCGGACACACACGTCCGCCTCCTCAAAGTACAAGAAATGATCTCTTGGTGATTAAAACACTTTGATCACCAATAAAAGCTCTCACTACAACACTCCTAAAAGATGAATAGCAATGGATAGCTCAAGTGTATGTGTGAGAAAACAAGGAAAGAGATGGTGGAGGAAAACTCAAAGAATCTCTTTAAAACACTCTTGATCAAACTCTCCTTTTGATTGGAAATATTTTCTCTAAATCAAGTGGAGGAAAACCTCTAAAAAGTTCAGGAAAAACTGGTGAAAACCCACCTGAAAATCTTGGCCCAAAACTGTAACGCCCCGATCCTGCGGGTACGGGGACGTCACTGCGACGTATATACGTAAGTCAGAAGTACCTTCACGTATATACGCTAAGCATCAGTACAGGCAAGAATCAGAGTACGGAAGCAAGTGGTGCATTATACATTCCAACACATGGGTACAGTTACAAAGTTATCACCAGATGTGATCTGATATTACAATAATATTACATCACCATAATGGCGCAATTGCGAGAATACAAGGGTGTACAAGAATGAATAGTATAAAAGGCACTCACGAGTTTACTAAAGGAAAACTCGAGAGGCACACAGGGGGCCTGGAAGGATAGAGCTCTGAACAGTCTGCTGGAGATCCACGCTACCGCTGCGCTACTCTGACCATCAGCTGGGAGAATCCACACGCTCCAAGCTCCAAAACTTGGACATGAGAATCCAGGGGAGTCAGAAGAAACTCCCCAGGCGAGTGGCGATACAAAAGCCAGGTGGCGAGCCAGGATGAGCACAAGTGTGTTAATAACAATGGTATCAAGTACAGGAGACAAGAGCGTTAGAATACAAGTATAGCAGGTACGAACAGGTATAACATAGTCATCATAAAACCGAAAATCCGAATAAAACATCATTACGAGTGGTACCGATTGTACGGACTTAGGTCACGGCTCCATGAGACTAGTACATCGAAGGAATAATCCAAACAAGGAAACCCTCATCTAAATACCTTTATCTCATATCATCGTGATCCAAGCACATACAATCACAAGTCACAAAGTAACCATAACGGGAACACATAACAGGCATAACAAGAGTTATAACAAGAATCATAACAAGAGTCCACAACATGCATAACAGGAATCATGACGGGCATCATAACGGGAATCATAACAGAAGTAACAGGAATCATATATTATTATTACTCGTCTGACCCATATATCTAGGTATGTGTCCGGGTGTACACCCCAACACACATACATCCATATATAAGCAAGCGAGGGTTGTTACCGGAAGATGATGGAGAACTGATAGCACTTCTTATAGTAGTTCCCGTACACCCGGGACCAGCTTGGAGGCCCTAAGTCCCCCTAACACGCATCTCCTGTGGGCCTTAAATCCCACTAACACGAACCGTCAGTATTTTATTCCATTACTATAAGCAAGGCATCATACCGGCATCCATCACTTCCTCCCATTCCCGTGCAAGTTGTCCTTTTTAATATTATCAATTTACGGGAATAACTGGACATGACAGGAAATAGCCCTACAGATTCAAGAGGTGGCCCCCACAGATTCAAGAGGTGGCCCCCACCGAGTATGGCGTGGCACTTTGTTCCATGTGGCACTTTGTTCTGAGGGAATTGGATTCTAGAGGTGGCCCCTACGGATTCAAGAGGTGGCCCCACCGAGTATGGTGTGGCACTTTGCTCCGTGTGGCACTTAGTTCCATACAGGATAACAAGGCAAGATTCCCGTAAACATGATAATCACAAGTCAAGTAGATCATGCTGGGTGTCAAGTGATAGCATGACAGGATGATGATAATTGGCAGGTAACAAGTCATGAAAATATCATAATATATAATACAAGTCCCGAGGATAAAGTCCATATTCAAGGAAGTGATCAATCACAGCAGTTAGCACAAGTTAGTCGACTAGGGAGAATATGTAGTCGACTTGAAGAGGAATTAGTCGACTGTAGATAAGAGACAAGTCGACTTGCTAGGCTGCGTTTGGGAGAACTGCGTTTCAAGAAGAGGATTAGTCGACTAGGGCTTTTGGGTTAGTCGACTGGTCAAGGTTGCGTCTCAAAGAGCCGCGTTTGAAGGGAGCTGCATTAGTCGACTTGGAACAGTGGGCAGTCGACTTAGAGAAGTCCGCGTTTCAGAGAACCGCGTTTCCAGAAGAAAAGTTAGTCGACTGGACGCAAGGGGCAAGTCGACTAAAGGAGTCTGCGTTTCAATGACTGCGTCTCAAGAGAAGAGTTAGTCGACTGGGTCAATAGGGTAGTCGACTAATAGAACTGCGTCACAAGAAATCAGGCTGCGTTTCAAGGGGTTAGTCGACTTACGATGGGGTCAAGTCGACTAATACTGTAAAGCAGTGAGCAGAAATAGTTTTAAGAGTTGTGATCTATTTGATATGCATATACAAGTTAACCAAGTCTTTGGCGAGGAAAAGCACTCGCACAACCAGCAGGAGATCAAGAGGGAAAAGCGAGATCACTCGCCTAAGGTGATCCTTGCTGCGTCCAACGAAGGAAGGTTCGGTCCCAATCCAAAAGGAGGGTACCGGCCCTAAGTCTTGCCGCCGGAGAAGAAACGCGGCCCCAATCCAAAGGAGTGGCCGGTTCTCACAAAGTGATGGAGAGAGGTTGAAGGTGGTATACTTGGTGGTGGTTAAAGTGGTGTATATGGAGGTGGAGATGGTGGACAAAGAAGCAAGAGGAGGAGACTCTCTTGGTGGCTTCTCTGTTGGAGGCTGCAGGAAGCAAAGAAGAAGAAGAGAAGTAAAAATGAAGAGAGAGAGAAGGAGAAGGGGTATTTATAGGATTTGGATTGAGAAGGTGATGCAAATAAATAAAGGAGAGGGGGTTTTTGTAAAATTGCGGGGTTAGGTGACTCTCTTGGCCACTTGGCCGGTTATGATGATGAGAAAGGGTTGGAATATCAAGGAGAAGACATTTTGGGAGAGAAGCATTTAATGAAGAGAGAGAAGGGAGGATATAATAATGTTGCACACCATATAAAACAAAAGAAACCAAGATGAATTCTTGCGTTTCTCTCATTCAAACGCAGCACACAAGCATGCGTTTAGGCCAAAAGGGCTAAACGCGGGAATTAAAGCCGCGTTTAGGGGGAAAGCCAAAAGCTGCGTTTAATAGAGGAGAGAGAAAATCATAATGACTTGATAGGATGATCTGAAGTGCAATAAATGCAACATGGGGAGGATCTTCACAATAAATGCAGAATCCCAGGTAGGTGAGATCCGCGTTTGAGGAAGGAGAGAGAAAATGGAGAAAAGACAAAGTGGAATACATGGGGCAATCTCCTCGGTAACTGGGAAAATACCAAAAGCTCCGGAAAGGCCCAAAAATAAAGTAGTTCGGAAAGTTTCCCAAAAATTCTCAAAAATCATAAATATTATAAAATGATTTTTGGTGAAATCGGTTTTCAAAGATTCAATCTCATTTTCCAGATAAAAATCATAGAGTCAATCGTCAATCTTGGTATACACCGGATTGACCGGATTTTGATAAAATCTGATAAATCCCAGAAAAAGTATTTAAATAGAAAATATGATTTTAAGAAATAATATCAAAAGGCACTTTTAGAAATTCCAAACCGTTTGTAAATTAAAAATCTGGGAATCGGTCAACGAAACTGGCCGACACTGGTTTTGAAGATTTTCAACTTAATCCAAGAAAATTCCAGAAAATCATATAAAATCTAGAATATTGGAAAACGATGTTTAAAACTAAAAATCGGTCAAATCAGAATACCAGAATGTCCAAACCGAGCAATACTCTGGGATCGGGCCTTCGGTTCGAATTAAGGTTGACTCCGAATCCACGAATCCAAATCCAAGACAAAACAATCATATAAGGAATTCATAATACAAAACAAACATGGAAGCAAATCGAAAAATACGATCGAGAAACCTGAATACGCAACTAAGTACGTATTCCGGGAGCGGGCTGTTACAATCCATCCACCTTACAAAAAAATTGCGTCCTCGCAATTTCGATAAGGGGTAAATTGAACACAACGAGGACAAGGGTGGAATCAAAGGCTTCGAAAAACCAAAACAGGGGTAAGGTGAACACAGGAAAGACCAGGATGAACAATGAGAATAGGATAAGGAGGAATATTTAGAAAGATGACCAACCCAAGGTACAAAAGATCAAGGGTAGCTGGACAAGGATAACCAACTCAAAATACAAAAGGTCAGGGGGTTGCTGTTACAGTGACATCCTCAAGGTTCCTGTTCCAGATACTGAGCCTCATACTCCGCTGCTGCTTCATCTGATACCTCTGCTGCCATGTTGTGAACTTGGCCCCTGCCATAATCTGCTCTGGGTCTTGCTCCTCTCTGTGGGTGATCATGTTGCTGAGGCGGAAATGGAGCTCTTCGGTCCACGGGTTCTGGGTTCCTTCTCAGTGGTGGAGCTGGAAATGGTGGGGCTGGAAGTGCTGGTCTGATTGGTGCCACATTTCCAAACCTTCTGAACGGGCAATCCCTTATTGCGTGACTCCCTGTCCCACATGCTAAACATAGTCCATTAGCCATTCGACAATCTTTCCTATAATGTCCAGGCTTGTGACAGAAGTTGCATATGATCTGAGGAAGAGGAGGTTGGAATGGTCGCTTGATCATCGGACCATGGGTTGTCCTAACTGTATCTTTCTCATTCATCAACTGAAAAGGCCTCTTCACTGACTTGCTCTGCACCTGGTTCTCACTCTTCTTCTCCAGTCCCCTTTCTACTTCACGGGCAATGGAGAGGACCTGAGAGTATGTCTTCAGCTGTTGAGGGATAAGGAACATCTGGACATCCATCTTCAGCCCTTGTTGAAACCTGCTCGCCCTCTTTTCTTCGTCTGACACCATGTAAGGAGCAAATCTGCTGAGCCTCAAGAATTCAGCAGCATATTCATCCACTGATCGGTTGCGCTGCTGTAGCCGGATGAATTGTTCTTCCATTTCTTTCTGAGCTGTTGCCGGGAAGAATCTCTCGTAGAAACCCTTTGAGAATTGATCCCATGTAATGGGTTTCTCCAGTGTTGCTTCTTCTGCCAACCACCAGGTTCTGGCCACATCTCTCAGCTGTATCTTAGCCACTTCCACTTGGTTCTCATCCGAGACTCGGGCCGCCTTCAAAAGATCCGTTGTGTCTATCAGCCACTGTTCTGCATCCAGGGGCTTCTCTGTGCCTGAAAAGATTGCCGGCTGTAATCTCCTGAAATCTGACACATTGCCTGGTCTCTGTTCTCGGGGTGCAACCAACAGTCCTTGACGTAGAAGCTCTGTCTGCTGCTGTTGATTCTGCATCATCCCTTGAAGTATCCTCATCATACCATCACTGTCTCTGTTGGGTCCCTCTTGAGAGGTATTAGGACCATTGCGTGTTCCCCGTCTTTCCATATTTGAGTTGGTTGAAAGGGTGACAAGAAGAAACTGGGAGGGAAAAGATTGAAGATCTCAAGATTCAAGAAATGGATCAGAGGGAAGAAACAGATAACTTTGCACTTGTAGTTGGAATGTATAACCAGGACTCATGCATTCCAGTTGCAAATTTCATTACCATTAATTTGCCATCTGGACGTACTGAGGAAGTAAGAGCCTAAGCTCTGATACCACCCTGTAACGCCCCGATCCTGCGGGTACGGGGACGTCACTGCGACGTATATACGTAAGTCAGAAGTACCTTCACGTATATACGCTAAGCATCAGTACAGGCAAGAATCAGAGTACGAAAGCAAGTGGTGCATTATACATTCCAACACATGGGTACAGTTACAAAGTTATCACCAGATGTGATCTGATATTACAATAATATTACATCACCATAATGGCGCAATTGCGAGAATACAAGGGTGTACAAGAATGAATAGTATAAAAGGCACTCACGAGTTTACTAAAGGAAAACTCGAGAGGCACACAGGGGGCCTGGAAGGATAGAGCTCTGAACAGTCTGCTGGAGATCCACGCTACCGCTGCGCTACTCTGACCATCAGCTGGGAGAATCCACACGCTCCAAGCTCCAAAACCTGGACATGAGAATCCAGGGGAGTCAGAAGAAACTCCCCAGGCGAGTGGCGATACAAAAGCCAGGTGGCGAGCCAGGATGAGCACAAGTGTGTTAATAACAATGGTATCAAGTACAGGAGACAAGAGGGTTAGAATACAAGTATAGCAGGTACGAACAGGTATAACATAGTCATCATAAAACCGGAAATCCGAATAAAACATCATTACGAGTGGTACCGATTGTACGGACTTAGGTCACGGCTCCATGAGACTAGTACATCGAAGGAATAATCCAAACAAGGAAACCCTCATCTAAATACCTTTATCTCATATCATCGTGATCCAAGCACATACAATCACAAGTCACAAAGTAACCATAACGGGAACACATAACAGGCATAACAAGAGTTATAACAAGAATCATAACAAGAGTCCACAACATTCATAACAGGAATCATGACGGGCATCATAACGGGAATCATAACAGAAGTAACAGGAATCATATATTATTATTACTCGTCTGACCCATATATCTAGGTATGTGTCCGGGTGTACACCCCAACACACATACATCCATATATAAGCAAGCCGAGGGTTGTTACCGGAAGATGATGGAGAACTGATAGCACTTCTTATAGTAGTTCCCATACACCCGGGACCAGCTTGGAGGCCCTAAGTCCCCCTAACACGCATCTCCTGTGGGCCTTAAATCCCACTAACACGAACCGTCAGTATTTTATTCCATTACTATAAGCAAGGCATCATACCGGCATCCATCACTTCCTCCCATTCCCGTGCAAGTTGTCCTTTTTAATATTATCAATTTACGGGAATAACTGGACATGACAGGAAATAGCCCTACAGATTCAAGAGGTGGCCCCCACAGATTCAAGAGGTGGCCCCCACCGAGTATGGCGTGGCACTTTGTTCCATGTGGCACTTTGTTCTGAGGGAATTGGATTCTAGAGGTGGCCCCCACGGATTCAAGAGGTGGCCCCCACCGAGTATGGTGTGGCACTTTGCTCCGTGTGGCACTTAGTTCCATACAGGATAACAAGGCAAGATTCCCGTAAACATGATAATCACAAGTCAAGTAGATCATGCTGGGTGTCAAGTGATAGCATGACAGGATGATGATAATTGGCAGGTAACAAGTCATGAAAATATCATAATATATAATACAAGTCCCGAGGATAAAGTCCATATTCAAGGAAGTGATCAATCACAGCAGTTAGCACAAGTTAGTCGACTAGGGAGAATATGTAGTCGACTTGAAGAGGAATTAGTCGACTGTAGATAAGAGACAAGTCGACTTGCTAGGCTGCGTTTGGGAGAACTGCGTTTCAAGAAGAGGATTAGTCGACTAGGGCTTTTGGGTTAGTCGACTGGTCAAGGTTGCGTCTCAAAGAGCCGCGTTTGAAGGGAGCTGCGTTAGTCGACTTGGAACAGTGGGCAGTCGACTTAGAGAAGTCCGCGTTTCAGAGAACCGCGTTTCCAGAAGAAAAGTTAGTCGACTGGACGCAAGGGGCAAGTCGACTAAAGGAGTCTGCGTTTCAATGACTGCGTCTCAAGAGAAGAGTTAGTCGACTGGGTCAATAGGGTAGTCGACTAATAGAACTGCGTCACAAGAAATCAGGCTGCGTTTCAAGGGGTTAGTCGACTTACGATGGGGTCAAGTCGACTAATACTGTAAAGCAGTGAGCAGAAACAGTTTTAAGAGTTGTGATCTATTTGATATGCATATACAAGTTAACCAAGTCTTTGGCGAGGAAAAGCACTCGCACAACCAGCAGGAGATCAAGAGGGAAAAGCGAGATCACTCGCCTAAGGTGATCCTTGCTGCGTCCAACGAAGGGAGGTTCGGTCCCAATCCAAAAGGAGGGTACCGGCCCTAAGTCTTGCCGCCGGAGAAGAAACGCGGCCCCAATCCAAAGGAGTGGCCGGTTCTCACAAAGTGATGGAGAGAGGTTGAAGGTGGTATACTTGGTGGTGGTTAAAGTGGTGTATATGGAGGTGGAGATGGTGGACAAAGAAGCAAGAGGAGGAGACTCTCTTGGTG
This sequence comes from Agave tequilana, assembly GCA_038442645.1. Taxonomy (NCBI): domain Eukaryota; kingdom Viridiplantae; phylum Streptophyta; class Magnoliopsida; order Asparagales; family Asparagaceae; genus Agave; species Agave tequilana. The sequence goes on from JAVJIF010001509.1 coordinate 454,371, forward strand.
GCTTCTCTGTTGGAGGCTGCAGGAAGCAAAGAAGAAGAAGAGAAGTAAAAATGAAGAGAGAGAGAAGGAGAAGGGGTATTTATAGGATTTGGATTGAGAAGGTGATGCAAATAAATAAAAGAGAGAGGGTTTTTGTAAAATTGCGGGGTTAGGTGACTCTCTTGGCCACTTGGCCGGTTATGATGATGAGAAAGGGTTGGAATATCAAGGAGAAGACATTTTGGGAGAGAAGCATTTAATGAAGAGAGAGAAGGGAGGATATAATAATGTTGCACACCATATAAAACAAAAGAAACCAAGATGAATTCTTGCGTTTCTCTCATTCAAACGCAGCACACAAGCATGCGTTTAGGCCAAAAGGGCTAAACGCGGGAATTAAAGCCGCGTTTAGGGGGAAAGCCAAAAGCTGCGTTTAATAGAGGAGAGAGAAAATCATAATGACTTGATGGGATGATCTGAAGTGCAATAAATGCAACATGGGGAGGATCTTCACAATAAATGCAGAATCCCAGGTAGGTGAGATCCGCGTTTGAGGAAGGAGAGAGAAAATGGGGAAAAGACAAGTGGAATACATGGGGCAATCTCCTCGGTAACTGGGAAAATACCAAAAGCTCCGGAAAGGCCCAAAAATAAAGTAGTTCGGAAAGTTTCCCAAAAATTCTCAAAAATCATAAATATTATAAAATGATTTTTGGTGAAATCGGTTTTCAAAGATTCAATCTCATTTTCCAGATAAAAATCATAGAGTCAATCGTGAATCTTGGTATACACCGGATTGACCGGATTTTGATAAAATCTGATAAATCCCAGAAAAAGTATTTAGATAGAAAATATGATTTTAAGAAATAATATCAAAAGGCACTTTTAGAAATTCCAAACCGTTTGTAAATTAAAAATCCGGGAATCGGTCAACGAAACTGGCCGACACTGGTTTTGAAGATTTTCAACTTAATCCAAGAAAATTCCAGAAAATCATATAAAATCTAGAATATTGGAAAACGATGTTTAAAACTGAAAATCGGTCAAATCGGAATACCAGAATGTCCAAACCGAGCAATACTCTGGGATCGGGCCTTCGGTTCGAATTAAGGTTGACTCCGAATCCACGAATCCAAATCCAAGACAAAACAATCATATAAGGAATTCATAATACAAAACAAATATGGAAGCAAATCGAAAAATACGATCGAGAAACCTGAATACGCAACTAAGTACGTATTCCGGGAGCGGGGTGTTACAAAAACAATGACCAAACCCCTAAATTTATAGGCTATCAAAAACTAGCCGTTGGGGTCTGTCAGACCTGCCGGTCGACCGCCAACGGTCAAAAATCCGACCGTTGGAGCCCGCTGGTCGACCCGCCGGTCGACCCAAAAGAACAGAGAGCACTGCTCTCAGTTCCGGTCGACCCGCCGGTCGACCCGCTCTCAGTTCCGGTTGACCTCCCGGTCGACCTGCCCACTGAACTGCCAGACGTGCACGGCTCTGTGCACGTCGGTCTACCGCCCGGTCTACCGATCTGGCCTGTCAGCCAGTTCTGGGTCAGCACTTGGGAGAAAAATTGTTTAGAGATAATCTTGTATTTTCTAAAACTTTGTTTTTTCAAAACTTTACCAAATACAAAAACAAGATATTTTGAACTTATTAAAGCATAGAGTGTATGGATATGATCCACTACACAATCATGATGAAATATCTATGTTTTTGACATTAAGCTCTAGAAATGATTTTGGTTAAATCATATACATAAGGAATACCAAAAACCAAAATAGTATTTTTCCAAAATGAAAGTCTTTTCTAAACTGAAAATTCTTTTATGAAAAGACAATAAAATCAAGAGTATGTGTGTGTGATATGTACTTGAGCAATCCACCAACTATTCTATCCTTTACATTTTATCTAAAAATAAAATTTTATACCTAGACACAAGTCTTGATCTTGAAGTCTTCCCTTGAAGTCTTCTCATCTTCTTGACTTGGTCCAAACACGATTCACCGAGCTCAAATCTTAATGTGATTTTGATGCATAGGCTCGTGAATCAACCGGTGCTAGCTCCAAAACCGATCTTTAAATCCTTTGTTGAAGCTTCACACCTACTAAGATCTTGATAAGGAATCCGTCACTAATTAAACACAAGATCATTAGTACATGAGTTAATCATCATCAAAACTAGAGTGATGGGCCTTTGGGCCAACATGTACGAGGCCAGATCTATCACATGCTGTCTCCATGGTGAGTCGATATATGCATGATCCGGGACAGGGTCATTGAGAAGCTGTGAAATGGATCTTGAGATACATCAAAGGAACAATTGATGTAGGCCTAGTGTTTGAGAAGGACAACACTGGAAAGCAAGAGTGCATAGGGTATGTGGATTCAGACTATGCAGGTGACCTTGACAAGCGCCGGTCGACGACGGGATATGTCTTCACATTCTCACAGGCACCGGTGAGTTGGCACTCCACACTTCAGTCTACCGTCGCTTTGTCGACCACAGAGGCTGAGTACATGGCTATAACAGAGGCCATGAAGGAGGTAATCTGGCTTCAGGGGTTGCTTGATGACTTGGGCGTGGAACAGGATCTGCTCAAGATTAACTGTGACAGCATGAGCGCCATCTACTTGGCGAGGAACCAGGTTTATCATGCAAGGAAGAAGCATATTGATGTCAGGTACCATTTCGTTCGAGAGATTCTGGAGGAAGGTAACATCGATCTGTTGAAGATTCACACTTCGGAGAATCCAGCCGACATGCTTACGAAGGTGGTGTCGGGAGTGAAGTTTGCACATTGCAAAGCTTTGCTCCATATCCTTCAGGTGACTTGAGCTTGCTGAAGCTCATTTGGGTGAACTACGGACGGCTTGATCCCTTGGGCAGGGGTACGTAGGTAACCACTTTGGTGCAGCCGCTCTCGAGTCGATGGACAGTTCGGCTCAGATTTGGGAATCTTCACCGAGGTGGAGAATTTTTGGAAAGAGAGAATATTGCTAAGGAAGTTGACTTGGATTACCGAGGGGTCATCGAGGTGATCGCCAATGAAGTCGACGACGAAAAGGTAAAGGAGACAGCAGCAGAAAAATAGCAGCAGCAGCAGAATAGGTTATCCGGTCGACCGGCCCGGTCGACCGGACGTGCACAACGTGCACAAGTTGAAGCTCGGTCGACCGGTCGGTCGACCGACTGAAAGTACCCAACTCTCTGTTGGGCACCCAGTCGACCGACCGGTCGACCGGTGGAAGGGTCGGTCGACCGACCGGTCGACCGACAATCGGGTTCGGGTGAAAATCTGCTGTTTCGAAAATCTGTGTATTTAAGGCTGTTGTTTAATTCTAGGGTTTAAGACCTGCGAAAAAGAATTTTGCTGGAGCTCTCTTGCATTCAAAGAGGCTATTAGCAATTGTAATCATCTTCCTGATAATTAATCTTTCCATTGGATTGCCCCGAGGACGTAGGCATTGAGGCCGAACCTCGTTAGATCGTGTGTTTGAGTTTGTGCTTTCTTTTGGTAATTATTTATACTGTTTGGGTGTTCTTTGTGCTTGGAGATTTGTAAGATCCTCAGTTGGTTGTTGTCATCGGGCACAACATCCGCTCTCTGTGGAGTCCGAGTCGCTGCCATCGCCTTCTCCCCCGCCGGAAAGCCCTTCACCTTCGGCGACGTCGCCTCCCTCCTGCTCCACCACGGCCTCGGCCTCGATCAGCATCCTCTTTTGATGGAGGAGGAGAACGAGACGGGGCCATCGCGGTCGTTGTCCGAGCAAGAAGTTGTTGATAATGATGCTGTTGAGGCGGCGAGCGGCGGCGGCGGGTTAGTTGGATGGTGGCGGGACGTGGCAATTGATGGGATGGGGTTGGAAGAGCTCCAGTCATTGCTTGATCAGATGCTTTTGTTTGAGAAAATGCTGGAGAGGGCAGAAGACGAGGCGTGGGCTGATTCTCTACTACATGGATGATGTTTTATTTCTTTTTTTTATTTTTCACGTTTTTTTGGCCCTTTCGATTATTTTGAGGACAGAGGATGTTTTTTTGGGGAAGGAAGAGGGATCGATTGGGTCTTGTAACAGAAAAATATTTCTTTTTTATGTTTTTTTTTTTCCTTCTGTATTTATCATCTTGATTGATGATACATTACTGATAAATTAATTAATTCCAGGAAACAAAATGAAAAAGTTCTGATTTTTTTCTATCTTCAACCAAATAAATTGAAAAGTTTAGTTTTTTCTTTCCAGTCAAATCCAGTTTACCACATTTGAAGTGTGTTGCATCCCAGTAAAATGGCTCAGGAATATGACTTGTTTAGAAATATGTGATGCAAAAATCCAAAAATCCCAAAAAAAAAAAAAAATGTACCTAGTTTGTTTGACAAATTTATGTATAAGAAATTTATTTCAGAATTAGCATGAATTAATCTCTAAAGAAAATTGTATTGACAGTACAAGAACATATATGTATAACATTTAGGAAGATTAAGATACACACGAGAGACTTTCTGAAACATCTAACATATAAATTCAAAATACAATCAGTAAATTTATGATAAATTGGCCTGTCACATTTGTCTCTGTTCTGATCAAAATTTAGAATACAACAGTTACATCTCACTCTCCAAAATTTCTCTTGGCTTTGGAAACAAATGGTGTCAGCTCTCTAACTTTGTACATACAGAAACAGGCTCGTGTTCAAGCGAAAATCGCACTTTACGCTTCTCTTTATCCCTTTCCGGTCGTTTAAGACATGATCTCAGATTCAGAGATGAAACTGCAGGTGCAAGCTTGACTTGTGTTCCCTTCCTGTAATTCTCATGCTCATCAATCCAAAATCGAACATTGGCTTCTCCAAACACCTTCCTCTTCTTCACATACTCGCGAGCAGCATATGCAGAAGCAGAGTGTAAGAAGACCACTTGGGCAGCTCCTGTGTAGGTGAAGACCTTGGTTCTTGAATGGAGCAACGGCCCAAACATTATGAATATCTTTTCCAACTCTTCTTTGGACGGCAAAGTGAAATCCCTGGGGAACTTCATGTGCAATGACCTGGGAAAGCTGCTGCTGAATTTATCATCTATTGATGACTTCCTAGCTTTGCTAGGTGATTTTGACTCATCCCTCGTCAATGGACATGCATATAATCTGCGCAACTCAGGAGCCATGTGTTGATAGCGCTTCTTACCCTGGTGGGAAGTATACATGCGCGCAGGCTTAGATGAAGTAGAACTGTGACAGGGTTCACTATCCTTACTGCCTGAATGAAGCTTGCGCAGAGGTCCATCACTTTTTCTTCTTGCAGAAATGTCCTTGATGTGAGAAAGAACTTTATCACTGGCAGAGCGAAGATGCTTCCTCATGCAGGTTGAATATTCAATCTTTGGGTTCTTTTTCGAGGATGGAGTCATGGTATGCTGCAAATTAGACTTGTGGGAGGCAATGATCTGAACCCATCTCCTTTTCTTTGCAACACTTCCCTCTGCGGCTTCTGCTTGAGAGATCCCGTCTCCTATCCTTTGCAAATTAGTGTTTAGAGTTTCACTTTGATCTGCATCATTACCTTTATTAACAGAAGCATCCTCTGTAAAAGATTGAAAGTTGACGTCAAATTTCAACACTGTATCAGGAGAGGGTGTTTGAGATTTGCTTGCAAGGTCTCCCAGCAACTCTCCTCCCAAGCAAGGCGCAGACTCTGGAAAATTACTGTCTTCTGAAGATACCGATATTGCAGAAGAATTGATCATGTCATCCTCAATAACAGCGCAAATTGATTGCTCACACCTCCTTTTCTTAACAAGAAGTTCTGCTGAAGCTTTTGTCTGAGGTGAACTGGAAATAATATCCACAACTCCAGTTTGACTTCCATGATGAATGTTAATAATACTGTTCTTTCCACAGGATTGAAACTCCGGAATTTCATCACAAGGAAGCTTCTCCTCTGAGCAAGGTGTAGACTCCAACGAATAATCAGCTGAGGATGCTGGTATCACACGCTCAACAACAGTAGTAATGTGCACTTCTTTCAACTTGTCATTTTCGAGAGTTATATCTGATACTCTATCTAAAGGTACACTCGTCACTGCTGACTGGAAAGGGTCCCCAGAAAGACTTGATGTACTTTCTGGTGTATGGTTCGTATAATAACATTGTGAAGAATCTGAAACTCGTTATTCACAAGGAATTCAGTCCCATTTTCATTTATCTGATTGGTATGTCAAATGTGAAAAGCCCCTGGAGCATGCTATCTCAACATCTCTATCTGATTCTTGTGAAATACTATCCACACATAAATTATCAATCTCAAGATTTTCATTACTATAATTATCTTCACCTGCGTCATCCGGTTCAAATAAATCACTCGTCACCGATTCATATTCTTCGTCTAGATCAGGGATGCTAAAATCTGCTCTGTTAGTCATACAAATAATTCTACTTTCCTGCATTTGTTCTTGGCAATGATGTACTGGAATATAAGTTGAGAAGTCATTATCTTCCAATTCACCAGTAACTCCAGATGCTACCTCACCAACTAAGGAGGGATCAAATATATCCTGCTGACTTCCTGAAATGGAAAATTAAATGATAAATTGGTTACATTAAGATTTGAAGATTTTACTGAAATTATATATATAGCACCAGCCCTTAAGCATAACATTAAAGGGATGAGTATGATGACAAAGACTTTGCTGCAACTCTGATACCTAGTAATGGTACTTAATAACAGAGTCAAGGATTAGTCAGTGCAAGTATAATCACATTACCAGTTAAGTAAAAATTATAGCTGCTTTAGCAGGGATTTTGATGAGTTTAGACTCTACTCAGGAGCTGGACACAAGAAATAGATAAGGTGATATCTAGAAACAGTTTCATAGACTCTGATATGGATGGATGTTAGTCACTCTGAAAAGGAAACAGAAATGAAAAGAAAAGAAAAGAAAAGGGAAACTGATTTAAAAAAAAAATTTATGTTCACTGAACTCTGTGTATGTCAAAGTAAGGGGTGGCAATTTGGTCGAGCTCATTATGGAGCAACTCTGACATATGTTGTGCCGCAGCGGATCGGGGGAAACACAACAACCAACCACCCTTGAGGAATCCGCCCACCTGGCGGAGACTCGATGCAGCTGGAGAAACAACTAACACAACAGGAACATCATCCAATAGAGAAAAGCAATCAACACACAAATTTAACGAGGCTCGGCAACGTGCCTACGTCCTCGGGGTAAGGGAGAGAGAGATTTTATTGATTCAACAATCAATACAACTAATACAAGAGGGGAACTTGAGGAATTCTTGGAGATACTTCTTGAGATTCTTAGGAATACAATACATGAGGGCTCTTGTCTCTATTTATAGCCACAGAGTTCCTGGATTTATGGAAACCCAGGTTGGATTTGATCCCATCCAGAAAAGGAATTCGAATCCTAAAAGGAAAGTCAAACGCGCCTGTCGGTCGACCGGCCGGTCGACCGACACATGCCACGGTCGACCGGCCCGGTCGACCGCGCCCAACCGAGAGCGAGCCCTTGTCAGTCGGTCGACTGGGGCCGGTCGACCGCTCCTTCCTGTGCACGCTCGTGCACGCCGGTCGACCGGGCGGTTGACCGGCCTCCTCCACCGGTCGACCGGGCGGTCGACCGGGAGCACAATCTAGCCTGCTCAATGCGCCATTTCTCGCTCCTTTGTCGTCCGATCTCTGTGCTAACTTCCTCTACTCCTCTATATCTCCTCTCTCTCACAATTCTCTACCTCGGTGAAGATTTTTCAAATCTGAGCCGATCTCCAACGAACTCCAGTCTATCACCTGGCAAAATCGACACACGATCTCGGCGAAATTGACACACGATCTCGGCTTGAAATCTGTAGTTCAGCTATCAACTGGAATGCACCACAAATGTCTTCCCTACACTTCACCTTAAGAGAACTTCCATACATACCGATCACCAAACGTGGCTCCTACTCCGCAACTTCACGACCTCACGAAGAAATCATCATGAGCTAACACTGACTCTCCAACTGACTAGCTCTATCTAGTCTACGTGTCTTCAGCTGACGGTCCAACCAAGTCTGAGTAGAGCACACCGAACACCATCATCGGCTTCAACAACTGGATGCACACCCCTCCTTTGCAAGCTCAACCATCTTCTCACCAGAAGATCAACCTGTTCATCGAGATCACAACACCTCACCTCTACGTGAAGTCTAACTCTTCATCTCTACGTGAAGTCCAACCGGTCACAACACTTCACCTCTACGTGAAGTCTCTCCACCGCTACGTGAAGCTCCAATCGGCCACAACTCTTCACCTCTACGTGAAGTTTTAATCAGCTTCTCGAGAACCCAAACAGCTTCATACGGGTTGCATCACCAAATGGCTGCGCCTTTACGGCTGCCTACGTACCTTGCCCAAAGGATCAAGCCAACCGTAGTTCATTCAAATGAGCTCCATCAAGCTTAAGCACTTGTACCTGTATCTGCAGTAGCGAACCTATCTGGCTGAGTCATATGAATCTCCTCACGACCATCATGGAGAACAACGTCCTTCAACTTGAGCTTGTCGCGATTACAAGCTTGAGATTCATGCTTCTTTACCCACGAGTGTGGTTTTACCTTGGTTCCAATGGCTGCAAACAACTCGACATTCTGATCAATGTCTTCAACCTGTTCAGTATCAACCCTGGTGATTGGTCACTAATATTGCACATTTATTATCATATTCTCATACTTATTATAGAATAAACTCTGCTTTTTCCTAATTAAATGTTTAATTTATTTGCAGGCCCATTCCTAAAGAAGAGTGAAGAGAAATGAGCCCAAAAGCCCATCAAATTCTGAATGAAATCAGAATTAATTCGAACTCAGTAAATCAGGGCAGATCAGGTCAGTTCAGATCGGTTGAAAATCAGTTAGAACAAATCCCTACAAATCGATTGGTTGAAGCCAAGGATCAAAGGCCATTTCGTCAAAATCCCGGATTTAAACTGCAAATCCAGCTGAAGATAAATATAAATCGAGAAGCCGGGAGCACCACCAACAGGGTGTGGCCACCTGGCCACACCCTGGCCGCGAAGACGCGGCCAAAGCCGCGTTTCCCCGGCTTTGTTAAGGAGTTAGGGGGAGCGTTTGCTCCCCTTATCTTCTCACACCTCTCCCCTCTGGGTTTTTGCCTATAAAAGGCAGTGTTTTCACTGTAAATGGGGACGACCAAACAGAGAATAGAACTTAGGATAATTTGTAGTTTGTAACTTAGGTTTTTAGTTTTTTTTTTATGTAATTTTTACTTTTATTTATGTAACTGAGAGGAGAGACAAGTTTCATGGAGGAAGGAGATCAAGCTTGTACTGAGAGTGACACTGGTGTAAGAAGTCTTTTCTTTATTATTATTTGAATCGAATCAAAGTTTTTTTTCTTTCTTTACTCTTGTTTTCTTTTACTCTCCTCTGATGTGCTGCAATCCAAGAGAATCCGATAGCCTCGAGACTGCTTAGTCGTTGCAAGTGCCCTTGATGGCCTATGGTGATGAACAACCCTTCTCTTGCTAGTATAGTTTGCCCTTTTATTCGTAGTGTAGATCGAGAATGGGGAAGATCCTATACGCCATGCTTGATTGCCTTCAAAGACAAGGTAAGTCGTCGCAACGGATCCAAGGTATTTGAGCACTGAAGAGATAAGTAATTTTTAGGTTGTCTTTCTTTTCTTTTATTCTTTAGTTTCAATATCACAATCTTCAACCATTCTTATCACCCTTTTCAATTTCTTCATAAATAATCATTTTTCATTTTCCCACCTTCTAAATCTACCACTTTCTTTCTAACTTCACTTTAACCTAATTTTTCTCTTTTTCTTTTAAAGAACTAAAGAAGAATTTTATCCATACTTTGTATCTTAAAAGAAAACTTACTAAAAAGCTTCTATCGCTAGTCCCTCCTTGTGGATCACGACCCGTATAGCCACTTGCTATCGCGGTAGAATTTAGCACTTGCACTCTTTAAGCTTAAAATCTAAAATTTTATATTTATGTGCAGGTTCTATCTCAATAGAATTTTGACGCCGTTGCCGGGGAGGGACAGTAAGTAATTCTCTTTATAGTTTACATTTTTGGTTAACTTTTTTCTTTATTTTTTGTACAGATTTAACAATAAGGAATTCTTGCTGCAGTGGACACATAAGTGGCCTTGGACTCTGCTCAAGAAAGCAGAGCCAAGAAGCCCTCAGATTTGCTACAGTCCTGTGAAAAACTGAGTGAACTACTAACCTGTATTTTCTGCAGGTTGGCTGAATTGGCAATTTAAATATCTGTAGCATTTATTTCCTTATTTGATTCACTGTATTTACTTTCTAATCTCAACAGTAAAATGATGATTGTAAATGCTAAAATGATTTAGACTTTACATTTAGGCACGTGTCTATTTCATTACATTTTCTATTTACTATTGAAGAGTGCTGGAGCAAAGGTACGTGTGCATAGCATTTAGTATAAGAACACTTTTGGATTGTTCACATTGCTTAAGTGTTGCTTTTCTTGTACACTGCACTAAATTGATCTAAGGGCTTGTCCTATAAACAAGATAAGGTGGGGAAGTCATTACCCTCCCTTAGCCCACAAACAATCTCCTCACTCACTAACCCAAACCTAGCTAAAATGAGCAGACGTTGGCCCTAGGGACATCTCGGACTCAATTAGGAGATTATCCTAAGGGGAAAAAGTGTTGGAATTTGGCTCCTGCCAAATCAGTGTTTAGAAAGGGGATTAAGGGCCGAAAGCCCGAAGGTTGGTGGTTACTTAATTAAGGAACGTCTTTGACGGATAATCTCCCACCAATCTTGCCCTGACCTGGCTGATTATCTTGTGGTCAAAGTCTGCATTATACCTCCTATGGACAATCTAACCAGTTAGGAGTCGTCTAGGTCAAAGGTCTGCCCTAACTTAGGTAAGAATTTTTTCTTTTTTGTTTGCTTATTTGCTTGTTTTTTTTTGTTTGTTTGTGTTTTATTGTGTGATATGGCTTATAACAATAATTTTTTCAATTTAATGGTAATCTATATTACACATCAACCTCTTCTTCAGATATTACCAACCCGGCATATCATAACTTTAACCAACCTAGTGTGCCAGAGTGGTCTTATTCGAATCATTACATGCCCCAGTCCCAATACTATGAACAAGACTGGAATAATCATCACTACTCTTCACAGAGTCAATGGGGATACAACTCCCCCGAGTCATATTGTCAAATACCCTACCAACATCCAGCTTCATATACTCCTTCTCCGGAGCAACCATTAGAAGAATCAATTGAATGGGAAAAGAGGATGGAAGCCTTAGATGAGCTTGAGCGACGAATTCAAATTTTAGAAGACTCAAAATCCCGTAAAAATTTTCAAGTCACAGATCCTTACACTATTTTTCAAAGAGAATATACCAACTTAGAAAAGAGTATGGAAATCATGATTCAATGTCAAAATGATCCACTCGATATGATAGAAGTAAGAATTAGTAGATTGGAGAACATGCGTAAGAATAAGGAAACTCTCCCTATTCAATCTTTGACTATTCCTAACACTTCTAGTCATATTGATGAAAACCAAGAATCATGGTATCTTGAAGACTTTGACCAAGATTCAGTTTCACCACAAAGCCTTGAACTTGACCAATATCAACCCATTAACGAATTGGCAAGTTTTCATTTTCATGAGATTGAACTTGATCATGAATGTGAACCCGATCCCCAACTTTGTGATTCAGTTTCCATCTTCGAATCTATGTTGACTCCGGTATTCTTGCCCAATTTAGACCAATTTTCTGAGCCAACATTTATTCCCGTACCCATAGATTTTGAAATTGAATTATCAATTTTGGATAGTCACATTCCATTGATGGGAAAAGAAAGTGAATATCAATTCTTGGACTTGGACTCAACGCTTGAACCAAAACTAACTCTCGAACCCCAAGTCGATTTTCCCGAGTTTGTATTGGTTCCTGAACCTATCATTCTTGAGTCCAAGTCACCATTCACCGAGTCACATTCTTTTGTTGGACATAGGTATAGACCATGATAACTCTGTGATGATTTTTCAGGACTGGTCATGTAAAGGAAGTAAGTTTCACGATAAGATCTTTCATGATCCTATTCATACTGGGGACTGTAATATGTAAATAAAAAAGAGGTCAATAAAGGTAGGTTCCGTGAACTACCACATTATCTTGATTGGGTAGCAACGCTTGACCCAATCAGACCACCACCGGAACCACCACCTTAAGGTAGTATTTTCCTTCCCTGTCTTCTTTTTCATGCATCTATGCATTAATTCATACATTGAGGGCAATGCATGAGATAGGTGTGGGGGAGGGTTCTAACATAACTTAGGTTTTTCTTTTTATTTAAAAAAAATTTATTAACATTTTCTTTACTTTTAAAAACTTTTTGAAAATAGAAACAATATTTTAACATATTTTTTGTAAGAAATTAAGTCAATTTTAAGGAATAGGAAAATCCAAATTAGGATTTCTTATACTTGGTCAAAATAAGATTATTTGTTTGATTGTTAGGATTAGGAAGATAATTTATCAAAGTAATTTAGTCTTGATCTTTACCTTAATGAATATGCACACTTCATACACTTACACACTTAGGGTTCAAAACAAAGATTCTTATGCCTTATTAAAAAAAAAAGAAAAAATATATCTATGAAAGATGAACAAATCTAATTATTGATTAGCTAAGTTCTTTGGCCTAAGCAAGCCTTGGTATTTATGCAAAAGATAATTAGATAAGTTTGAATATATATATATATAAATCCTCTGATTAAGCTGGGTATCTATGCCTTATGAAGCATAAATATTCACGCCTAAAAGGGGTACATTTTATAAATAAAAACCTTGATTTCGTAGCCTTGTCTGCTCGAGTTTTTAAGTCCTTAGGGGTGTTTTCTCACCTGGTGCCCTAAAACTGTCCGGTTTGGGTGTCACTGACTAAAGGCTCGTTACATGGGCAGATTAGAAAGCTTAATGGAATTGAGGAATAAATACCACCAAAAATAAATATAAATAAGGCATAGGAGTTAATGTTAAAGAACCCTTACTCAAACTTCACAGTCACGATGGTGCATATGACTCAGGGTAAAGTAATAGACTAGATGAGAAATACAATTTGACTCCTTACTTTGATTGATAACAAATTTTTGAATAGAGACTAAGTTTAAGAATGAAAAATTCAGTTTTCCTATAACTTATAGATTACTTAAATCTTACAATTATATTTCAAATATTTTTCTCTTTCAAAATGCTTTTCGAAAATACTAACTCTTTGTTTCTCTTTCTTTATGGATTTTGTGGGTGTAATCCACTGAAAACCCTCACGAGACAAAACTCGTCCTCTAGGGGAAACCTAGAGGTTTAACGGCTTGTTGCACATGCTCAGTGCAATCGAGTGACCTGCGAAAGTGGTCTAATAATCCTTAGTATAGTTTAGTTGTTTTGCTTGAGGATGAGCAAAAGATAGGTATGGTGGTGTGATTGGTCACTAATATTGCACATTTATTATCATATTCTCATACTTATTATAGAATAAACTCTGCTTTTTTCTAATTAAATGTTTAATTTATTTGCAGGCCCATTCCTAAAGGAGAGTGAAGAGAAATGAGCCCAAAAGCCCATCAAATTCTGAATTAAATCAGAATTAATTCGAACTCAGTAAATCAGGGCAGATCAGGTCGGTTCAGATCGGTTGAAAATCAGTTAGAACAAATCCCTACAAATCGATCGGTTGAAGCCAAGGATCAAAGGCCATTTCGTCAAAATCCCGGACTTAAACTGCACATCTAGCTGAAGATAAATATAAATCGAGAAGCCGGGGAGCACCACCAACAGGGTGTGGCCACCTGGCAACACCCTGGCCGCGGAAACGCGGCCAAAGCTGCGTTTTCGCGGCTTTGTTAAGGAGTTAGGGGGAGCGTTTGCTCCCCTATCTTCTCATACCTCTCCCCTCTGGGTTTTTGCCTATAAAAGGCAGGGTTTTCACTGTAAATGGGGACGACCAAGTAGAGAATAAAACTTAGGATAATTTGTAGTTTGTAACTTAGGTTTTTAGTTTTTTTTTTTTTATGTAATTTTTACTTTTCTTTATGTAACTGAGAGGAGAGACAAGTTTCATGGAGGAAGGAGATCAAGTTTATACTGAGAGTGACACCGGTGTAAGTAAGTCTTTTCTTTCATTATTATTTGAATCGAATCAAAGTTTCTTTTTTTTTCTTTACTCTTGTTTTCTTTTACTCTCCTCTGATGTGCTGCAATGCAAGAGACTCCGATAGCCTCGAGACTGCTTAGCCGTTGCAAGTGCCCTTGATGGCCTATGGTGATGAACAACCCTTCTCTTGCTAGTATAGTTTGCCCTTTTATTCGTAGTGTAGATCGAGAATGGGGAAGATCCTATACGCCATACTTGATTGCCTTCAAAGATAAGGTAAGTCGTCGCAACGGATCCAAGGTATATGAGCACTGAAGAGGTAAGTAATTTTTAGGTTGTCTTTATTTTCTTTTATTCTTTAGTTTCAATATCACAATCTCTAACCATTCTTATCACCGTTTTCAATTTCTTTATAAATAATCATTTTCCATTTTCCCACCTTCTAAATCTACCACTTTCTTTCTAACTTCACTTTAACCTAATTTTCTCTTTTTCTTTTAAAGAACTAAAGAAGAATTTTAACCATACTTTGTATCTTAAAAGAAACTTACTAAAAAGCTTCTATCGCTAGTCCTCCTTGTGGATCACGACCCGCATAGCCACTTGCTATCGCGGTAGAATTGAGCACTTGCACTCTTTAATCTTAAAATCTGAAATTCTGTATTTATGTGCAGGTTCTACCTCAATCACCTGGCTACATGATCTCCACCCGGTGTCACATCCGGTGAAGACTTCTGTGATGCCGAACCAACTGGAGATGGTGGAGTAGCATCAACCTCCACCCACTGCGATACTTCCTTGGTCTCCGTCCTCTCCACCTGCTGAGAGACGGTGGACTTCAGCACTGAAGTCTCATCAAATGTGACATGCCTACTCAACACGATCTTCTTATTTTCGGGGTCCCACAACCTGTAGCCAGTCATATTCCTTTTGACACCCAAAAACACAAACCTCTTTGCTCGCGGATTCACCTTGCCATCCTTGGCACTAAAGTAGGTCGGACTTCCAAATTCCCGCAGCAAACCATGATCTTGAGCAGCTTTCCCAGACCAAATTTTCAATGGAGCTTTACCTCCTATCGCAGTCGATCCATTTATGAGATGGCTAGCATACACAATCGCCTCAGCCCAAAATGATTTGTCTAATCTTGCATTAGATAACAAACACCGAACCTTCTCCAGTAAGGAACAACTTACTTCCCTAGCCAACCCATTTATACCTTTTGTGAAGTGAGTAGCAATACCGGTGTTCTGGACAATCGTAGGAATTGGTTCATGTCTCTTCCAACATTACCAATTTGTAGCTCCTTGATCTTCCTACCAATTTGCTTCTCCATTCTTCCTCTCAACTTCACCAACATATCTAGGGCTTCACACCTTTGTCTCATGGATATATCCAACAATGCCTAGATAAACTATCAACAAAAGAGACAAAGTACCTGTGACCTCCAAGCGATGCAGTCTTAGCAGGTCCCCAAACGCTTACGTGATCACAATCAAGAAGACCTTCTGAGCGGTGAGTACTGGTGCTAAATTTCACCTTCTTCTTATCCAGAACACTGTGTTCACCTTCCAAGTTGCAGGTAGCAGCACCTTCCAATAATCCCTTCTTTGCAGGAGCTCGCAAAGACTTTTCTCCTCTATATCCGACCTTTACCTGCCAGACCTTCGTGCAACCATCATCTGAAGAACTAGAAGTCTCCACCTGACCTGTTACCGTACTACCCTTCAAGTAGTAGAGATTGTCCCGGCGGACGCCCTTCATCACCAACATCGAGCCTTTGATCATCTTGAGAACACCATCTCGTACAGATATCACAAGACCCAATGCTTCCAAAGCGCCAACAGAGATAAGATTTCTTTTGAGTTGAGGTACATACCTCACCTCCTTCAATTCTCGTACTATCCCATCATCTATCTTGATACGGACTGTACCCATCCCTTCTATATTACACGGATGATCATCACCCATGACCGTGTAACATCCATCTACCTTCTAAAACTAGAAAATCAGGCCCTGTTTGGGCACACATGATAGGTAGCTCCGGTATCTAAGATCCACTCAGTATTATTTGAGTTACAAACAGAAGGGGTAGTAATAGAGAGAGAATACTGATGAGTCCGAGTCTGATCCATTTGCCTGTGAGGTACTGCCTTGAGTACTGACCACCTTTGCAAGATTTGCCTCAGTCTTAGACTCCACCTTCTTACCTTTGGCCTTCGGGCATTCAGCTTTCCAGTGCCCTAGTTCCTTGCATAAGGCACGCTGATTCTTCTTCAGATTTCTGAAGCCTGATCTGGACTTCGATCTTCCCCGATCATCTCTTCCCTTCCTATTGGAACTTCTGCCTCTTACCTCCAATGCCTCTGCTGTTGTGCTTCCCGAAGAAGACAGCCTGTCTTGTCTCCTTACTTTATAACTCACAAGAGCAGCCGACACCTCACTGTAGTTAAGGGATTTTCTACCATTGAGAAAAGTAAGAGTAAAGGTCTCATACTCTTCCCTTGGAGGAGAGTTCAAAAGAATTACCTGAAATCACCTAGAGGGGGGGGGTGAATAGGTGATATGGCTAATCTAGAAACTAAATGCGGAAGCTAAAACTAATTTGCACAAACACTTAATACAACCACCGAGTGTAGCCGAATTCCCCGTGAAGGGCTCTGGACTAACTCCTCTTGATTTCCCTAGATAAGGGAGGTGCTATATGAAGCTCTCGTGGTTAAGTACAAGTGAGGCACACACAAACAAGCCAAGCATATAAGGATGATATAGCAATATGAAACAATGCAAGGCACAACACAAGTATGAATGATATGAATGAATGAATGATGCTTTGCACAAATAAAAGAGAGAGATAGTTAGAGAGACAATGGATCAAACGCAAACACAAAGATATGTTTCGAGGTTCGAGCCCCTAGCTCTACGTCCCGCCTTCACCAAGAAGGATTTCTAATCCACTATCTTGTCTACCGAGGACTCCCACCGAGGGAACCTCCACCGAGGAGGATTTGTACAACAAGGGAGTACCGAACTCCTCTCTCAAACACCATCTCACAACCAAGGGGTAGGCCCGTAGCCAAACAACCACAAACACCTCTACCGAAGAGGGATACAAACCAAACTCCACCTCTCACTAGAGGGAGTAAACCACAACCTCAACCTCTACCAAAGAGGAGCAACCCAACAAATCAAGGGTTTACAACTAGTGGTATATCTCAACCACAAACCTTTTCCCTTTTTCCACTAAACAAGATCCTAATAGAATAGGATAGATGATAAGCTCAAGTGTGGAAAACAAAGTGTTTTGATCAAAGAAAATCTCTTGGGAAAATACCAAATTGATATAGAAATGAAGAACAAGAAACCAATTCCCAAAAAACTATTTTCTTTAAAAATAACAAAACACTTAAAAACAAACAAGATTGATCTTTTTGCTCTTTAAACACTTTTGAAAACTTATTTTAAACCAGAGAATGGGAAAATTTTTGCTCTAGAAAACTTGGCCAAAATCCCAAAGAAATGGGTTTATATAGGCCAAATAGAAAACTAGCCGTTAGGCTGATCTGTCAGCCTGACAGACTTGCGGTCGACCGGTCGGTCGACCGCCAACGGTCATAAATATGACCGTTTGGCAAACTGGTCGACCGCCCGGTCGACCGCCCAGATACAGAGAGCAAAGCTCTCTGGTCCGGTCG